>CM060963.1:31849570-31924570 GCA_030765045.1 Tenodera sinensis | reverse complement strand
CTTCTCCCGTGAATTACCAGTCCGTCATTCCCTGTCAAATTTTGTTTTTATCCTTCTCACCTTCTTACTGAGGTGCCGGGTGCAGCGCACAACAAAGGACGGTCGCGGTTGAGCTACTCCACACCATATACGGGGCCGGTGAGCAAACCAAGTCGCTCAAGGTCAGTCTGCCTCGTGCGACTGTTTGTGTATACGTGACTAATAACAATCAAGCGGCAGCTCAAAGGGGTTTCCAGAGTCTTTGAGAACTGTATGGCAGCTGGCGTGTTTGTAAAACTTACAGAAGGAACCATGTGACGTCATCCTCGCTATATAAGGAGGCGAGGAAACAGCAGAAGAGAGAGTTGCAGACATGAGTCTGTCAGTGTGTCAGTGAGCGCGAGACAGCTGTGCGTGTGAGTGCGTCTGTGTGTATGTGTGTGTATGTGATACTGTCGTGAAAGGCATGTCGCATCGAAGTGAAGAAGCATTCACGAGTGTCAAGTGATTGTATCGTCCGAGTTAGTGTTTAGAGACAGAGAAAGACAGAGAAAGGACTGAGTCTAGGTTATGAGAAATAAATAATTATGAGTTGTAGTATTAACGGAAGACTGTAGAGTGTGTTAACATCACTAGAAGGGAACTGTGCAATTCTGCAAAAGTTTAGAAGAAAAATGAAACTATTGAAAAGTAACTGGACTCATTTTGTCACACTGCACAGTAGGCCAGATGGCAGTCAAAATGGGACAAAGCTAGTTTTATGGAACAATTGATCTCAATAACTGGTGAAATTAATATTAACAAATATAAAACACATCAATGCATAAGTGTAATATAGTTTGTTGTTTAGCAGTCTTATCTTAAATAAATGGGTACTCCACATTAGTGCCTAAATGCTGCTGTTCATCACCCATGCTTACTCCCTCTTTCTTCTACCTTTTGTAAATAAATTATTTTACTCAAATAAAGCAATTTTTGTGCTTCTTCACAGAGAGGAATCTTTAGTTTTTCATACAGTTTTCGTAAACTCGAAATTAAAGTATCCGATTACACCAGCAAATTGTTGAGCAGATCACTCATTTTATTATGGTGAGTACTTATTGTACAACGCTGTCGGAATCTTTTAATATCGTTGTTACTTGCCTCTTGTGTCTCCTCACACAGTTGACCAATGGACATCATTGCTGAATTTATGATCTGAGATCCATGAATTAACAATTTATGGACACTAACAGAGAGGTAAAACGACGGACATTTATACTCGTAAGTCAAATGAACTACAATTTATATTCTTTGCAGAAGAAATCACAAAAATCCTTGTCTCATATAAGAATTTGATGTGTTTAGGCCTACAGCATTTGTTGACGATGGTCGCGGATTTTGCCACCACAGAGTTTTCGTATTGCCATTTTCTTCATCATATAGCAAAAGCGGAACAAAGGAGACCAACAAATTCTACATATGATAAGCAATTTTCAGGAGTATATGTCTGCTTAAATTCTTGATGATAGCAATACTCGTGAAGTTATTTCACCTCTGATTTCTGTGACAAATGTATCTTTTGTTTGGATAACATATGAGCTTAGCCTTTATTATATGCTGCGTATAGGTCAGCATGTCCAGTCTTTGCTCTAAGCCTTAATACTGAATTTGACATCCATTATAAGGGCTAATGCTCCATCACTATTGATTTTATTTACATTTTCAGAAGGATACTTTTTAAATGAACACAAATGAGTGTCTTTATGGGGTTGCTTAGTGCAGTTTTAAGTGCTTTCGCTGCATCAGCTTTCTCAGACCTTTTTGGACTTAACTGAGCGGCAAAAGAAAGTGTCTCGGTACTAGATGACTCTCGGAGATTTCCTGTTCTCCGGCTCTTCGATTTCATACTGCTTTCTGAAAATTGTTTATTTTTTATGCCAAGGAGAGCTGAGGGAGTAGGTTTACTTGCCTTTGGTTCATTGTAACATAACGTGATGTCGAAGTTCTTAAACAATCACAGTACTTCAGTTCAAAATGTTCTTTATTTCTGTAGGATTTGTGCTATCGTAAAGTGAAGTTGGTACAAAATGATTCCACTTATATTTTAATTGTGAAAGAAACCTCCTCACTACGGTAGGTGGAAATATCTGCTTTAGAAATTATAAACAGACTTGTTGCTTTGGTTAATAGCCAACAATACCTTGCACAGGTCTCAACGTGTAAAACATTGACCATCTGCAATGTGAAATCTGAGTGCGCCGTTAGATAAAATAGCTCTGCATTCCTAAGTCACAGCAAGACGCAGATGAAACGTCTAGGATACGTTATGTAAGGTGTACTTATTCGTTCAGTGCACAAAAGAGCGTGAAGGGTCATGAACGAAAAAAGTTACATCTATTAGAACACAAAAAATGTATTACACAATCTCTAATATTTGTGCCACATTTAACTCAACATATCTATTATCAAGCTACTTGTTAGCCAGTTGAAACGCTCCCTCTTAAGTATTCATTCTTGCAGTTGTATCACTGTTGAGACATTACCACAGCACTATAAACAAGGAAATCACACACTGCAGCTCTAAGTAATTTCGGCCGAGCGTGGCTAACGAAAAGGACAGGCTGCGGCGCGAACCGGAGTTACGTAGTAATGGTAGTCTGATACGTGGATAATATTGTACACCATCATGATAGAACTGTATGTTTCGTATGAATTCAACGGGATATTTTATTGTTTGTTTAGAACATGGATGTATCAGGCAATTGTGGTTTTACTTCACTGATCAGACTAGGAGATGTACGTCACTGCAGTTTGCGCCGTTAAAAAACAACAACAACAACAACGAAGCCCCGGCACTACAGCCCATGAAGAGCTAAGCCTTACCACCCAGCCACTGCGTTCCCACCTTGGCCCACTACAGGCGTCATTGGTGGGGTGCGGTATTGGAGGGTGGTGCATGGTCAGCGTCACGATCCCTCCCGGCCAGTTATGCGGTCTTCACGACCTGGAGCCGCTACTTTTCTATCAAGTAGCTCCTCAATTATTGGTCCCCTGGGACCTAGCGAGGCTGAATGCTCCCCACGCTAGACCTCCCAGAGGGGATAAAATCCCCATGCTGGTACCGGGGATCGAACCCGGGTCCTCCGCGCCAGAGGCAAGTTTGCGCCGTAACTTGTCTTTTTCGTTAGCCATGGGCCGAGTAATGGATTGATGAGTTTCTATGCTTTAGCACCTCTATTTACACATCCAAGCTTCAAGATCCTGATTTTTAACTCTGCATTTTTGGACCTTTGTCCAATTTTGGCTGGCTTTGTGCACTGGTCTCAGAAGTGAGATATATCGAATAATTGTCAAATTGTTACAATATATTTCAGGACTGTAGAACCAGGTGACAGCTATTGGTGCGTGGCGGCGGGAAGAAGGAGTTTACGCTATATATGGCGCTCGGATGGACGGCTTGTGCCCTTTCCTGGGGACCTGTCCCATGTATAGCTTGGTTATGATGGCACAGGCTTGCATCGGCAAAAAAATTGTTTTTATTCTAAAGCGCGTCTCACACTTACAAGATAGTAGGGGAACGGCGGATAGTATGGGCCCCCTAAGGAAAACCGTTTATAATACGTTTGATTTTGCACAAAATAGGTCACAGATACATTAAAGCGTTTCTTTGAACACTTCCTTTATGTATATTATTTAAAAAAGTTAGGATAGTCAAGAGATACACACACACATTGAAGTTTTAAAAAAAGGCTTATATTTGGTGGCCAGAGAAAAGGTCGGGTAGTATGGGCCATACAAAAAAAGACAGGATTTTAAATTAAATAAAATACTTTTGGGGTAAAATAACATACAGAATGTTTATTTATCTATATATGAAGCGATTCAAAATAAAAAAATAAAAATTAAATTGACAAAAGTCATTTGTATTCACACAAATACAAATTATGGTTTTTTGTGAACAAAAATTATCTCGAAAATCAGATCATAAAAGAATAAGGTTTAACTAAGCTTTATCGAACAGTTATTGTTTTTACAGCAATCACAATAATAATGCAAAGGGTCTTCAATTACTGCACAAAGTTCATGAGCCCACCCCTCACATGGTTTGCACTGAATCCAGTTTTCTTCAAAACTCTCCCCACTCATAATGCAGTCTTCAAGTTCCTTATTTTTCTTTTCAACTTTGAATCCAAATCTCTCATGCTCTAGTAATATTTATACAAACTCTTCTTCAAATGTGAGGTTTCACATTGGTTTGCTGGTTTCTTAAGACATTTTTCTTAGAAGTGTAGTTTTAGGGACCTTAAAACTATCAGCTGCAGGTCTTGTAGTCATTTGACCCGCTAAGACGCATGAAACTGCCAGTTTCATAGCATCCTCTTTCCACTCTCCACGACCCTCACCTTCAGGCTTCTTCTTGAACTTTAGCATCGCGTTCTAAAAAAAATTTACAATCTACTTAGGTGGCCCATACTACCCGACTTTTGTTTGGCCCATACTACCCGATCAACATTGTGCACTTAAACATGCTGAAAAACGAA
This sequence comes from Tenodera sinensis, assembly GCA_030765045.1. Classification (NCBI taxonomy): domain Eukaryota; kingdom Metazoa; phylum Arthropoda; class Insecta; order Mantodea; family Mantidae; genus Tenodera; species Tenodera sinensis. Next base: position 31,920,068 of record CM060963.1, on the reverse strand, counting down.
AACGGCTTGAGCAACCGGAATTACATTACCACTGTATGATGTATATTAGTTCAGCTGAACGTTAGTACTAGTTTGGTAATTTGACTCCTTACCTTTAACAGCAAACAATGAACACAAAAGTTACGCGCAGCAGCAACCTAACCACACGAAAACAAACAATATGTTGTGGCAGCCAAAACAATTAGTTAGTTAGTTAGTTTATTTTAAAAGTATTGGCCTGGTGCCGGTACAATGGGCCCGGCTTACAGGCTATATTTACATTGATTTACAGTTGACTTTGTTCATATTTACAGTTTTCGCTATATACAAAAACCCATACGGTGACCATCTGTAGGTCACCGAGAATAGTTTTCTTTTGTCTTTTGTCTGTTTCGTCTTTGGGTTATATATACATATGTACATATTTACAAATTATATACAGACACATACACGCACGCATTCACCCACACACACACTCGTACACACATACACACACATCTTCACTGGGCACACCAGAAATATGCGTCCCAGCGCACTACACTATTTACAGTTTTGACACTATATACACTGTCCCGCGGTGGCAGCTCCTGAATATTTTCCGAGGCGAGACAGCCAAAACAAGGCACTTACATCAACCAACTTCTATAACAAAATGGAGCGATGAAGGAGGTGTAACCTTGACAATGTTTGCCTCTGCTACCTAGTGGTGAATCCGAGAAACACTAAGTGGTCCATACTACCCGCTGGCCCGTACTATCCGCCTTTCCCCTACGCGTTAAATGGGGCGCAACGTTGCAACATGTAGATACTAAATGCATGCCTTCTTTCATATTCGAACCCCAAACCATGCAAGAACTGACGCAGAGTGACCCTTAAGAAATCTGGTGGGGTATCATCACCGTGATGATACTGTGACAAAATTATATTCAACCAGGGTGAAATATTTTCAAACAGTAAAGAATGAACAGTTCACCGCACTCCGCTTTGCACTACTCCATTATATTCAGTTAACCTAGCGTTTTTTGTTGTCCCATCCTTTTTGCTTTCTTTTTCGTGGCGTTCTTAGAGGTTCTTCCATTAATTTTTTTAATCCTATACACTACTGCTTCTAAACACCCGATAGCTTTAGCTGTTTCTTTTACCGCCTTATTAATACTGATTTGACTTGAAAAATAATATAACAGATTCCTAGTTATTATTTAGCGTTCCTTCTTAATTTATCAATATGTCTCTTTCTAGCTTCCCCCTCTATAACTATAAATATTTACGGAGAATATTAAATAAATAAAGTAATACGAGTAACACTTCATAGATTCCACACAGTATTCCGCTTCGTCCCCGATGTAAACTCAATAATAAAAACGTTTCCCACTGCGCAACTTTTATTGTGCACAGATATAAAATTTGAAGCAACAAATATCGAACTTTTACTGAAAAGAACCTTTTCTGTAAAAATTTGGGCTATAGAAATGTATAATGACTCTAAAAAGGTTATAATCTGATGAAAAAGAAAATTCTTCATAGGATAATGTGTTCAAAGCTGAAATTTATTTACAACTTGCTATTAGGGACCTGGTAACAACACGAGAGCAGAAAAGGACGAAGCTAACGACAACTTGCATGCGCTAGATAGAGACAGATATATCCCATTTAACTCCATACTCCATCTAAGCATGAGACAAGCTATAGAACGTTATCGTGCATCGTCGTCAGAATGTGGTAGCTTCTCCCAGGGGGCATGTGAATCTTGTTATAAGACACAATGGGCGTGCATGTTTGGCCTGCATGTTATGCTGAGCTCTTTGTGACTATTCTATTGTATCTACAAATTAGTAAATGTGCCGAATGTCACAACATATTTAGGTTCCATAATATAACACAAATTCTAAGGTTTCACAAATGTGTGTGACTAAGCAGTTCAATTAAACAACAGTCTTTAAAAAGTCTTACAAACCTTAAAAAAATGTTATGTGTTGGATTCACATGACATTCTCTGCTCTTGCACTAACTATTCTTGCAAACTCTTATTCCTCTATCTTTCTCACGTTAGTCGAGTTGCACAAATTATCTAATTGCAAATTTGCTTGTAGGTGCAAGGGGTAATATGGGAATACAGTAAGCTTTGAGCGTTAGTCAAATCTAAAGCTGGTCGCTGTATGAAGGCTTTGAACTTCCGTTATCTTTGCACGGCCAAGATATAAAATGTGAATAACGACTTTCCATTTGAGAAAACTATAAGTGTTACAAAACTCACACAAATATCAAGGAATATCTCCAAAATGGTTCGCTCCACAAAAAATACATTTGGACATAAATCGTTGTTTTAACGAGATCTGCATTCTTGTATAGCAATATTTGGTCTATCTCTTGCGGTTTACCCGTTACACAAGTCATCAACACTTTGGCTATACATGGGCTATAGCCAGAAAATTCAAAATACACATTTTATTTGCCATGAAGGTATGTTAAACACAGAGCCAATTTTGAGAAAATCAAAAATTTTGACAAATGTTCCATGTAAAGGGTAGTTTAAGGTGGGGGAAGTTTCCTCAAAATCTTTGTTTCGCATCCTCAAAAAATATTATTCTTAAATGCCAATTTTGGTTTTTAACCGACTTTCTGATTTTGAGTTATGTTGTTGACAGATCCAATTTTTGGTCGAATACAATACTTCCGTACTTCCTATACATAGTAGAGACAGTATAAAGTTCCACAAATTTAAAGAATTGTTGGAGCATTTGCTGACTTGTGAAACATATGGCTGTAATTATGTTAATATTTCAGAGAATATTTTAACTAAAGCTGTAACTTATGAAACACGGCTCACGTAATCTAATAGATAATGTACTGGCATGATTCTTAATAACGGAAAGAAGTAGCTGTTAAGTTTTGCCCATGAATGGGGCAGAAGTAAACCAGCAATTTGAGGAGAAGCTATTGAGGTAGAAAATTATGCTGGTGGTGACCGATTTTCTAGCCCTGGAGAAGCAGTTTCTCCAATTAAAGAGTCACTCAGAAACGGAGTGTTGTGAATGCTTCTAGAAGTGATTCTGGAGGTTTGAACTCCAGCGAGAATTCTTTGGGAATTTGAGATAAACAAAACGTTTCTGTGACTATTCATATTTTTCTGTCTCTTTAAAGAAATTATTTTGTTACTTAACGACGCTGTGAATTGCCAGGATCACATCAACATCGCCGGTGTGCCGGAATTTTGTCCCGCAGGAGCTCTTTTACATGCCAGTAAGTCTACTGACATGAAGCTGTCGTTTTTAAGCACACTTAAAAAGCGCCGGTCTGGACCGCGTTTGAACCCACGACCTTGGAATCAGTACGCCAGCGTCTAACCAACTGAACCAGCCAAGTATTTAAAAAAATGTACACAGTATTGTCTGTCTCAATACATATCTAGCGACCTTCGTATCAACAGAGAAACACAGACCAAACGCATGCGCTCTTCTGCATCATGATTCTTCCAACACAGTTATACACTCATGTGCCCACCGGCGTTAATGATAGTACAAAAAATGCAAACAAAGTGTAAAAAGTCGGATGTCTTGCGTTCACCCGATTTTCTCTAGACATTCTTCACTAAACTACTCTTACAAAACCTTATGTTTGTATGTACTTCATGTTAATTGAGATAAACATTTGTAGAAATTGTTTTATGTGTATTTCCTTGTAGGTACAACGGGACTAGCAGAGTGCAGTAGAGTTTAAACGACGGCCAAGACCTTTAAGACCTAGTTGCGCGGTGATGGTATTGAAATTTCATTTTCTTTGCACAACCAGGAAATATAAAGAGAGAAAGGAAAATAATGACTTCTCTTTTTAGAAAAGTATAAGTGTTGAAAAAATCAAACCAATAACAAAGAATTTCCCGGAAATGCTTAATATCACAAAAACGAAAAAGAAGAATCTGAGGACTTACATTCACATGATACTTTCCTCGCTCTTATACAGCATTTACATAAATTTGCTTATTCTTCTCTCGAGTTCAAGTTAATCGAAATAAACGTTTGTAGAAATGGTTTGACTGCATGGTTGATCAGATGCAGTGCACTGATCGTGAGTTTGAAGCCCGTCCAGTTTGGAAGTTTCTAACTGTGCTTAAAAGCATTGGAAAATTCAAAACAACATCAATGTTTTACGAATTAAGATTTTGTCTATCTCATATCATGTATCAGTTACATAAAAGTCATTCAAATGTAGGGTTACGTTCTTCCTAGAAATTTCCATGCAAACATTTAATTTGTGATAAAAATAGCTGTAACATATGGCAATTTAATCACAGTGCTGCATACAGTGCCAGGGAGAAACTAAGATAAACAAAACTTTTCTGTGCCTATTCATATTTTGTGTCATAATGAATATCTAGTGACCCTCATATTTAGGAAAGTTCGTAGTGCTAATCGGTTGACATCATTGACTCTATCACTAGCTCCATGCACAACATTACGGTAGAAACTTCCAGTAAAATTTTTCACTAAATACTGTGTCTTTCAAAAGATATTGTCTGTTAATTCTAGTGCAAACACTTGCTTGTAAACATCAGCTGACCAAAGTGAAGGAAGAAGGGAACAAATTAACTTTCTCAGCAGGAGTCTTCCTGTTTGACTTGACATAATGCTGTTTAAACATAAGCTATATTTTCTTATTTCCTCAAGGTAATTGTAGCTGTGAACCTGGCAGAGAAAACACAAGGAGAGAACGAAAATAGCAAACAACGTAGGGAATTGTCATGAGTCTGCGCCGGTTAAAGGTGACTTATCTTTGCACCTTAGTGCGAATAATCTTAAAAGTCTATAAAAGAATTATTTCATGCGGCATTAATGCAACGCTTGTTTCCCCCTTCTTTGTGTAAAATCAACACCACATTGTGCAAGGACAGGTATTGGCAGTTTCTGTGCGTTAGAAAATGTCATATTCTTGCAAACCAAATATATATACACAAGCAAAATCAATACCTTACATTTACGCCATTACTATTGAAAGGCCTGTGGCTTACGATATCACTGAATTCTGTCTTTGTACCTAATTAGAATGCAGCAGCATGTAGTGCTCTTTTGTTATATAAAATTACTTCATTGTCTTCTCATATTAAGCAATGGAGGTTGCATAAGCTGAATTAAGGAGCTAAGTAACAAGGATTTATTTTAATAACACTGGTTTGTTATAAATACCTCAAAGAATTATTATGTCCTGAAGTAATGTTTGAATTTATGAAGGAAATGGAAACCAGAAACAACTCTGCTGTAGTAATCCCTCAATTTTTACTAGAAACTGGAGTAGGGAATAAAAAAAACATTCTAAAATTATCTGGTGTGTGCACTAGCATGAGACGCTTCAAAACCCTCATTCTTCTACGTGCTTCATGCTGATCGAGATAAAGGCTTGTAGAACCCCTGCAGACTGTACCACATTCCAATTTCAAGGTGAAAGTATTGAGTGGAAAAATTCCATCACCTACCTAGGAGTTAAACTGGACAAGGGTCTAACTTTCTGTCAGAAACCAGAGACCTCTCCGCAAGGACCCAGGGGGCAATTGCCTCACTATACCCCCTGCTAATGTCCGACATGCCCGTTCTCCCAAAGCTACACTTTTTCGAGCCCTTATTATACCCTTTTGCTATATGTCTGCGAGATCTGGGTTATGACCACAGACATAGCTCCAAAGGGTGCAGAACAAAGGACTTCGGTCTATTTTTTCTATCCCCTCCCTTTTCCCGTGAAACTACTTCAAAAAGTCTCATCTTTGTCATAAGTGAAGGATGGAATTAGGCGCCGGGCAGCAAAATTCTACGGTGAATTACTAACAAACCAAACGGTCCTGATTAGCTCTCTTGGGGAGTATGATCTCAGAATAGGCCTCTTCGGGCACTATTGGATTCTCCGCATGGCTTGCAGGCACACCGGGTAACACTGGGTCAATTCCACCAGCAGCTAAAGCTGAGCTCCATACTAGTCCCACTCAGGAGCTGTTCGGCTCTCGGTATTATCCCCAACATATAAATTAAACGTTTAAAACATTTTTACTTCCACCAGGGTGCAGAAACTCCTGCATCCTAAAAGACAGTTATCGAAGAGCAAAAGCTTCATTCTTGAACTCTAATCAAACTAAATTAAAATAAGCCACCCTAAATTACCTATCCTTTAAATGTCATACCTATTATAAACCCTATTACTGAGGGTGGGTACGCGGCAAAAACCCTCAGGCTGACCCTCGTCTGCCAGCAGCACAGCACAAAAAATAAAATAAAATAAAATAACACACAGCACAGGAAGCATTGTAGAACAGGAGTATTCAGCAGGCTTAAGTGATAATCAAATTATGTAACACATTTGACCCTCCATTCTCTTTACATGGACAGAACATAACACAGCGAATAATAACTTGAAACTGAGAAAAGTACAAGGTGTGGAAATTCAATCCAATAACAAGGAATATTTAAAAAGTGGTTCTCTCCATAAAAAATAAGAAAAGAAAAGCAAATGTTTACATAAACTGTGTGCTTTAAGTAAACGTAACACAACAGCCTGCCGAGGGCCCAAACTTATCGCCCGACTACTGCGTTCCCTACCTCTGCTCACAAGAGACATTGTGAGTGGAGTGCAGTGCCTCCTGAGGATGGGACGTGACTAGCACTCTGCCCCTACTCCGGGGCCAGTAAAAATGTTCTTCACAACCTGCAACCGCTACTTTTCCCTTAAGCAGCTCAGGAATTGGACCTCCCAGGGACTTCACGAAACTGGGTTCACCCCGAACCAGGGCTCCTAGTGAAAGAAAACCTCCACGATACCGAGAATTGAACCCCTGTCTCCCGGTTTGTATGCCTTAATTAGGTTTAGGTACATTTTTTGTTTAGCAATATGTTGTCGATCCGTTATGCACAAAAACAAATAGAATGAAGAGGACTTCAGAGACAATGGCTAAAAAATTCAAGATATACCAGGTGGCCCATCTCATCTGGCATCGGAGTAAGTAGATAACCCTTCGTGCGTTAAAAGAGTTTCAGAACGCACCGGGGTAAATGCAGCCATAAGGACAGCAGTGGCATGACCGAGCTTCCTTCTGCCTCTTGGTGAAGACGAAAGATGAGGGTTAGCTCCCAGATTGAACTATTGTGTGTAGTCCGTGACAATAGACTATAAACAACCGAAAAGATTATTAGAATGTTTGGCACTTTACTTACAGGGACTTTGCTTTTTGAGATTGAACACACTCCGGTATATTATCCAACATTACGGATTACAGATTGTAAAGTGGTCTAACAGAATACATACAAGCATGAGGACACGTAATATTTCATTGGTATTTGTGCATTTCTTACCAACAAGTCAACCAACTCACTTAAACCAACAAGTCTATGCTATGGAATAATTTTGTTGTCTAGAGCATAAGTGTTTGACAAATACTTGTCAGACCCCTGGCTCTCTTGAAAGTGTTCTTCGATGCGATGAATGCTACTTCAGTAATGACACCACTTTGACTAGACACAACGTGCACTACTGGGCTCCTCACAATCCTCACTGGGTACGAAATGCTCAGTTACAAATCCACTGGGACTTACACGTTTGGTGTGGTATTCTTGGAGTCAATGTTATCGGGCTTGTCTTTGTCCCAGCCAGGTTTAGAGGACCACGATATCCTGAATTCCTGCAAGCTGAGCTACAGGGCTTTCTTGGTGAGGTTGCTGTACGACTAGTATTAAAACACTGGTTCCAACAAGATGGTGCACCAGCTTACTATTATAACTTATAAAGGTCCATTTCAATTAATTCTACCCTGGATGCTAGATCGGCCTAGATGGCCAAATACCTTGACTACAAAGATCTCCTGATTTAACCCCATTAGATTTTTTTTCTTTTGGAGTCACATCAAGGATATTACGTCTGAAACAGATCCCCTCAATATAGAGTTGTTGCGTTAATGAATAGTTGAAGCATATGCCTCTTTCACATCCGCAGTTCGCAGACACGTGCATATGGATACAAGGAGACGGTTGCAAAATTCTAACAATCATCGGGGGCATCATTTTGAACACCTATTCTATGGATGAAGTCAGCTTATCAGTAGCGTTTGTTGATGATAATAATGATGAAAATAATATAATAATAAATCATTTATAACAATAACAAAAATATTAACATAATAATAATAATAATAATAATAATAATAATAATAATAATAATAATAATAATAATAATAATAATAATAATAATAATAATAATAATAATAATAATAATAATAATAATAATAATAATAATAATAATAATAATAATAATAATGTTAATGATAATAATAGTAATAACAATGATAACAATAATTAATAATAAAATACAAGAATAACATTAATAAGAAACGAACAAGTGTCAATGAAACATTACGTGTCCTCATGGTTGCATGCATTCCGTTCGACCACTTTAAAATCTGTAATCCGTAATATTAGGTAGTATATGGGAGTAAGTTCATTCCCAGGAAAGCAAAGTCCCTTTAAGTAAAGTACAAAACAGTATAAAAGCCATTTCGGTTGTTTATAGTCTATTATCATGGGCTAACACAATAGTTGAACTTGGGAACTACCTCTCATATCTCGTCTTCACTAAGAGGCACAAGGAAACTTAGTCACGTGAAGCCGAAATTGTGAATGCCATAATTATGGAAATAATACTGCTTTACATGGCAGAATTAAATAACAGGAAATATTAAAATCGTCGCATGTGTAGAAGGTACAGACCTGGGAATATCATTCACGGTTAAAATTGTTATAAGGGACACATGATGTTGCAGACAAGTCATTAGTGGCAAGTTCCAGGTAACCGGACTAAAATCCTGTAAGACTAGTTTTCCTGGAAATCGCGTAGCACCGGTGTGTCGAACCAGGAAAATAAGTGATAGTCAGGTACGGTTCGGCAAAACTCCGTTGCCAGTGTAGAGGTAATTAAGAAGTGAAAGGCATTAATGCCGAGTTTTTAAGGGGTAAATGAGGGGAAACTCGGAAATTGACTTGTTACCGTGAGCGCACAGGGACACACTTGCCTTCCAGACCCCGAATGGTCAGGTCAGTCGGACACACTTGTCGCCCAGATCCCCGAGTGCCTTCCGGACCGCGAGCGAGCAGGTCAGTCAAACAGACTTGCCTTCGGGACCGCGAGCGAGCAGATTAGTCACAGGACTTGTCTTCCGGATCCTCAAGTGTGAGGACACGTTACATTTTACAGTAACAATCATCGGCCTTAGTAAAGACACAGTAACGACGTAACGTTTCTAATAGTGATCGGCAAATCTCAAGCATTACTTTGATTGAGAATAAAAGTGTTTCAACCAGAGTTCTGGCTTTTATGTGAAAACACTCACGCATACCCAGAAATTAAGATCCATGCAGAGCAGCCGTAGCAGAAACCATCTGAGAACAGCATTCCGCTTAGTATAGTGGATCGGTAGTAGGAAGTCTGTGATACCGCGCCACACGGCACTGCCGTCACTATGACTGGATTTACCCCGGTGCGTTCTGCAACTCTTTTAACGCACGAAGGGTTACCTACTTACCCGATATCGATGAGATGGGCCACCTGGTACAATTCATTTGGAATGAGGATATCTTAAACGTGTGGTATGTTAATCAAAATCGTTAGAGGCATTTCTGAGAAAATCAACAAATTAACCATTCTTTAATGTAAAGGGTAGTTTTGGATCAGGAATCTTTCTGAAAAGGCTTGGTATCGCATCCTGGGAATATTCTTTACATGAATACCAAGTTTGGTATTTAACCAACTTTTCGTCTTTGAGTTATATTCTTTAGACACACAGGCACAGGAGTACACTCATGCATCTTTTCTAAACATGGCTTTTGAACTTAGGGGATCTTAAAACGTGTCTTTCTAGTGAATAGGTTTGGAATTTCTAGGTGCAATTCAATATCTAGTCTGCCATGTATATACCTGGTAGAGAGCGCAAAAGAGGTTCCTGTAGGCAAGCAAGGAAGTGTAGAATATACAAAGATAAGAAATTACGGCTTACCTTCCACATAAAACATTGTAACCGAAAGAGATGGGTCAGGTTGGTACCTTTTACTAATGTTTATGTTTTGCAATAATCTTCTGATATTTTTTTAATCAAAACTGCTTTTTAACTTTTTCTTTCACCATTAACTCAGATTTTGTTACTCGTGACTTTACCTTACACAAAGTCATCCACGTGGTGGGATTCGAACTTGTAGTTATGCACACGACCGACGGAACATTAAAGGCAAAGGTTGTGGCGACCATGGCCCAAGGAGAGGTATACATAGTCCGTGTAATGCAAGCGAGATACAAACTTCATGTACTGTCCCTCTTGAACTTTCTTTCTGGGAGGGAGGGCACAGACGGTTTCCCACAGTCGCCAGGTAAATAAAGACCAGAATAAATATTTTTGGGAGATAGTACGATTTTGATTTCATGGCCTTCCCGGTTATGTTGGCATTGAGGTTAAGTAATTATCCCATATTCACACCTACCAACTTAACCTGCCCCCCCCCCCCTATATTTACGTACTTCTAAGGCCTGAGCCGCTAGCATTTTCACACCCTTAAACTTAACAATATTTTAATTAATACAAATATAAAATATAATCAAACCTACTTGTTCATTTTTAGCCTCTTAATAATTGTCCTCTTATCTGTATTGCATACGTTACAATTTAAAAGAATAAATCACTGGAATTAGTCAAACTTTTGTTGTAATGACAATTGAAGATATTATACAGTCACTGAATCTTCATACACGTTCCGCGAGATAGACAGAGCACGCCTTGCTCAAATCACTAATTACACAAAGTAATCATGGCGACTAACGTGAATGAGCTTTTTATTTTAAATCTAAGGAAATTGGAAAATACGCTGTATTCTCTCATACTTATATAAGGAGAGATACGAAAGTTAGTATATGCTAATTAAGCTCAACCATCAAGACACCATGGAAATATGAATGTTATATTTCAAGGTTAGTATTTCAAATTCCATTCATGCGCCATATTAAATTAGTCCCATATTAAATGATCTCCCAAAAAACTATATGCAATACATGTGTGTTAAGTGTTTTTACTAATCTTCGGAAATTGGAAAGACTCAACTGCGCCTCATCTTTTCAAACTTTTCCTCGGTCCAGTAAAAATCACTTGCCATCCTTATATCGTAATATACTGTGGTGACATTATTGAAGACCATGGAGTAAGCTTGCCATAGATAAGAAGTTCCTTGGATGACCGTTGCAAAGGAGCTGGGAAAAGTAACGGATAGAGAACTGAAAAGGTTAAGAGTTGAAAGTTTGTGCGAGAAACGGAGTTTTGAAAGTATTTGGGAATTTGTGTAAGTGAAGACAAGGCTAATTGAATGTAAAAGTAAAGAAAATAGACTAAAGATAGTCAGTAAACTTGCAGGGTTTAAAAAAGGCCAAGTAAAGAGAGTTGATGCAAAGTGTTCATATGTTAGTTCGTGCTGAGTGACCCAATTGTAAAAGTTCGAGAAAATAAATAACGAAAAATTGAGTATTGTTACACTATGTTACTGCATGCTCCGTTGGATCTACAAAATAAACCAAATAAAAACAAATAAGTAACACAGAAAGATGCCTACGTAACTAATGCAATGTAGTTGCCTACACAGAAGTCCCTGGCGTGCCGCTGTGACCTACAAGTGGCAGCTCTGATTCCGGCCACGAAATCTTCCCCGATTCGACCCCACCCATAGCTGTGGGACATTTCAGCCCGGGTATTCTTCAAGTGTTCGCCTCACTGGGCTCCTAGTAGGAGATAAAAGTAGCAAGAGTGATACGGTTCATAGTAATCTACTTGCTGATTAAATCAATATGGTGGCGCTATAGCCCAGTGGTTGGACTGGTTGCCTCTCAACAAGACGGCCCACGCGCGATCCCAGAGAACCGCATGTGGGATTTGTGGTAGACAAAGCGGCGTCGGGGTTGCTTTACTCTGAGTTCTTCAGTTCCCCCCCCCCCCCCCACACTCATTTCACCATCTATTTCAGTTTCATTTCATAACAGATTTTCTTCACTCCTATACCAGAATACGGTCCCTCGGATCAGGTTCTTCACGTTTGCCTGCCCCTAGACCTTAAATATTCACATGTAAGTCCTGGGGACATATGCTGAGGGCAGCAAACGAATTAAGAATGATTAAATCAATAGTAACAAGCCAAATGACAAAAATAGGCCGGAACAACTAAAGTCATCATTCCTGCAAACAGTGAATCATGCGCGTCAAAGAACTTAGGCGATAACCCACTGTGTTATGAACAACCTACATCAGAGATGGGCAAAAGCGGATTCATGAATTCGTGTGATTCGTGAACCTTGAGCCTTGTAACTATGCAACACAACGATACACACCCTATTCGTTAGTTGCTTTCAGGAGTCCACAGGTCACTTGTCGTTGCGCGACCGACATTAATGGAGGAGTTATGTCTGTGTCAACATCGTCTACATCAAAGAACCGAAAATTTAATGTCAAATGTGAGGAGGAAGTTTTCTGTTGTGTGGAAGGAGACAATGTAATATGCCCTATTTGTAACAAGATATTACGTAGTTTAGTCCGAGACAGTATTGAACGGCATTATTATATATACATACGCATACAAACTAGTGTTTTTATCTACATTTTGATGTTATGTTTTCCATTATTATTATTATTGTTATTATTATTATTATTATTATTATTATTATTATTATTATTATTATTATTATTATTATTATTATTATTATTATTATTATTATTATTATTATTATTATTATTATTATTATTATTATTATTATTATTATTATTATTATTATTATTATTATTATTATTATTATTATTATTATTATTATTAATTATCATTATCATTATCATTATCATTATCATTATCACCACCACCATCATCATCATCATCACCTTCATCATCATCATCATTATTATTATTATTATTATTATTATTATTATTAATATTATTATTATTATTATTATTATTATTATTATTATTATTATTATTATTATTATTATTATTATTATTATTATTATTATTATTATTATTATTATTCTTTAGTTGATATGCCTACAGATTTAGTGTGTGCCTAACCTTTAGAAGATTTACAGTCTAAACATAAACATACCTTGCCATGTGACAGCTCTCTTAACCCTTTGTTGGTCACTAAGGGCCTGAAAGACCCCTACATTTATTTAAACGTTCTAGTTTTCGAACGAACGCACCTATACAACTGGATGACTAGAACATCTAATATTACACCTTACTCGACTGTTTGCTGGAGCGACAACCCAATCTGTTTATTTCTTTAGCTCCAAGAATGACTAATCTGCGGTTACGTGTCGCAGAGGTCAACCAGACTGCGCGCCAACTCTCATTACATATTACTGAAATGTTTTTCCTCGTTATTTGTGCAATATTGTTTTTTCATTGCAAGTAGTATGTTACTACTCCCCACAAACTGAACGTTGCAATTTATTATCTTTCCATGTAGTCCAGTACACATAATGTATAGTGTACTCATACTACATTTTATCTATCTTTGATCTATCTAGTGAGATAATGCTAGTAAAAGCCATGTATATTTAAGCTACGAAGCTGAACATGGGAACGAAGGACAAGTACAATTAAAGAAATAAATGCAAGCACATAAGCACACAAATATAGCGTGGGTCTACTACTGACCCCTCATGACTAATGGTGTTCTACCAGGACGCGCGCCTAACGGAGGATTGACAAACAAATCAAATTGGCTGGTTAGGCAGTTGCTTACGGTATCATTAATTCGCTAAGACCGTTTCAAGAGGGTGAATTTGCGAAAAATTGTATCACAAAGGTCACTGAAATTTGTATCCTAACGAACTTCCTATATTAACAAGGCCTTTCTCGCCGAAGTGTTGTGAGGAGAATAGAGTGCATGTCACACGACATAGAAATGTAACTGAAGGTCAAGATCGGTACGTTTATTGCTTTCTCTTTCGCATTAGACTAGAGCACTGGCATCTCAGATACAGCACAGTTACATTTATTCGTGGTCTAGACTATAGATGAACATCTAACTGTTAGTGAGTATTTTCTTCATATGGTGTCTCTTAAAGGAAATACGACTGGCGAGGATATTTTCAGTGCACTATGTGAAACTGCAGCAATTTATTGCCTACAGTGGGATAAGTTAGTGTCTATTGCCACAGGAGGAGCACCTTGTATTATTGGGGTTAGAAAGGGATTGATAGAGAAGCTAAAAGGATACCTTCATCAGAATGGAGGAGCCCACAAACTGGACGTCTTCCATTGCATTATACATCAGGAGGCACTGATTGCCAAATCGATGTATATAAGGAATGTTATGGACTTGGTGGTAAAATCTGTAAATCAAATTAGAGGTAATTTATTGAAACATACACCGTTCATGGAATTGCTGAAGGATACGGGGGAGGAAACTGAGAGTTTGCCACTTTTCTGCGATGTGCGCTGGCTCAGCTGGAGTGATATTTTACGTCGTTTTTCCAACTTGCCAAATGCCAATGTTACCTTTATGAAAAAAACAGGTATGTATGCATATGCACAGTTAATTATCACTCATAAATATGTATTAGAAATGTGTATACATATTGAATGTATTGGTTTTAAGCAAATATGAAGCTACAAATTAATAACTACAATCTAATGCAAGATTATTTATTTTAGGAGCAGGAAATACCCGAGTTAGAGGACAAAGATGGGTGAGTGATTTGGCGTCTCTTTGCGACATACGTCACCATCTGAATGAGCTGAATCGTAACCTACAAGGTCCAAAACAAAGCATTATAGAGATGTATAGTGCCGGACAGTCATTTATAAAGCACTAGACTTGTGGATTAGTCACTTAAACAGAATGCACTTATGTCAAATGTATGAAATTTCTGTGCGTCTCTGGGCTTCGCTGGCTCCATTCTCTGACAAGCCTCCGGCCTCACTTCACCTCATGAGATCCATGTCGTTCCTACATATCACCTCAGGTGGCCATTTTATAATTACATTGACATCGCAACTAGTGTTCCCAGCATTAAAGCGGAACCTGTTCCTGGCACGTGATTTACTCAAAGTGGGTAGATATTCTAATGTCTCTGATCGGATAAAATTAGATATGAATCGATCACTATTGAAAAAAGCGGAGTAGCAACGAACTCTAGTCAGGTAATGAAGGATGGGATGAGTCCTGTCCTTCTGAGATACTTTCGGGTCCCTGCTATTAACACCAAGGAAAGAATCATCGGGTATTAACAGCATCAATGTGCATATTACGAAAACACTGTACTATAAGCCTAAGCCTTTGAATACCTACTTACCTACCTACATCTGTCAAGAATCAGCTTAAAGTGCTTCTCTCAAGAGTCAACTTAACGGCAATATTTTTTTCTGCTATTTTATGGACAGAAATTGGGAAATTTCAGTTTAATTACTCCATGCCTTAAAATATGGTTATCCGAATTAATATTTTTAATTCCAGGTAGCGGCAGACTGTAGACAGTCTTTGGAAGCAGTTGTGGTGTGCGTGGTGTTGACAATGCAAAAAAATAAAATAAATAAATAAATAAATAAATAAATAAATAAATAAATGAATGAATGAATGAATGAATGAATGAATGAATGAATGAATGAATGAATGAATGAATGAATGAATGAATTAATGAATTAATGAATGAATGAATGAATGAATAAATAAATAAATAAATAAATAAATAAATAAATAAACGAATGAACGAATGAACGAATGAACGAATGAACGAATGAACGAATGAACGAATGAACGAATGAACGAATGAACGAATGAACGAATGAACGAATGAACGAATGAACGAATGAACGAATGACCGAATGAACGAATGAACGAATGAACGAATGAACGAATGAACGAATGAACGAATGAACGAATGAACGAATGAACGAATGAACGAATGAACGAATGAACGAATGAACGAATGAACGAATGAACGAATGAACGAATGAACGAATGAACGAATGAACGAATGAACGAATGAACGAATGAACGAATGAACGAATGAACGAATGAACGAATGAACGAATGAACGAATGAACGAATGAACGAATGAACGAATGAACGAATGAACGAATGAACGAATGAACGAATGAACGAATGAACGAATGAACGAATGAACGAATGAATACATGAATACATGAATACATGAATACATGAATACATGAATACATGAATACATGAATACATGAATACATGAATACATGAATACATGAATACATGAATACATGAATACATGAATACATGAATACATGAATACATGAATACATGAATACATGAATACATGAATACATGAATACATGAATACATGAATAAATGAATAAATGAATAAATGAATAAATGAATAAATGAATAAATGAATAAATGAATAAATGAATAAATGAATAAATGAATAAATGAATAAATGAATAAATGAATAAATGAATAAATGAATAAATGAATAAATGAATAAATGAATAAATGAATAAATGAATAAATGAATAAATGAATAAATGAATAAATGAATAAATAAATAAATAAATAAATAAATAAATAAATAAATAAATAAATAAATAAATAAATAAATAAATAAATAAATAAATAAATAAATAAATAAATAAATAAATAAATAAATAAATAAATAAATAAATAAATAAATAAATAAATAAATAAATAAATAAATAAATAAATAAATAAATAAATAAATAAATAAATAAATAAATAAATAAATAAATAAATAAATAAATAAATAAATAAATAAATAAATAAATAAATAAATAAATAAATAAATAAATAAATAAATAAATAAATAAATAAATAAATAAATAAATAAATAAATAAATAAATAAATAAATAAATAAATAAATAAATAAATAAATAAATAAATAAATAAATAAATAAATAAATAAATAAATAAATAAATAAATAAATAAATAAATAAATAAATAAATAAATAAATAAATAAATAAATAAATAAATAAATAAATAAATAAATAAATAAATAAATAAATAAATAAATAAATAAATAAATAAATAAATAAATAAATAAATAAATAAATAAATAAATAAATAAATAAATAAATAAATAAATAAAAAACGCGTCTTAACTACAGCTGCATCTCACCGTATTTACAACCGCACGGAACGAGCCCTTCTTCGGGAACGCATCCACCAAACCCGCCGAGAACTAGCCCACAACAACAAGGAACTTCTGTCGTTACATCTTCATCTCAGCCATAAGTTGGAAAAGGAACATTGGGATCACGTGGACAGAATCACGTTTGCTTCAATGGTCACTCACTACTACAGGACTACGGAAAGACACAAAAAGAAATATGAAGACTGCTTGAACTCTAGCGCAGAAAAGCAGTATCGGCACACTTCGAACAACAACAATGAAGTTTCAGCCTTCGCACAGACAAGCCGAACGGTCGTCAATTTGTCAGACCATCAACTGTCACCCGCAGAAGCTTCCGTCCTCTCAAAAGGTGGGAACTACGCCATCACACCCCATGTACTACCTATAGAAGAGATCATCTCCTGCATTGAAGCCGGTATTCGTGAATTGCCGTCAACTACAGCAGACCAAATACGCCTCGAATCTTCTAGAATTCTTCAACGAGCTAAGCCACCTAAGAGCAATCTTTCTCTTCAAGAACGAAAAGCTCTTAAAAATCTTAACTCAAACAAGGAGTTTATAGTACTGCAGGCGGACAAAGGAAACGCCACGGTGGTGATGAACCAACGTGACTACGAACACAAGGTGACTGAGCTCCTAGATCCGACCACCTACAAGAAGCTCTCCAGGGATCCAACAGGTCGCGTTCTTCGGAAAACCAATCAACTGATTAAGTCTTCGTCCATTCCACCCAGTGATCAGCTGAAACTAAAGAGGAGTGAAGCTTTACCTCCCAGACTTTATGGACTTCCGAAGATTCACAAGCCTGGCACACCCCTTAGGCCGATTGTAAGCGCCATTGACTCACCTACGTACGCAGTTGCGAAATACCTCGCAAAGATGCTGCAACCTCACATCGGCAACACTGACACATACATAAAAGACTCCGCCCATTTCATTCAGAAACTCAAGACCATCAGCTTACAACCCAACGACTTACTTGTCAGTTTCGATATAACATCTCTGTTCACCATGGTTCCAGTCAATGAAGCCATAACACAGCTTAAGGAGATTTTTCCAGAAGACATTACGACGCTTTTCCACCACGTCCTCACGACTACGTATTTTCAGTGGAACCACGAATACTATGAACAGACAGACGGTGTAGCAATGGGAAGTCCTCTCAGTCCGGTTATTGCGAATTTTTACATGGAATTTTTCGAAGCTACTGCCTTGGATTCAGCACCGCTTAAACCTTCGTGCTGGTGGCGTTACGTGGACGACACGTTCGTCATTTGGAGTCACGGAGAATCAGCCCTGACAGAATTTCTGGATCACCTCAACAGCATCAATAAACAAATTCAATTCACCATGGAGAAGGAACAAGACGGCAAATTGCCCTTTTTGGATGTCATGGTGAACAGAAAACAGAATGGCACACTAGGCCACAAGGTGTACCGTAAACCGACCCATACAGACCGCTACCTTCACAAGAACTCCAACCACCATCCGAAACAAAAGCGTGCTATGATTAAAACTCTGGCAGACCGAGCTACACGCATTTGCGAACCACAAGTTCTACACCAGGAATTTCAACACTTAGAGTCAGCGCTCCACTCTAATGGCTACGCAAAACGAGAAATTAAGAGAGCATTACATCCTAGTAAAGGTCCCAACATCACAGAAACAGCCGCAAACAATAGGAAGGGCAAGGCCTTTTTACCGTACATCAGATCAGTCACAGACCGCATAGGCAAACTACTTAAACGCCACAACATTGACACCGTCTACAAGCCCACTAAACAGATTTGTAACATACTCCGTTCCGCCAAAGATCCCAGGGATCCTCTATCCACCGCAGGAGTATATAGAATACCTTGTTCGTGTGGCAAGGTGTACATCGGAACCACACAACGTAGTATAAAAACCCGCATTGAAGAACACAGAAGAAATTGTCGCTTGGGTCAAACTGAAAAATCAGCAATTGCTGAACATGCCATACTTGAAGAAGGGGAACACATCATCCAATATGGTAACACAGATATTCTGGCATCTACATCCCACTACTATTCTCGCTTATTCCGTGAAGCCATTGAAATATACAAGCACAAAAATAATATCAATCGCAAAGTAGAAGGACTCAAACTCAACAGAATATGGCAAACAGCGTTAACAAAAACAAAAATCCAGAACCCCTCTCCAGCCAATCAGACGCGTACTCCACTGGTACAAGTCCAGCCCACTGGCCACCCGGACCTATCACAACGTACTTCCCCTCCAGCCGCCGACATAAATACCGCACCTCTGGTGGTGACCAGCACAGTCGGTGCTGAAATCTCCACTAGGAAACTTCGACCTCGCCGCCACTGAAGATGTCTGCCGTAGTCGCAGACGAAACGTTTGGGAAGAAGAAGGAACCCAATAGACCACGGCCCACAAGCCCGGTTAATATTATTGCATCTAGTAATAAATAAATAAATAAATAAATAAATAAATAAATAAATAAATAAATAAATAAATAAATAAATAAATAAATAAATAAATAAATAAATAAATAAATAAATAAATAAATAAATAAATAAATAAATAAATAAATAAATAAATAAATAAATAAATAAATAAATAAATAAATAAATAAATAAATAAATAAATAAATAAATAAATAAATAAATAAATAAATAAATAAATAAATAAATAAATAAATAAATAAATAAATAAATAAATAAATAAATAAATAAATAAATAAATAAATAAATAAATAAATAAATAAATAAATAAATAAATAAATAAATAAATAAATAAATAAATAAATAAATAAATAAATAAATAAATAAATAAATAAATAAATAAATAAATAAATAAATAAATAAATAAATAAATAAATAAATAAATAAATAAATAAATAAATAAATAAATAAATAAATAAATAAATAAATAAATAAATAAATAAATAAATAAATAAATAAATAAATAAATAAATAAATAAATAAATAAATAAATAAATAAATAAATAAATAAATAAATAAATAAATAAATAAATAAATAAATAAATAAATAAATAAATAAAATGGAGTATCGTGCAGTGTCAGACACCAGAAGATGTCCTGTGAAAAGGGGTCTTCCCCATTCGGGTGTCAATACTGCTGTACCGAACCGCTTTGGGCGGAGATGATAAAATTCTTCGTAAATGAATATTTAAATCATTTACACCTGGTAAATGTGTCCGGCGACTCTTCACCTTCAATTTCCGCGATGAAGAAATGGGAAGTTGAGTTTAAATGTGGCCGTTAAAGCGTGCGAGATGATCCACACGAAGGACATCCAAAAACTGCAACTACACCGGAAATCATCGAAAAAGTGCACGATATTATTTTGCAAAATCGGCGTACAAAGCTGTTTGAATCCATGTTTCATCCATTATCACGTATGATGCAAAAAGTCACGTTGTTTTTCATTCCTAAAAGAAACGAAGCACTTTTCGGACAGTGTCAATGCGAATGAGTTTCTAATCTGCAGAGCACATGCGGCACCCATATTGCGCAAAGCTTTTTCATGTTCATTGACCAACACATTCCTTTGATATCTCTAGAATATTAGCAATTTCAGCACATTTACAAGCCGAAAATGAATTTTGGTAGGCGTCATTCTTTCATGAAGAATTTTATCACTACAGATACGTTTCAGTCATTTTCAATAATATGCGCATCACAATGCTTAAAATGACTGCCTACAGTCAACTGCTGCCTGGAATGACTTGAAATTTTGTATGCTATCTACTAACACGTGTAACTAACACGTGTACCAACGTAAGGGTAAAATATCACAGGAGTAGTGCTGCGATCTTTGGGCGAGGCCGAGAACTCATCAGCCCTCACTCGTACTTTTATTTATATCATAAACAGGGAGCGGGGTTTTAGTAAGACATGAATCAAGTTAACCGTGCACCTACAACGAAAGTGGAAGCACCGGCGAGCACGTGCTTTTAGAGTGGAAGGCAGTACAGTCGCTACCTGCCAACTCCATACTCCATGTTGTTAATGTTATTCCTATGTTGTTGTTGTTGTTTTCTAGTGCCTTGCATCTGGCAATGAAGTCATTAGCATTCGTGCTTTCCAATACTTTTGAACTGTAGTTTCTTCTGATCTTAATGCTTCACAGGTCTTCAAGTGTTCTTCATTCATTTCTGCTGGATCGTTACACAGGACACATATTGGTGAGGCTGAGATACCTATTCTGTAGAGATGACTTGCCAAGCAGTCATGATTTGTCAATAGTCGGAAGGCTGCAACAGCTGTTTTCCTTGGTCTCTGGGGGATTATATCTGGATTGGAAAGTAGTGTAATCCATTTTTTATCTTTGGCATTTGTTTCTATTTCTTGTAGGTATGAATGAGAAAAATTTTTAATGATCCAAGCGTTTTATTGAGGAATATGAGAAATTGAATTTAGACTTTTGTTTTATTGTTGTGCCTTTCTTTGCAAGTGAGTCTGCAGCTTCGTTATTCCTATGTTTACTTACTAAATCTCCACTCCCTGATCATAAGGTAACAGTCGGACTCTAACAAGTTACAGTCGGGTAAAAAATACTACATCTATGTAATAGCAGCAGATACTCACCCAGATATCTCTCCCAGAAGTTCCTCTCGCGGTCGTCCATGGTGAGTTTGAACATAGTGAGTACGGCATCCCAGAGTGCTCCATTGCGACAGGGGATGGGCACGCCGACAACTAGAGGACAGAAACTGCCTTGATCTAGGCTCGGTGGTGTCTCTTGTTGGCCACACCGGCACTCGATGTCCTCAGGCAAAGGTACCGTGATTGTAACAGCCTCCTCCAGTGCTTGCGGCTCTATAGTCAGCTGTTGTAACAAAAAAGTATCTTACAGGATGAAATAATTTAAAAGTAAATATCACCTATTCTATTTAGTTAAATTAACAAATAAATAATCATTAATGCCCTTTTTGTAACAAAAGAGAAATTGTTTTTTTAAATTAAGTTCCACAAATGGTTTCTATTACGTGATTTATTCAACGGGGAAGATATAATGTCTCTGATACACTAAAGTGAGATATGAATCAATTCCTAGTGGATGGAAGCGGGGTAGCAACGAACTCTGCTCCAGACAGTGAATATCCGATAGAATGAGGGTATTGTTGTTGTCAGTGAGTATTGTTGTGTTCTTAGTCGTGATGTAACATTGATTTTAAAATGGACTATACCTAACAGCATGCTGATACTGTCACGCTGGGGTCTTTTCAAGCTTTTCTCTGACGGAACCGGGGAGAGTTCAATTCACATGAGAAGGCCAAATGGAAAATAACTTCCAACTTTCACCTGACCGATGCTATAACAGTCCCTAAACCTAGTAGTTTAGAACAAAAACTATCAACTAAACTACTTTTCTCTCCTATAAATCCTATCATTCGTGTGAAAAGCTGTGGTATAAATAAAGACTTGGTTTTAGGCAACTCAGCTATCACAACTTATTCAACTGAAATGTACAATACATGTCCAAATGTAATGGTAAAGCGTGTTTTTGATGTTTTGCTGGCAAAGTCTAGCCCTTTACCTATTGATAAAGGTTTAAAAGTTCACTACAAAAACAAAATGTCTCGTTTTTGGCCGAGCTGTCAACGCACCATATTTATTCACTGTTATTGTAAGAATCGCAGTTCTCTAACAGGTTTATTTATTTCGATGTTGTTCTGATTCATGGTTATTTAACTGGCAACAATGCTGTTTAATGGTTAGCTGTCTACACTGATTGTATTTATGCGCAATGTATTTATTAGCAAGCCGGTTTTGCATCCAAATTGCTTGTAACTACAAAAGTATATCTAAAGCAAATAGCGGAAATCAGTCTCTGTGAAAACGTTTGCATATGTCTCTATGAATATATTAGCTTAACTTTCAAGTGTTTTTTAATCTGAGGCACTGGCTAATGTACTTATGTCAATGTCGTCTATATCTCTTGGTTTCCACATATGGATTCTTTGATAAGGATTTAGATTTTGGTGCGTTCTGAAGTTGACAGTTCCTAAGCTATCATACAAATAGTCGGAATGGACGGCATTGCTAGTTAACCCCTGGCAAGTATATAAGATTTCGGTTTGTATATCGTCTCATTTAATTGTTACATGCGACAGCCTTGCGTCAGTACTTTTACTGGTGGAAAAAGATCTCCTGTGTGATAAATGTCCAGCACATCGGAGAGCTGCAGTGATCTCACAGTAGCTCTTACTGCTGTTAAATAACATATGTTATTTATTCAGTCATAGGAATTCTAAGCCCTTGGCTTCAATTATCTAGCCCCAAAACATTGTCAATATAAAGGGCGTAAGCAATATAGTTATGAGTTACTGATGGGAAGGTAAGCATGGTCTGGTGTCTACAAAAGCCAACAGACTGTACGTGGGATGGGCAGTGTTCGTATCAGACTTTCTGATGAGGGGGAGAGGGGACTTAGCATTGGTGTATTACATACATAAATAAAGCATAGTAGTAGTAGTGGTGGTGGTGACGGAGGCGACAGTGGTAGTAGTGGTAGTGCTGCAGTTTTTACCGGAGAAGCTGTAATATTACTTGAAGTTGAAGCTTGAGATTCGAACAAGAATACAGCACTGTCATTACTTTCTGTAACTTCACCATCTTATCACAAATGCTGACAAACAATAACAGTGAGTTGCAAGAAACTGAACTGGAGACTGCAAGCTGCAATCGTCATTGCGTGAATTGTGACCCTGATGCCCACCCAACGAATGAACCTGAAAATTGTTTGTTTAGCTTACTAGCAATATGATGCTTTTGCTTACTCGCAGCTCGTACTCGTACCATGTACAGTCTGCATCGAAATTATTCTGTTTTCTCGTATCTTCAAAGAGCAGTAATATTAAATATTCTCAGAAAAAGAAAAAAAAAAAAAAAAACTTTCCTGTCAGGGAAGGAAATTTTCATTGATCAGCCGAGGAAGTTGTTCAGTGAGAAGGGGAAACACCTTCCCCCGTTAATTCCAACCCTGGGGATGGGGTTAATTAGCAATTTGCAATGTGACTGCATAAAGTGGTAAGAGTTCAACTTCATTTCATTTTGTCCTGGCTTTAATGTGTAGAAATTGATGTTTTATCATTATTGTTACATTGTAAAAGCACATAATGGAATGCTAAGCGCCGTGCAACAGAGCAGACGAAGGAGAGAAAATTCTTTAGGTGATTTTTTTATGGCTGATTGAGTTGCCAAGTTTTGAGTAAGTTTTCTTTAGTTTGTTCTTATTTAGTTAACTTTATTATACAATGAGTGCATTTAACAGTTTTACTAACAAAATATAAAACAATTTGAAGAATTGTACCAATTGTGCTGAGGATACAATTCAGCAATTACTCTCAAAGTATTAAGTAATAATTAACATATGTACAAAAAACTATAGCACTACAATATTTTATAAGAGGAGATCTGTATGGTGTTTTCTCTTCAGTCCATGTGACAGTCGTTCTTTTGGCATGTCCTGGAGGATCTCTTTCAGTAAAGAGTTCTGCTTATCGATGAATGATGTGAACAGCCGAGTATAGGAGTACTGGATGTAGATTCAACTGTAGGAATGCGATGATCTTTATGAAGTGCAGAATTGCGGATGTACCAAGGAGCGAGAATCCGTTATGATCCGAAGAACCCGATAGAGCATTCATACATCCAGATATGTTTTATTAGACCGACGTATATAAGCCTTTTGAGATGCAGGTAGATGAACTGCCTTTGATGAGATATTTCAATTAAGTCTATGCCCTAGTTTTAAAACTAGAGAGGAGATGTGTGCACTCCAAGTCCATTTGTTGTCCAATGTTATTCTCAAGAACTTGACACACTCATCTTGAGGAATGTCTTCATTATTGTTAGTTTCTAAGGGTAAACATAGTTGAATGAATTACATAGTGTTAATTTCTGTCATTTGAGACCAGTTTGAAGGTGCACCCGCCTGGTAAGCGGAGGATCTGTGGCTCAAATCCCAGCTGTGGCTTGAATTTTTAAGCTCCAGTTCTACTTCTCAAACATTGCCCACACACGGATTGTGTGCTTAGGAAAACACCAATAGTAAAGTTTGTCGGCATAAATAAATAATAATTACCATATGAAGGTTATTTAATCCCGGTACATAAAGTACTTGCAATAGTAAGTCACCATTGGGGTAATTGTCTCTGATGTGAGACTACCTTTGTGGTTTACCGGGAAAAATACGAACTGGTTTGAGAATTCAATGTTGTCACAGTAGCGTAATGGTTAGAGCACCCGCTTGGTCTGTGGTTCAAATCCCAGCTGTGGTATTGCATTTTTCAGTTCCAGTTCTACCTCTCTTCTAGAACAACTTCGTCGGATGGAGCTTTCCAAAGCCACCACTATCGCGTATTGCATAGCGGACTTTTACACTTCTATGCCGGTGGTCAACGCTATTGAAATTCAGAAAAAGTTTACTGTGACTAAACTTGCTCTTTTGTGCTCTATGGTTATATTTGGTGATATTTCATATATTCACTTGACATTAGTATAAGCAACTGTTTTTAAAATTCTTCCCGTGGTAAAGGTCTGGCCATATTTGATGTTAATTACAGTTGTTAGGGTGGTAGCATAAGGATTATCTTTTAGGTATGTAAACTTGAATTTAGCGCAAATGGTGCTTGGTTGCGTAGAGGTGCCCTCCTAGAGGTCGTTTATTTGGAATTGTGTTAATACTTGACTAAAGTATTGTAATGGTTTGGCAACATAATTTTACAGTGAAGACGCAATCATATCCAGTACTGGGAAGCTATTTAGTCCAGAAGGGTTGTTTCACAACAACACTATTTTGCAGTTGTCTACGAAATATTTTTCCCATGGGTAGTTTCAGTGTATAAGCACATGAAGCACGCGAATACCTAAAACACTTCTGGATCAAACCACTTCCTCAGCATTTACTGAGTAACTGGTAATTTCCTCTGTAAAGTTAGCAGTGCCTCAGTTTAGTGTTATGTCGTCCATTTTGCATTGTGGGAGCTTCCATTATACTATACCTTTCCGCTATTAGTTCAGCTAAGAACGGCAACTGTACCCCACTCATGAGGACTGTAGTGGGCAGAGATGGGGGACGCAGCGGCCGGGAGACAAGCCTTAGCCCTTCATGGGCTGTTGCGCTTGGTAGTTTAGTTTTTTATTTTTTATTTTTACTTTTTTATGGCAAGGAATCCATGTGATTGCTTGTTTACCCAGGTAGGAATTCAGTTGCATCTTTATCAGTTCCTCATCTATTGCAAAGAAGTCGCCTAGCCCCGATGCGTGACAGAAGTGCGCCGCGGAATACTACTTTCACTTGTGGTATATCCACAAACATGCATGTGTTTATTGCTGACCTCCTTTCATCGTGCACTTCATTTTTTGATGAATAGTCTGCTATTATCAGGCTTTTAATCTTGAAGGCCGTACTCTATTGCATATGAACCGCTTCACTTCTGTTTGTTGAACACAAACTGAGCACTTTGTGAAATGGGTAGCTAATCTGAAAGCGTGCATTACACACTGTTAGATCCTAAGATTACAAGTCTAGTAATAATGTTATTTTGGTATAAATCATGAGTATAACTCACTATTTGAATGAGTCTCCAATGGATAAAAGAAACGGCGGTTAAAAGGGCAATGTAACCTCAAATTGAAGCATGGAATTTACATGTTCCTGTTGTTATTCTTTATTGTTACATGCATACATCGGCTTTAACGCAATGATCATATCGGCGGCCTTTTACCACTGGAATATACTGTCTATCGGCAATGATGTTAACTTCTGTATAGTTGTCATATGATTTTTTTGGATTTTATACATTAGATATCACACCCACATTCACACTCTCATTCAATTCTAGGCTCTGGGAGAATAGGGAATAATCTTGGCTAGACAAAAATCCCCAGTCCCCCAACCGGAATCAAACCCGGGACCCCTCTCACAGCAGGTGAGTGTTTTTGTTATTATCGATGTGCCGGACCCTAATGCTAATAATAATACAATTTCTCTTCAGATCTATATGAATGAAAATGTATGGCTAAATGCTAAGTGCAAAACTCGAGAACGGCTGGACCAATTCCGCTATTTTTTTTTTTTTTTTTTTTTTTTTAATATCAAATATTCGTTGAAGTCCGCGAAAATTGTAAGACTTTCAGAGAAAAACGTAAAAATCACATTTTTGTTTTTTCTATTCCAACTGTTTCTAGCTGCCAATTCTAGAGATGACGATCTGAGATAGAGCAATCGAAGAATCGATTTTTGAGGTTGTAAAGATCGATTTGAGCAATGAATCGTCTTCTGCTGTTGAACCAAAACAAAAGTATGCATTTGATACTCTTATGAAAGTTGTAAATGATGCAGCTTGAGGGATTTACTTATTGGACACTCTTGGTGGTACAGGAAACACTTGTTTGATTTCAATGGCTTTAGCAACAACTCGCTCACACAGTGAAATTGCAATCGTACTTGCTTCATCAGGCATTTCAGCTACAATGTTGGAAGGCGGTCGAACAGTTCATTCAGTGCTAAAGTTGCCGTTGAATATGCAAAGCAATGAAACTCCTATCTGCAACATTTTGAAGAACTCTGCAACGGCAATTAATCTCGCTCATTCCGACTGACATGCCATTTGAATTGAAACGACTGCAGTTTCCAGTACACTTGCTGTCTCTATGACCATAAATAAACACCAGGGGCAGTAATTGAGTGTTTGTGGCATTAATCTTCCTAACCCAGGTTTCTCGCATGACAATTATGTTGTCTGTTCTCGTGTTGGAAAACCACCAGTTTTGTTTGTTTATGCGCCAGGTAATCAAACAAAAAATATTATGTACCATAAAGCATTACAATGAAAATATCATTTAAGACTACAACTGAAGCATTGCAGTGTACGGAATAGAAAAATAAATGTTATAGGTTCAAACTACATAGACCAATATATTATCAGTATGGAAATGTATTGTTGATATCACGGTAATTGTTTGATAGTCAATAAATACAGTGATAACTCTGAAATACGTTTATGTTAAACTTTTGGTTTAAATTACACATTTGTGACTGTATATTATCATCTGTTCTGGTGATCATTACTGAAAACTAAACATGTCATCATGATATACAATATATATATATATATATATATATATATATATATATATATATATACACTTTATAAACTGCACCATCACCAGAACTTGACCAGAAAAGATAAGTTTGTGGGACTGCCACAGTCCAATAGCTTTTGACAGAACGACGTCTGTCGGATCTGCTAGTTATCTATATAAAAGTAAATAATAATGAAAATAACTGCACAGTCTATTTATAGAAAATACACTCAACATGTTTTATATTATTTCAAAACATGGCTCAATAACAACTTGTGGAGGGGGACTCAGCACCTCGGTCGAAAGGCGAGGGCACCCTCTGGAAGGATGGATGAAGGGAATGCATCCGAAGGGCTGCCGGAACGTTGCCACGACAGAGCAGAGGGCAGGGTCCCTATATTAACGTAGTTAGAAGCAATCCGGTGGAGATTGGCTCATTGGTTGGTCTCCCACCCCTTCGGGTTCTTACTCCCAAGGGGGTCACGGGACTCGGAAATCGGCCCCCCTTTTCCCCCTCGAGCTTCTACCATCCCATGGGGGCCCGGAAATCAGTAGGCTCGCCTTCCAATCCGGGGGACGAGATATCCAGAGCACATTCTTTCCCCCCTACCGTGCTGCGGCCGCGACGCTCGCGAAGCTTTCAACCCTCAAAGAAACCTAACGGAATTAAGGGTGAAATGTAATGATTAATGTAACGAATCAGAGCGACAGGAAATTGGAAGGATGTGGAAATGCTTCCCAGCATTCGCCTGGCGACCCGGGCAAACCTCCGAAAAAAGTCCCGGATCCGAGCCACAGACGTTACCGCCTGAGCCGTCCCGCTCGGTATACCTATCAAAATATAACAATTCACTCAAAATTACTGATGTAGTTCTTAATAGCGAAAATTTTATGTTTATTATATCCTTAAAGGATATATGACTTGCACGAAATTTCATATTGACCCAATTTTCGTTTTTGAATTGCACTTTTGAAACAGACTCTCTCTCTCCCTCCCTCCCTCTCTCTCTCTCTGTATATATAAAACCACCCACGCGCTATATACACGTACACACAGAATGTTTCCGTAAAAATACTGTTCGGAATCTAGATGTCAAATAATTGTTTGCTCCAATGTAGAACTAACGGCTTAAATACTCACTGTGTTGGAAGTTATGCAAATAGCACTAACGATCAGAAAATCTGTGATAAATCCTTGTTAATGCACATTCCTTTTTTTTCGCAATACTCAGAAAGATCATTTTATTGTTTGGCTTCCATAAATTGTATTTGACTTTCCATAAAACACCCATGTAAACAAGAATAGCTGTTGGTTTCTGGCTTCACTGGCATTTCAATACATATATACAGAGTTAACGTCTCTGCTATTTTGTCAGAATTGCAAAATAACAACGGTTTTTGGTTAAGTTTCACTGTATGCATAAAACAAAATATTATTCAGTCATTAAGATAAATAAACAATTACTTCAAATCAGCATTAAGGATATTCTATACCTATATTGCTCAATTCAGGAGAATTTGAGGAATGTAATTGAAATTTACGTCAGAAATTTCTTCAACATAATAATAAAAGTAATTTTCGTTGCCCTATACAACTAACTTTGCAGTAAAATAATTTTCAAAATAGTAAACTAATCATATATGAATTGATGTATATGTGATCAATTAAAACTTTTAAATGTAATATATTACTTCTGGAGTACAATAAATTTAAATGGTATGTGATAGTAAGGGTTTTACTGGAAAAAAGTATAAACATGTAACAAGTTCAAATCTCTAAAAACGAGTATTACGTGATTAAAGACCTACTTTCAAAGATGTGCTTAGTGTCAAATCTCTGCATCTATCTGCAGGGGAAATCTTAAAGAAAAAGAACAAAATTTGCGTCTTGAAGAACACATTAAAGGGTAACATAATACAAAACTAAACAGTATTATCGGAATATCAAGCTTAAAAGCTTAGCATGCTATTTGCCCTGTACATGTTGTCTTAAATCTTGTGATTGGACATTTAAAGGCCAGAAGAGCAGCACTACAATGAATTTTGTATGAGAGTTTTATAAATGAAAATTTAACGCAAATAATAGCTATTACATTCACTTTGCTTTTTCTAGTCACTATCGTCTATTTTTATATAACTTCTACCGAATTTATTATCGATGTTTATTACTCTCTCTACTACATATAGTATAGTAGAGGAAGCATTGTATTCCACCCAAAAATTAGATGTCGAGATTTCACCGAAAATATATGTCTTGAGGCCCCCTGAATTAAAAAAAAAAAAAAAAAAAAAAAAAAACATTTTTAGAAAAAGATACCTGTGTGTTATGTGTGTGTGTGTGTGTGTGTGTGTGTGTGTGTGTGTGTGTGTGTGTGTTTGTGTCAGTCTGTGTGCTAGTCTTTGGACAGCATAATGCAAAAACGAAAAGTCGGTTAAAAAGCCAAAATTGGTATTTAAGTTTAATATCTTTCAAGGTTGCAACACGAAGATTTTGAAGAAAATAGCGCCATTCTGAACTACTCTTTACATGGAAATTTTTCGAAAATTTTGATTTTCTTGAAAATGGCTGTAACGGTTTTGATTCAAATGCCATATGTTTGAGATCTTTTTAAGACAAATTAAATGTATATCATGAATTTTTTGGCTATAGTCCTTGTAGTTGTACTTACCCTGGACGACTTTTGCATAACTGGTAAACCGTTAGAGATAGACCACATCTTACTATACAAAATGTTGTTGTTAGCTAATGCTGGATTTCTGACAATGAAGTCATTAATCCTCTTGCTCTCCAATATTTTTCACTGATGATATTGAAGAGAGCAATAGCAGTAATGGTAACCGTGTTTTAGAGAGCACCATATGTTTACGTTTTGGCGGTCACATCGCTCTCTCACAACCCCCAGAATGTCTGGAGGACCACACCTGTCGTTGGTTTACGGGTCTCACCGACCTGACCGGGAGAGTTATCAAAATAAATTCACCGACCATATCCTCTGATCACCAATCACAGGACGTATTACATGCCATGACAGGTCAGAATGTTAGGGGTTAAGATTTTATAGAGAAATGGAGAGGTTGGAAAAATAAAGACTCCCTAGCCCTCGGGAACCCTAATAGCATCGGGGTCGGAAGAGAACAAGCGATGACCAAGGTAAGGTCAGATAGAAAAGTTACAGTGAGGAGCAAAACACCAGTAAGTGGAAGTAATCTGCTCAGCTTGGGTACCTTGTGGTCGCTATTCACATATCCCCTAGACGGAGACCCCTGAGTCAATAATGTGAATGTTAATGGATCAATTTAAACAAACAAGTCAGGATATTAAAGGCGTAGTCAAGAGCTTTTAGAAAACCTAAAGAAAGTTGACTTAGCTATATTAGTCTACGTGTAACCGTCACAATTAGTCGAAACCTTATTTTGGCCACAATTTCTCTGTTAATGAGCCAATTTCAACAAACAAGGCAGGATTCTAAAGGTCTCGTCACAGAAATGGCTCCAATAATGAGGATGAAAATTTATATTTAGTTAACATTTTGCTTTTCAAGTTTATCTAAATAAGTATCTTCTCCCAAAAAAAGAAAAACATGATTAAAATAAAGGACAAGAAAAGAATAGCCAAGCAAAGCTTGATCACCCGGGTACTATTTTAAGAAGTGACAACTGACAAACAATGGTAATATAGGATTACCTTGTAATTAACCTTACATATACAAAATGTCTAAAAAAATTTTATGTGGAGTGAACCATTTTGGAGATATTGCTTGTTATTTTTGTGGGTTTCGTAGAACTTATACTTCTGTCAAACGGAACATCGTTATTCAATTTTTATGTATTAACCGTGCAAAGAGAACGGAATTTGAAAGGTTTAAAGGATTTTTATCTCTCAAAGCCTACTGTAAACCCATATTCCCGTTGAACGTGTAAGAAGGTGAGCAATAAGACAATATCTGGGAATGTTTATCTCAACTAACACGAAGAAGATACAGGAATAAGTTTGTAAGAATGGTTAGTACAAGATTAGAGAAAGTCATGTGAGTGCAGCATATCAGATTTTTTTTTCTGTCTACTTCATCTTAGTCCAAGATAAACCTTTTGCAGAAAACTACATCACACATTTCTTATAGCTACAAGGGAGATATAAAAATTTCTTTGTTAATGACGCATAACAGCGCCGACGGTGCGCCGCCATAACTTTGTCCCGCAGGAGTTCTTTTACATGCCAGTAAACTTACTGACATGGGGCCGCACTTTTAAGCATACCTAAAAACCATTGGCCTGGGCCGGGTTTCAATCCGTAATCTTGAAATCAGTAGACATCGCCTAAACAACTCCTAATCCCGGAAAATTCGAAATATACTTTTAATTTGTTATACAAGTGTCTCAAATATATATCTTCACCATAATCACCAGATCCAATTTCTGGGAAAATTATAAATTTCGAACAAAAAATGTGTCATGCAAAGGGAAGTTTGGGTTGGATTTGGATTTTCTTGAAAATCCTTGGTGTCATATGTTTGGAAGATACTAAGTTTGGTATTTATTAGACATTTTGCTTTTGAGTTACGCTATTCACACACACACATACACACACACACACACACACACACGTACATATACACACATGCACGCGGACACAACGAACGTCACACATACACGCGGTGCGAACTTTTTTCTAAAACAGAATTCTTATTCAGGGTTACTCTAAATATAAAACATATCCCTAATGAAATCTGGATATCAAACTTTTGGTGGAATACATTACATATTTTTCCACCACATAGGTACCGGTAGG
The DNA here is from genome assembly GCA_030765045.1 of Tenodera sinensis. Lineage (NCBI taxonomy): Eukaryota > Metazoa > Arthropoda > Insecta > Mantodea > Mantidae > Tenodera > Tenodera sinensis. The sequence continues at coordinate 31,887,031 of CM060963.1, read as the reverse complement.
CTTGATTTAATTAACATCATCCAATGTAGTGTCACGGTGAATGAATAAATGAAATGATGTTCTAATGAGCCCGTGATTCTTTGAGCTTTAAGTTACCCGACATTCATATTCTCAGGATAAGGGAAAACCTCCGTAAAAACTTACGTGAATAACTCACAATAAGCGAAATTCGAACTCTTGACCTCGTGGACTTGGAGCAGACCCGCTACCACCATTGTACAGAGGCAGGCGGTACGTGGTAGAGAAAAGTGAAAGCCTTTCTGAACATTATTGAAAAAGTTAGTTTTAAACTGAGTTTCAGTACGTAATTTCACGACAGTATCTACAACACCGTCGAACCGCCGAAATATTGCATGCACGTACAGATTTCAACACATACCTGATCACAGAGCAGTCCTTGACAAACATGGTGTATGCGCAAGACTATACTAATCACAAACAAAGCCAGCTAAGTGGAGGTGATGGACAGAGTATCTTCATCTTAAACACATCAAGGAAAAATCAGCACCTCGAGGAGCCAGCTGGAGAAACCCCAACCTCCTGTACATGCCTCCAGCAACTGGTCTTATCCGGGGCACTTGCTCACTAGCAATGGTGGGGGGATTCCCACAACACTTCGCAATCTGAGTGAGCCCTCAACAGTGTTACAAAGTGTTCACTATGTGGCAAGATTGGAAACTGTTTTTAACATAAATGTGAAGAAGTGAAAAAAGAGGTTGTATCTGTAGGTCCCTCATTCTTAAAACACATTTAAATTTGAATTTATTATATAAATTATTAACGAAAAACTTGATGCTCTGTCATTAAGAACTTATATTTAATTCATATATTTTAAAATACAATTTTGCTTCTTGTTGATATTATGATAAACACTGGTAGAAATTATTATTTATTTATGCCAACAAACTTACTGTTGATGTTTTTAAACACACAAGCCGTGTGTGGGCAAAGTTTGAAAGGTAGAACTGGAACTTAAAAATTCAATGCTACAACTGGGATTTGAACCACAGACCTTCCGCTTACCGGGCGGATGCTCTAACCACTGAGCTATTGTGACAAACTGCCAAAATGGCATTAAATTCTCAAACTGGTTCAAATCCCAGTTGTGGCATTGAATTTTTAAGTTCCAGTTCTACCTTTCAAACTGGTAGAAATATTTTCAATACACTTACAATATCATTGGTGCAAAGAGACAGACAGAAGACCGGGACAGCTAAATATAGATGGATTAGATTAGGTACTGTATATTTATAGGTGTGAAAATATTAAAGTAATTATACAAATACTTAGGATACGGTTCATTGAAAAAAAAATTAAAAAATTATTTTGTTGTTTAACGACGCTGTCAATTGCCAGGATCACATCAGCGCCGGCGGTGTGCCGGAATTTTGTCCCGCAGGAGTTCTTTTACATGCCAGTAAATCTACTGACATGGAGCTGTCGTTTTTAAGCACACTTAAAGACCATCGGCCTGGGCCGGGTTTGAACCCGCGACCTTGGGATCCGTAGGCCAGCGTCTAACCAACTGAGCCACCCAGACCGACACGGTTCATTGACCTGACATGCAAGCATACGAGATAAGTTAAAGATGACAAAGAGAAACAAAACAAAAAGAAGAGGCCTGCTGCGCAAGGGGTTCGGATTCGATTCCCGGCAGCGAGTATGTACTTTTCTCTAGCCAAGACTGTTCCTTATCCCCCACAGTAGGGAAATATAAATGAAAGTGTGCTTAAAAACCTTAACGATTCAAAACCCACTGTTAAAAGAGTAACAAAATCGCCGATAGGCCGTATGTTCTACAGGAGGGGCTGCCATTATTATCTCTTAGAGATCTGGAGCAGAGAGGTTAACTATAGCCCATCTTCTAGGGCAATTTTTGCACTACGAGATGTACTTGCTACTCTCATGTATAGCAGATCCGTGTTCTCAGACCATGCATTTTCGTTCTTTGTAAATATGTGTGAGTTTGTTATCTCCTTTTGCATTTTCTCCTGGGGTGGCATTTCCTGGCATAAGCGGCTCATTTCCTCAGAAACTATTGAATATAAATAAATTACTTTCAGGATGACACAAATAATATATAACTGTTGTTACAAATCTACTTTATCTTAAAGAAATTTTGGTTTTTGAATAACAATTTTGACTTATAGTACCTTTTTGTCCATCTCGTATGGCTTCCTAATTACACTGAGCTTATCTTGAATGGCACATCTTGTGGTCCTTATATCTGACTTCTACAAGAATAGAAATGAACGCCTGGTTCTGCAGTATCTTAGCTCATGCCCCCGTGGCCCCGTGCTAATATTTTTAACAGGTTGTATAGTCGGAAATAATGCCTACTGTTTGTTGGTTGTTTTCCTTGTGTATTAAACACGACATATGTATACCATAGAACCGCGTATTTACTGTATCACACTTCTTTCTAACTCCGCAAATGTTGAATGAATTTATGCAAAAGCTCTCTGGTGTCTCCGTTCCCAAAAAATAAATGATTTGTAGGTTCTTAGAAAACTTTTGTCTAGTTTGGCATTAGAAGAAAAATAGCAGCCATCATTAGGCAATATAGAGACTGTTGTGAAAAAAAGTGCAAGTCTGTCTGTTTTCAGTGACAGAGCAATAGATTGTCCTGATCTAAATTCATCCATATATAATCTGTGGGGACCGTTTATAAATAAAGCTTGTGTAACATGCCGCCATTCTGTCGACGAGTTAGAGGGCCCTAATGACTTAGCTGTCCATGGGCCCTTAAACCCAACACACTCACTCTCACCCAATCAGTCACTCACTCACCCACTCACTCACTCAGTGAGTCACTCATTCACCGACTCACCCACCCACCCACTCAATCACTCACTCAGTCACTCACCCACTCAATCACTCATTCAGCCACTCACTCACCCACTCACTCACCCACTCACTCAACCACTCATTCACTCACCCACTCAATCACTCCTTCAGTCACTCACTCACCCACTCACTCATTCACCGACTTACTCATCCACTCAATCACTCACTTAGTCACTCACCCACTCAATCCCTCCTTCAGTCACTCACTCACCCACTCACTTACCCACTCACTCAACCACTCACTCATTCAGTCACACACTCACCCACTCAATCACTCATTCAGTCACTCACTCACCCACTCACTCACCCACTCAATCACTCATTCAGCCACACACTCACCCACTCAATCACTCATTCAGCCACACACTCACCCACTCAATCACTCACCATCTCACTCACCCACTCACTCAACGACTCAATCACTCACTCACCCACTCACTCACCCACTCAATCACTCATTCAGCCACACACTCACCCATTCAATCATTCACCATCTCACTCACCCACTCAATCATTCACCATCTCACTCACCCACTCACTCAACGACTCAATCACTCACTCACCCACTCACTCACCCACTCACTCACCCACTCAATCACTCATTCAGCCACACACTCACCCATTCAATCATTCACCATCTCACTCACCCACTCAATCATTCACCATCTCACTCACCCACTCACTCAACGACTCAATCACTCACTCACCCACTCACTCACCCACTCACTCAACGACTCAATCACTCACTCAGTCACTCACTCCGTCACTCACTCCGTCACTCACTCCGCCACTCACTCACTCAACGACTCAGTCACTCACTCAGTCACTCACTCCGCCACTCACTCACTCACTCACTCCTCTCTCCTCTCTCGCTGTGTTAGGAGAACGCATCCATCGTGAATTTCCCAACATTTCAACCATAGACGTTCGTCGGGTGTTCAATAATTGTTCAAGAGCTGTCAGTTATATAGACAAATGAGCATACTTTCAGAAACATTTAACATATTAAGATTCAAATCCAGGACGTCCCGGGTTTGATTCCGGCTGGAGGTTAGGAATTTTACTTTAGCCAGTGTTATTCCCATCCTCTCAAAGTCTGGAAGTCTGAATGAGAGGTGAATGGTGTGAATTTAATGTGACAACCAAAAGTATTCTAAAGTAAGAACAAATTAGAAACTAAAAACTTCACTTATCTTAGTAATGTTGCAAGTTATTTTTTCAATTTATGGCATAGAATCCTCAAACCAGTTCGTATTTCTCCTAGTAAACCACAAAGGCAGTCTCACATCAGAGGCTGGTTTGAGAATTTAATGCCATTCTGGCAGTTTGTCACAATAGCTCAGTGGTTAGAGCGTCCGCCCGGTAAGCGGAAGGTCTGTGGTTCAAATCCCAGTTGTGGCATTGAATTTTTAAGTTCCAGTTCTACCTCTCAAACTTTGCCCACACACGGCTTGTGTGTTTAAAAACACCAACAGTAAGTTTGTTGGCATAAATAAATAATAATTACCATTCTGAAGGTTATTTAATCCTGGGATATAAAGTACTTACAATAGTACGTCACCATTGGGGTAATTTGTCTCTGATGTGAGACTGCCTTTGTGGTTTACCAGGAGAAATACGAACTGGTTTGAGAATTTAATGCCATTCTGGCAGTTTGTCACAATAGCTCAGTGGTTAGAGCGTCCGCCCGGTAAGCGGAAAGTCTGTGGTTCAAATCCCAGTTGTGGCATTGAATTTGTAAGTTCCAGTTCTACCTCTCAACCTTTCCTTTTTCTAATTTTACTTCTTTTCACATTCTCCACTTATTTATCTTATTTCTAATAGATGTCATCACATTTAAAATTAGTCATGGCAATTATTAGAAACAAAATGTGTAATTCTAAATTGGGGCAAAACGTTAAAAAGAACCTATTACAATAAGGCATTCAGAAGCTATGTCTGGAATGCATAATACAAGCTTTAAAATATTTATGTTTCTGCATTGTCGCTGTTTAAATGTTCGCATTAAATATTTAAAATAAATACTTTGTTTTTAACGACGCTATTAGCTGTCAGGATCACATCAGTGCCGCCGATGTACTGAAATTTCGCCCGCAGCAGTTCTTTTACGTGCCAGTAAAGCTACTGATATGAGGCTGTCGCTTTTAAGAACATTTTAAAAGTATCCGTTTAGGCTGTGTTTGAACAGCGGCTTTGTGATTAGTAGACCAGCGAGGAATCAACTGAACCCCCCAGACCAGGGTGGCAACTCAGGGTGGCAGGGTGATGAGGCGACTCATCAATAGTTGAGAGGCCTTTATTTTTTTACCTCCTAAACATACAGTTATCAGTCAAGATAGCGAGCTCTGTGCTCTGTGAGGGCCAGTTGCCCAGCCCTGACCCAGACCAATACATGTGTGCAATCTATTTAAACGGAATATCTATATAATATGAACTTAGAATCACATAAAGAGTCAGTGTTGTATCAAATGTTTACTAAGCAAATGTTCTTGAACGGCATCATCATCGAACTTCTATAATTCTATCAAGGTTTATTGCAGAGCCCCGGAATCACCATATAACACCAAACTAAGTATTTTGAGGTTAGCACCAAGGAGTAGCAGATGTAACATACCAATATGGGTGTAATTGTAATCTGACTTTAGGAAACATTTTCATTTCCCGGTCAAAATGAAATATAACTCACAGGACAATAAGTCGTGTACAATACGCCCTGTATTATTTTTTTAGGGGGGTGGGGGCTACTACATACGGCATCGCAGACAGTGACACTAATGATGCATGGAATGAAGGTGGAGCACCAGTGGAATGTGATGAGATGGTGCGGGAAACCGCAAAACTCAGAGGAAACCCACTCCTACGCGGCCTTGTCCATCGCAAATCCCATATGCGATCGCGACCTGGGCAGCTTTGATGAGAGGCAAATGGTTAGGAAGCGGTGTACGTCTTGTCTCAACTAATAAGTACTGTACAACAGAATAAGAAACTAGCCATTACATAGGGGCAGTGTACTGAACACGTCCAGCGTTCGTCTTGTTCAGTACAGGATGCCATTTCCGTACCAATCATAGATTTCACATCATATACATGTTCCCAATCGAAGGCATTACATTTAAGGTTGCCGATGTAGCGCAGTAAAAAAGTTTCAGCGATTTCTTGCTCCTATTCTCAAAATGCTCATTTTATGATAGTCACAAAATTTAAAGGCGGCTGGTAGTTGCTTATCAATATTCTCTAGTCTGTTGAGCAAATAAATTTTGTAGGCGCAAATGATATATCTCCGGCTGTGCACTCTGATTTCACTATACAATACTGTAAGGCTCGGCAAGACTATAACTGGATTTTGTATTGAGCCAGCCGCCATTAAAGTTTGCGATAGCTATAGTATTGTCTACATAGTCCACAATAGTCTGCATATTGGTTTTTAGACAGTTGATAGTAAAAGTTGGCCTTATAGTAGTTTATGACAGTGTTAAAGGTATAACATTTTTGCACTCAGTGCTCCAAAGCTTCTAACACCCCGGTAGTGCCAACTTTAGTTTCTTACGGAATGTGACTATGGCCTCATTCAAGTAGGCCACGAATGTTATACAATGCTGACATAAAATGGCGACATTTTACAGGCAGCGTAGAGTAAAATTAAAATTGTTACCCAAAAAATCAAGAAACCAATACGACATTGCATACAACATTGTTTTATTATTTCTACTGCCTGCCTTGTGTAGAATGTTGTGGTTATGTAAAAGTCCACATGTTGTCAACACTAATGCTAAGCAAGGCAACAACTGAACATCGCAGCCCGATGACCATGAAAAAGGTAAACAACACTATATATTTATATTAATCTGTAACATATGTGTAAATAATTTGCAGTCTAAAAAAAATAGTGTATGATGCACAGGTTAAAAGGATTTTACTCACAAAATAAAATCTCATATTTAACCCTTATATCATAAATAACTGTTTCCGAATTCAGTTAGTCACTTACATACATCAAATTTAGTATGGTATTTTCATTCATGTGGAACCATTCTTGACAAAATAAAAATTAACGAATCGTTTCCCATGCAAAACGTAGCTTGAAATGAAGGATTGCTATTGTAATCTTCGTGTTACGGCCTTGAGATGCTAACTTTATCCGACTTTTTCTTAAATGCTGCTCATAAACACAGAGATTGAGTTGCACATCCACACTGAGTTTTCTGAAGAAATGTCTTTTTTGTTTCTTTTTTTTGGGGGGGGGTAGCTTAGATAGTTGTCTAGTTGTTCAGTATAACTTCTTACGGTGTTAATTTTATAGTCTATCTAAGGTGCATGCGTTAGATAAGGGAAGATAATTAAAGCGGTGTGCATACTAACACAGTGAAAGAATCAAAAGAAACTGCAGTACTTCCCAGTATCTGAGCTCATGACTTGGAGTGTTGTTGCCACCCAGGTTGGTACGCGGAAAGAATAAGACAGGTAGCATTTGGCAACACATGCTACGTGGCCTCGCATATTTTATCTCTCTAGCATTACTTTAATCCTTTGTCTTCTGACCTTAGCGAGAATTGAGATTATAACAAAGTAAATCCCAGCGCACACAAATTCTACATTTTGTTCTAACAAAGATATTATGTTACCAGTAAAGTGTGCGATTGGCACATGATTGGCATATCAGTTCAGTGTCCTTGATTCGAATCATAGATTTTACTGCTACACAATAATATTACTTTTTGAACACATATAAAATACAAAGAGTAAGGCTCATGTATGTCTGCTGTTTACATGGTTTTAAGTATAAAGAGGAATGACGAAAGCATGATCTTAATCTCCGAACATATTAATACATGCATAATACAGTAGGGGGATAAAGAAAACGAAACCATATAACAGAACACCAGCAAATTTACTTTTCATTTTTCTCTTCCTACTTTTTATTTAGTGCTTAAATAAAAATGTATATTTTGAAGAGAAAATGTCTAAATGCGTATTTTCAGATAATGTCCCATATATGAATATATTTGAATTAATTCTATTATTTATTCTGCACAATTTTAAAGTTATGAAATATACATATACGAGTATTAACGAATGACTTGTATTTCATCATAAGTATCAGAGAATGTAAAGTGTACTGACCTTGGTGGTCGAGCGCGGCGATCACTTATTATTTTGTTTATTACAACAGCGAAATAATAGTATCTTGGCGTATGGTCAGTAATAAAACACAAATAGATGATCTCTGGCGCTTGCCGATATGAGACGTTGCTGTCCTGAGCATATGATCGCATCTGAACAGAGTGTACATACATTGTCTCTCCGTGTTTGTGCGAAAAGCTCGTGTAAACAGCTGGACAGTTTCACATTCTTTCCGATACACCTCATGGCTTTGCCAAGTAGTACATTGTATCTGGTATATGTTTATACTGCTAGACCCAGCGATTGTGATAAAGAATGTGAACGATGCATACAGACCGGCACCGCGTTCCTTCTTCAGTTCTTATGAACAAGTGTTTCGTAAAACTTTGTGTCTTGTATACATACATACCAAAAATTAAATCAAGTACTAAATCGCGTCTTTAGCAATACATAGACGAATAATTTAAAAACTATTTACCACGGGCAATAAAGTTTTGTTTTTCCAAACATGTGGCAAAGCAATAAGTGCAGATCAGCGTTCACTCAACATTTATCTAGAAATAAACACATTGCTGCTGCGACTCGTGTGAATTCACGACAGTTATTGGTATACGAACCGGCTTCTTCGAAGTGTTCCCAGTGTTATTTAGATTTATGTAGAGTACTCGTATTAGCTACAGCCGACATCATACTCTAAAAGGTAAATAATGTTCAACTTGGGAACTTTTTGACTAAATGTATTGACTTGAGCCTCCTGAAGAATCGACATTAAAAAAGAACTACCTTCCTAAGCGCTATGATGAAACTTCGCAAAAAATTTGGGCAGCATGTGAAAATGAGAAACTTTGGGTCAGTATCGATGAAACTCAAGAAGGGTATTCGCCCTAACAGTGGTGGTGATGGCGCCCGCGCCTCCTTAGACACGAGTTAATTGTGCCCGAGGGCTTAGGAAAGTGCTGTCTTAGAGGAGTCCAATCGAGAGTGTGGCTGGGAACCCCGGGAGCGCCAATTCCCGTCCCTACCATAGTAGGCTCCTGGGAGAGTAAGTATGCCCTTATGTGATAGCTAATGCAATGCGAATTTGTATTTTAAACAATATAAGAAACTAATTAATCCGAAAATGCTCTTACTAATTTTGCTTGAGGTTACGGATTTACCAGCCCTTTTTGGCATTACTCAGTGCATCTTTAAGTCTATCACAATGGTGGTGGTTGTGATGATGGAATAAGCGAGGTGGTCGTAAATCTGCATCCACGCATTAGTGATGCTACAGTATTGAATAAATTTTGAATGACTTTGTAGAAAACGGCACAAAGAGAAAATGAATCAATAAAAATTATAAGATACGCGGAAATGTTGAACATGTATCACATCATGTTCAAAGAGTATATTCAAACGATTAATTTTTATTGTTATACTGTTTGATTTAGTATCTGTTGTTACTGAATCAGTATCATTTGTTAGTTGTAGTATCAGCTCAATTGTTTTCAGATATCCTTCTACAATGTTGGCTTAACGATATCCCAAAATAAATAATAAAGTCCACTACTTTTTGCAATATTGTGACATTGGGTGGTTCAACAATATACGAGAAATGACCGGGTGACCTTGGATACGGCGAGCAACTGTGTCTACGTGACAATAAACAATGCTGCCGGCAAAACATAAAGGAGGTTCGGGGCTACAGGACTGTAGCGACTGCGTGTATGAGATTGAACAGTGTGATAACACCGTAGTGTCCAGCAATCTCTAGAATCTTATTTGCTGAGTCATGTGCTGGTGCGGGTGGAAATAACTCGAAGGAGGTTACGTCCCTCCAGCTGCGGTATAAATAGGATAGACAGTAAGAGTCAGTGAGTTTTTAGAGTTAGTGTGTGTTTTTAGAATTAATGTTTAGCTTTTGGTGTCAGAGTAGTTGTTTTCGGTCGTGTACTGTTATTTTTATTTACGAGAGTGCATTGACCAGCCTGTCAGCTAGTGTGTATGTGTCAACCAGTGATTGTATAATAACAGTAAAGATATAGGAGACAATGAAACTGAAGTAAGACATTGAAAGACTGAGAAAGATTATAGGATGAACAACTGTAATGGTAGAGAAGATTATGAATTGTATTAGCAACTAGTAAGATTTAGAGCAAATAAAGGGCTACAAAAGAAACGAACTTCGCAATTTCGTCGTTTTGTCACAGTATCATGAAAAGAACCACTCTCACGAAATTTATTTTTAAATCGTAAACGCCGTTCAGTTGAAAACAATTTAAACTTAAATGAAAACACACTTGTCTGACACTGACCATCATATATAACCCTTGTTACAATAGGGATTGAGCACGGAATGCGACCACCGTATACTTGGTGGTCACTAAGCAACAGTTTTGGGTGTACCAGATACAGTATCATCCGGGCCGTGGTCTACCGGGCTCCCCCTTCGCTGTGGAAATCTCCACCAGAGTACTTAGACCTCGCTGCTATCATTGAAGCTGTCTGCCGCAGTCGCAGGCGAAACGTCTGGGGAGAATAAGAAGCAGGAGCCCAGTAGATCAAGACCCACAAGCCCGGATCATACTGTATCTAGTGTTGACACCGGCCGTGAAAGTCTTGGAACTGATGAGTTTTGGGAGTGTAAAGAAGGCAATTGACCAGCATAATATGGACGGACTACAGTACTGCTGTTAGTTATTTTAGAAGTGCTATAAGTGCTTCACAAAGGAACCGCGGGAGCCGACTATGCTTACCCATTCAATAGTCGTGAGATATGCACGTGCACGGACTATACTTTAGAGACCAAACAACTTTAAAAAGTATAGTAAACATGACAATTGTCTGGCTGTCCAGAATAAGAGTAAAGTATAACCTTACCTTTACTATGAAGTCTCCAACTATTTCATTCAGGAAAACAAGCCAATATTTCCGCACTACGGGCGACAAACAGGCGATGGTGACGTCTAAAGTAGGTGGGTTGCCACTAACAATAGTTAGATCCTTGCTGTGTAGGAAAAGCCTACGTGGAACTTTGCGTGTGCACTGGTCCTTCCAAAGAATGGGAGAAAATGTTTCTGTAAAGTTAAAGTTATATTAAGTACACAAACAATGGGACTAACTGAGACCTAACTCTACAACAGCGTTGCAACAAAGTAAGTGAAATCCACATAATAACATTTACTAAGCACGTGATTTTCAGCTATTTTGGGGAAAATAATTTGAAAAAAATATAATAACAATCATTACTACTGCAGGTACTATTAATATAACAATAACAATATTAATTACAGAAAAGCTTAAGAACGATATGTATATTCTTGTATATGCATTTGAAAATGTAATTAAATAGCACTGTACATCCAAATCTTGGATCCACATAATGACACGTGGCATATTCATTATTGTGATTATTACTATTATTATCATCGAAAAATAAATTGTATGCATTATCTTTGTTTAAAGAATTGTTTATACATATTTCTTAAACAGCATTAACGCTAGCACCAAAAGCAATATTACTTGCTTAAGTACGTGCATTACCTATATGCTATTTATTTAAAGTAAAAAAACTTACCAGAAAAAGCTTGGTTTCAGTTTTATAATGTGTTTAGCCTAAGCAACTATACCATATCTCCGCATTCGACGGAGCGTACCGCGTTACCAACCAAACTTGAAAGATCACTAGGGAGGGAAATGAGAAATGAAGGGAAGGAAATCCGTGGAGAAGAGATTAATGCACCCCAGTATTCACCTAACATGGGGACACCACTGAAAAACCCATGTCAGAGTGTGCGGCCGAGGGAATTGGACCCGCGATCTCCCGAATGCGGATCACAGACGCACGGATGCTCTGAGCCATCCCGCTCGGTGAAGGAGGCGGTAGTGGATTAAAGTTATCCCGTTTCTTAAGTGTTCGGTTAACACCTTTTTCAGAAATTTTATCCTGCCTCTTCCTAACACGCCTTCATGCGGTGTGGGCAGAATCTTCTTGTTCTATCTCCGTTTTCTCTTAGAGAATTTCGGCTCGACAGGCTTAACCGATTGGAAACGGAGATCGAACTTCACCGATCAGAGCCAATCCCTAGAAAGGGATCTTCTAGGAGGTGTCGTAGACACTAACAATCCTGGAAATCGGAAAGGGAGATCGAAAGTCACCGATCAGTCAATCCCAGAGGATTCCCTAGAAGGTCTTCTAGGAGGTGTTCGTGGACACTTATGACCTCTGGATGTAGTGGAAGTACTCTTACCGTTTTCCTTCAGGAAGTCGCTTCTTTTATAGCTGGTCTTGAATTGTTTCAATGATGCGTCATACACTATGGGCGTGCTAGTCTTAATTGTTGAGATTGGTGCTTTTGTGTGATGACTTAGCGCAGGTGGCCTTTTCAATTAGGGACTTTGAAGATTTTGATACAGCCATGCCTGTTGATATTGAAGGCTTTTCATGTGCTCTTGCTTCGAGAACCTTTATACATATTTATTTATATCTTAGAATAATTTTGGCACTTTTGGTTAAAACACTAATATATCTGAACATGTGAGCCGTTTGATTCCTTGGTTTGGATTGTGATCTCCGAGGTGGTACCGGTTTAGCTATAATGAGCTATAGGTGCCGGGCTTCGTGATAGAATTCAAGTTATGACCTAGAAACTGTCATGTGGCGTGCTTGTGTCCATCACTGGATACTGACTGTCTGTGTTAGTACACCTCACAAGCAAGCTGATTCACCCTCCGACTAAATGAGTGGAGTGGGAACAGTTGCCAATTGCGCAAGCGTCTCCAAAGAGACAAGGTTGGACATCGCTGCTCTATATAGTCACGTGCTGAATAATGATTATGTCATCACGTATCCCCCACGAGCACCCCTATAGCTTATCCTTCGTTGCAAAATGTTCTTTAACTCTTCTTGGGAAGGTATATATATTTGTTGCCAGTACCGAAGGAAAAAGCCAATACTTAATTTCTTAAAGAAATTCACGATATGTCACCTAAACTTGAAATGTTTATGACTCCATTTTAGTGCGTCCTGAAAAAGCACCATCAAATTTCCAGCCACAGCTGATAAAATTAAAGTGTGGCGCAATCCCGAAAGACAGGTACTACCACAACAACGATGATTTAATTAAATTTTTCAAATCTGTTAAACCACATGGATTTTCCGAAATACCTGCATTTGCCTTAACACTTGTATCAATGTTCGGTGCAATTTATGCATGTGAACAGATTTTTTCAACTATGCATTGAAATAAAAGTAAAAGTAGGATACCTCTGTCTCGTACTGACTTAGAAGTGTTACTACAAATTTCTGCTGTCTAATTTATTGCACTGAATATTGGAAAATTACCTGCAGCAAAACGATGTAAAACTTGACCTAAATGGTAAATGCATACAAGGGTAACCAAAATATATGTAGAGAATAAATAGTGTGTTTAAACGAAATTGTCATTAACAGTAATTGTTTTGCTATGCTGCACGCTAACTTGACGACCCGACCCATTCAACAGTGAACGCAACATTTGCCCCACCGCAGGTACTTCGACTACCGCTACCACAATACACACATTAACCATGTTCGTGAAACTGCCGCCTGAAGCCATTCGGATTAATCCCGCGGAAAATGTGTTACTTTTAATCACCTCCAACTCGAAGAATGTCACCACGTTCACGACAATCTTAACTTGTATTTGTCCTAACGCGTATTTATACCCATGTATATATTGTCACGTTTGTGATTGAGAAGTACCTATTTTATATTAAGTTATAACATTTTATTAAGCTTCTAAATTTGTGATAAATCACATTTTACAATTCCTTTAACTTGTTACACATGTCTTAAGATATATGTGACCGGACATGGGTGGTTCACCACTTCCTATGGTAGTCCCTATGGACTTTTCTATAATGTCACAACCTACCCGGTGACTAACACTGATGTCACAACTTGGTTGTAACTGGGGTACATAGCTTTGGTAATCAGATGGTAGAGCAGAAAGATACTGTTTGTGGCTTGAAACATATTTATTCTGTATTAGTATTGAAACAACAGCAAAGCAGTGTTGGTTTACAATTTAGGGTTGAATAGGCTTACCCGTTACGGAGGATGTCAAGTTGTGTTGATGAAGTCGGCAGGACCAGTCAACATAGTTGACCCGTCGGGTGGCTACCGCCACCCAAGCGGCGTGGAGCACAGCACACAGCAGTTCCTGGACAAGACTCCCCCCGAGCGAGCTCTCAGAGCCCGGTTATAACGCGTCCTGTCCTCTATGGGGGTCTTGCAATTGTAGTCGCGGCTTTTACCATATTTGGTATGCCAACGCCCTGGTGAACGGGATGTTCTAGAAATTCTTAAGACACGTGACATCGCATGATGAAACCATTCCAGCCGTTACTATGCGGAAGGGTGACATCATAGAAAAGTCCATAGGGACTACCATAGGAAGTGGTGAACCACCCATGTCCGGTCACATATATCTTAAGACATGTGTAACAAGTTAAAGGAATTGTAAAATGTGATTTATCACAAATTTAGAAGCTTAATAAAATGTTATAACTTAATATAAAATAGGTACTTCTCAATCACAAACGTGACAATATATTTCGCGTTATTTCTTCACCGTGCGATCATTAGTGGATTGTTTGTTCTTTCTTTTTCTTACCAATTTAGAAGAATTAACGCGTGTTTTATTTTATCGCGACACACTTCTATTAATGATCCCGCACAGTTACGCTTCTTTACTATGTGAGCTTTGATCATAACTCTCATTGGTTACGGAGCCTAGCAATGAATGTTTTCTTTCTTTTTCCCACAAATTAAACTTATAATCAATGTCGGCCATGTTCCACATTGAGATTCCAGGGCGTACCCTCGTCCTGTCCACGTCTCTTGGAGCTGATGGTGCTTGAGCAGCGAGTTCTTGGTCTTCCCGCCAGGGGACATTAGGAGCGCGACTGCGACTGCGGCGACCGTGGTGGAGCTTCGAGAAACTACTTTCTTCAAGCGTCGGCCTTTTCAGGCAAAGCTCAATCTTTGCGCATACACTGCAAGAGGCTTGACAGCAAGTCGCAGTGTATCGCACAGCTTCCTTCCTGCTTCTTCTTCGACACCGTTTCGGCGCTCGGAGGGGGCGTGCAGGTGCAACGAGGAAGACTACTTTTTTCCAGGTAGCGGGTTGCCGAACAAGGCTTAGCCATCTACCCTCGGGTAGATAAGGCGCATCTTGCAAAAGGTGTCCGGCCCTCTGTTCGGCACGCTGCTCAGCCCCTGCTACCTGCAGGTGAGTTCACGCGAGGTGTGTCAGTGTAATACTGCACCCCAGGGTGCAGTATCGTACCTGTCCTATGGCTTCTCTTCCCTCTTCTCCCGGCAAGTCCCGAAAGGGGCCTGCCAGCCTTCCTTCTTCCCCCGGCAAGTCCCGCAACGGGCCTGCCAACCAGCCTGCAACAGCCGTTGCCAGCACCTCCACTGGTGCCATACCTAAGGCCTCGTCCACCGAGGCAAGAAAGCGCTCTGCCAAGCAACGCACACGCGGAAAAGGCAAGTGCATGAAACTAGACGCCACCAAGCGTAACCAAACCAACCAGGGCCTCCCACGCGGCGAATTTCCCCGTGTAGGCCAAATTTCGGAGTCCGACTCTGAATCTGACAGTGCCAGTGTCCGCACTGAAAATTCATATCACAGCGGGAGAACCTCAGTGTACTCCTGCAGATCCTCCCTCGCCATAGACGAGGCAACCAGCTCCTCTGCTCTCTCCTCTGCCGAGGAAGAGAACCCCGACCCAGAGAATGGATTCCGTGAGGTAGTCTCACGCCGTTCCAAGCATCTAGCCGCCTTGACCGCTCTGGCTCAAGAACGGCTACGCAACCCACCCCAACCATCCCAAACAACCAAATCCACGAAGTGCCATGTTCCACCGATCATCGTGGACGACTTCAAGGGGTCGGTAGGCTTTTTAAAGCTGATAATGCCGACACTTGCGAAGGAGTGCACGGTGCGGCGGAACAAAAGCCGCTTCATCTTCCAGGCCAAATCGGCCAACGACCACTCCCTCATCCTCCGTTACCTTAAGGAGAGAGATATTCCCCATTTCACCTTCGGGCTGGATAGGGCACGCGACATCCACAGGGTCATCCGCGGTCTTCCCGTGGATACACCCGTGGATGATATAGTGGCAGACCTCAACCGCCAGGGTATCACCCCCAGATTGGTCAAGCAGCTGACCAAGGCCGCTCCAGATGGGCAAGCACCCAGAATCCCCCTCCCCCTATTTTTAGTAGTGGTGGAGCGAGCCAACGACCCGGAGGCCAAGATTGATGGTGTAACAGCCATCTGTTACCTCCGGGTACACATCGAGCCATCCAAAGGCTCTGGCGGACCCCCCCAGTGTCATAGATGCCTAGGGTTCAACCACTCTAGCCACTTTTGCCATCGCCGCCTGCGCTGCCTCAGGTGCGGTGAGGAACATCTTAAGGAGGTCTGCCCGAAAACCAGGGAGGACGACCCCAAGTGCGCTAACTGCTCCGGCGCACATATAGCATGTTATGGTGGCTGCCCAACACGGAAGGCCATCATAGCTGCTAGGAGACCACCCCAAGTGGTCCAACCTCCAGTGGTGAACAGCCATCCCCAGTCTGGCCCTGCTCCGGCAAGACCAGCAGAGGGTTTAGAGTTCGCTGCAGTGACCAAAGCAGGCCGGGGTAACAATCCCAAGTCGCGTGCACAAACTCAACACTCCCAAGCACAAACACAAGCTCCAGCACCCCCTACGGCCCCCCGTCCAAAAAGGGAGAGTAGGCGCCGTCATCCTCGAAGGCCGCCTGCCGCCTCTGAAGCTCAGAGCGAGCGTGGGAACCCTACGCCCGCCCGTCAGCTGGGGGAGGTTGCGGCCGAAGAGATACCGACGCCGACAAACCCATCTATCATTCCAACTCCTCAACAAACCCCCACCCCTCCTACACCTCAGTTTTCAGATATGATGGCGTGGTTGCAGCAGTTGCTGCAAAACCATGGCCAGAAGCTCTGCGAGCTGATGGTACGTTTCCTTTCTGCCACCGACCAAGCCGGCAAAATGGCTATAGCCATGGAGGGGCTTGCACTCCTTACCACCTTTATCAGCGCGACCCGAAATGGCGAATCGAACTAGGGTAAATACCTCGTTCAGGTTCGCGTTTTGGAACGCGTGTGGTTTGGCTGGTCAGGAGAACGAGCTCCACCACTTTGCCGGCGAGCATGCACTTGATCTTATCTTGGTATCAGAAACGCATCTCCACCAAAACCTCACATCCCGACTCCAGGGCTACCACTGTCTCCGATCGGACCGCGTCGGCCGCCGTGGGGGCGGCACAGCGATCTTCGTGAAGAGAAGTGTGGTCCACAAACCTGTCCAGCTCCCTCCACTTCAAACCCTTGAGGCCACGGCTACTTGTATCCACCTCGGCGGTATTGAGGTCTTGATGGTGTCTGCATATCACCCACCCCAGAGGCAGTTCGTTGTAAACGACTACCTCTCCATCCTTGCCCTACATCCTCATGTCATTCTGGCCGGGGACCTAAATGCCAAGCATCCGCGTTGGCATTGCGGCCCCCGCGCGGACAGAAGAGGCAATGACATAGTCCACATGGTCGACGCGGACCCTCAACTTAGAGTCGAGGGCCCCTGGCAACCCACTCATTATCCGCGAGGTCCAGGACGGCCATCCGTCATAGACTTCGCGGTCATCAAACATTTCCCATATCACGTGTCACTCACATCCATCAACGCACTTCATTCCGACCATAATCCAGTGTTGGCTACTGCCAACACCCGGGTTGCCAGCCAAGAGGTCCCATATCAACACCGAAACGTCGACTGGGACTGTGTCAAGAGTTGCCTAAATGGCTCCATCCCTCCCAACCCCAACATCACCGACATACCAACCCTTGAGGCGGCGGTCTCTTCCTTCACTTCTGTGGTGAAGCGAACGGTCCACAACCTCACCGTCCACACCCCAGCTCCTCTCCACCCAGACGTCCTACCCCTAGAGCTCCTTCTACTCATCCGCCGCTCCTGGGCGGCTCGCAGACTCTGTCAGAGGCACCGCACACGCCATAACCTAGCGCTTCTAAGGCGCCTACGCCATGAGGTGCGTCTCCAACTGCGCGAGCACAGAGTGCGCGCGTGGGAGGACACGATGTCTCGTTTGAACCTAGGTGACGGCAACGTGTGGCGGATTGCCAAACGACTGAGAAACCGAGGTGGGTCACACACCTCCCCAATCCATGGCACCCAAGGCCTGGCCTATGAACCCCAAGCCAAAGCAAATGCGTTTGCTGAATACCTGGAGAGGACCATGCGGCCGAGAGATAACCCGCAGGACCTAGACTTCTCCGACCGTGTTCGTGGGGAGGTACGTCGATACCTTCGACGCCCTCTTGACGACGCGGATCGGCTTCCTATCGTCAAACCCAGTGAAGTCCAGGGCGTACTCCAACGTCTCGACCGCAAAAAGGCCGCGGGGCCTGACGGGATAACACCTGTCATGCTCCGCCACCTTCCCTTCAAGGCCGTGCTCTACCTGACTAAGGTCTTCAATATGTGCCTCGCCCTCAGCCACTTCCCACGTGAGTGGAGAGAGGCCCGGGTGATTTGCATATTGAAGCCAGGGAAAGACCCGGTCCATCCCGCCAACTACCGATCCATTAGCCTCCTACCCGTACTCTCGAAGGTATTCGAGAGACTAATACTAGCCCGCTTGTCCCCTATCTTAGGGGACATTCAAGCCATCCCACCCCATCAGTTTGGGTTCCGGCCTGGCCACTCAACGCCCCAGCAGCTGCTGCGGGTGGTGGAGGCTGCCGCCCTGGGATACCAGGACAAGGCCTATACCGCCGCGGTATCTCTGGACGTTGAGAAGGCTTTCTCTACGACCTGGCATGCCGGTCTCCTACGAAAGCTCATCCAACTGGAGCTGCCCACACGCCTTATACATCTATTACATTCCTACCTTAGACACAGATCCTTTGTGGTCTCAGTGGCGGGGAATAAATCCACACGCAGGCCAATCCGAGGCGGAGTCCCCGAAGGTTCTGTCTTATCACCCACGCTCTTCAGCGTCTACATGGCCGACCTACCTACAGAGCCGAGCGTCAACATAGCTCAATATGCTGACGACGTGTTGCTCTACACAACAAACAAACATCCTAACAGAACCTTCCTCCCAATACAGCGACACCTCCGCCTCATCCAAGAATGGTGCAGGCGTTGGCGATTGTCCATTAATCCGGAGAAAAGCCGCGCCATACTTTTTACTAAGCGCCGATTCCCCGCCAATCTCCCCACATTCACCTATCTGCGAAGAAGGATTGAATGGGTAAACTCTATCTCCTACCTGGGAGTGAAGCTCGATAAGGGCCTTACTTTTCGGGAACACATCAACGACTTGTCGGCGCGGGCCGGTGGGGCAACTGCCTCTCTGTACCCCATGCTGCGGTCGGGGATGCCAGTTCCCCTAAAGCTACGCCTTTTTCGGGCACTCATAATCCCACTCCTCCTATACGCCTGCGAAATCTGGGGCATGGCCGCAGATTCCCATCTCCTGCGTCTGCAGCGTATACAGAATAGAGGACTTCGGATAATCTATTCTGTATGCCGCGGATTCCCTTCGAGACTACTCCACGAAGCCTCGTCTCTTCCGTATGTGGAGGACGAAATTAGGCGCCGGGCAGCAAAATTCTACGACCAAATTCCTCAACATAGGAGTGCCCTGATTAGGTCTCTTGGGGACTACAACCCCACTGAACGCACGCGTGTGGGACACCGGGTTCCCCGCATGGCTTGCGGGCACCCCCGGTAACGAAGGAGACATCCCTTCAACAGCGAAAGCTGAATACATCACAGTCCTCCAAGACAAGCTTGGATTCTAAATTCAAAATTAAATAAACCTCCATATTTGGACCTTTACACCAGCAGTGCCCAACGGAAGTTGCACACTGATTAAGCAGCCGCTGAGGAGCAAAATCTTGCTGCCTCCTTAAACCTACTACCCCAAACCTCAACCGCCACCCTGCAAAATCCTACATCCCGTCATAAAGTGGTTAAGCCCTAAAAGGGCAGGTACACGTATGACACACCTCGGGCTGATCTCAGCCTGCCAGATAGCGTCGTCGTCGTCCACATTGATCTATGAAATAGTTTCGGACGCAACAATAAAAGTTACAATACAAAATGTAAAATTTATAGGATTAAAAAATTGACATTTTTGTTTGACATAAAGCTAACACAATAAATACCAGTATGAATCACATGCTGCTTTTTTTCCAAATTAAATATTCTTAGTCTACAACTTCCCCTACAATTTAATCTACAATTTGAGGTCTGGTTGTTAGAATAAAGGATTGTTTGATATAAAATTAATGAAACATATTTTAATATACCTACATATCACCTTGAAATGATTTTGCTTACCAACTGATTCTGGTTGTCGTTCAGACACGTGGATGTCCCACACACCGGGTGTATCATACGGTGATTCGAATTCCAACTGCATGTACTGGGGACTGTAAAGCGGCAGTTTCACCTCTATTTCATCCACTGCACTCAGACTGGACGCAAAACCCCGCAGCTGAAAGGTTAAGCTGCGTCCGAAGTGGGGTGGATACATGCATCCAGACAGTATCAGCGTCGCTAAATCATAACAAACACTGTAAGTTACAAGTGCACTCTACTTAATGAGTAACTATTACTGTTCTAGACCAACACATCTTATGTACAATAGTTACCAACGCGAACTTCCTTAAATGAGGTATCAATGTTGAGTTCAACACTCTAGAAGAAGTTCAGATTTTTCTACAATTGTGATACATGTTATATGTTTTGCATATATAAAAGCAATAAACATACTGAGGAGTTGGCTCAGGAATCGTTGAACACTAAACTAACTGCATAAGAGCATAAACATACCAAGCTACTAATATATGTGCTAAAGGACAGCATAAAGTTAGTGACAATTCTGGAGTCCAGGAGTCCAGGAGTGAGTACTAGTCGTCTGGGTTAACCCAGGCGGATGGTAAGGTGGCCACGGTACCTATCCGTTTAAATACGGATTTACCCGTGTGGTGGTATAGGTTGGTATATGTAACAGGCTTTTTTTGTCTTTGTAATGTCTGATGGTGCAGGGTGGGTTCCTGTGTTGTCACCGGCGGCGGGATCTGTCGGATCTTGGATGTCTAGCCATCCAAGCGACCATTTCCCTACTGATTACTTCGTCAGCCTTGGCCGGCGAGCAATGCAGTGCCAGTGACAGGAAACCGAGGGGAATAGGTGATAGGTGTGGAGGATGATGAAGGCAAAGCGGTACCTACCAGCCAAGGGCGTCCTTGGGTAGACGGTAGCTCTGTCTCCGCCTAGGGAGGCGATGGTCATATTGCCCCAGGCTGTTCACCAGCTGGTTTGGGTGAGGTATGAGTTTGTCATACATTGTGCGAGTCCTGTCCCGCACTACGTCCACAATGTATGGGATGCCGGAATGAGTGTGAAGGATGTGTGATGGAAACCTACGGTCGGTACCGTAGATCATCCTAAGCGCCCTGTTCTGCACGGTCTGCAGCCTGCGGATGGTGGAACGAGCCACCGTACCCCAGACCTCGCACCCGTACAGGATCAGGGGCGGGACGATCGCACGGTACAAGCGTAGTTTCAGGTATGTGGGCATGGTTGATTGGAGTATGGGATATAGCTGTCTCAGGGCGCCATGTCCCTGACCGACCTTTGTTCTGACATGTGGAGTGAAGGTTAGACCACGGTCAAGTAGTACCCCCAGGTATTTGGCAGAGTTAACCCAAGGGATTCTTCTCCGCCGCATTGCCAGGGATACACCCGGCCGCCAGTTTCGAACTTTGCCCAGTAGTAGAGCTTCTTAGCGTTATTGTGTTTTAACTGTTTTCTCTGCCTTCCATATCTCTGTAACTTATTTTCAGGTGGCTTCACATGTTTGCGATTTGTTGTCTGATTGAGGTTTTGCATACCAGCTTATCAATAACTGGAATAAATATGATGCAATGAATTTTCGTTAATTGTTAGCTTTGATGTTATTATATAATAACTTTGATACTGTATACATTTTAAGCAATAATTCCAAGTTTCATGTTTAACATTTACTGTGCTTCAACTGGTTGAAAATTTAAAATGCGTACGTGCAATTTATCAATACAGTATTTAAGGGCCTCATTATAAATGAGTTGAACAAATAATAGCATCAGGTAAGTCAATTTTCTAAAATATCAAATAACAAAGCTATTAACAACAGGAATTACTTTAAAAAATGAAGAAAAAAAATGATATTCTCACTTTCAGAAAATGAAAATGTTCGAGGAATTTTCTATGCCAAGTTTGGTCCTGAAGTGACTTTTCGTTTTTCAGTTATTTGATTCAAAACCGAGCAAGATGGCTCCGTGATAATGTGTGTGGCGTGTATTCGGAAGCTCCCTGGTTCGAATCTGGCGGCCGCTCACTGTAACCTTGGAGTTTTGCGTCGTTTTTTCTCTCTTAGATAAGGCGACTGTTGAGGTGATTCTTCTACCACGCTCTCTTCTCTTCCATTTCCTCTCATTTTGTTTCCCTCTTTCGGGACGACTCCGCGGCTGTGTGGGACAGCGGTGGACAGATGGCACATGGCCTTGCGGTTCGAAACTTCTCGGCCTCGCCAGGGAGCGGACTCCGAGCCTCCGCTAACGAGTCCAGTTGAGCCGTACCAGTTCCCGCTAGAGTGGGGTCTCTGAACCACCCACCAATGGGTTGGGCAGGTCGCCGCTAATCGCCTGCCGGTAGGATGGTTAATCCAGCAACTGTTAGGGAACTCGGTGTGCGTCTGTTGTCTGCGTTGATCAGTCCTACAGCCCATATGTCTCTTGTGGTTCCTTCTTCTCGTCGTTCCTCCCAGAGGTGAACAAACAAGAGATTCCATCGCGTGGTCGAGGTGCTAGGTGTCTCCTTCGTTTCCTAATCTACCTCTAATCTATGCAGTTCATACAGAGAGAAAGAGAGGCAGAGAGAGACCCACACACAAATACCTATTTCTAAAAATTCGTTTTTGGATTTAGGGCGTCTCAAAATATGTACTTCCGTTGAAATGTTGGTATCAAATTTTTGAATGGAGTACAATGTTTGCCCTGCTTAACGGAAGATGTTCAAAACGACCAAAATGACATTTCTTTAAAAATGAAGCTATAATAATGTATGTATAGTTTTGACAGTCTATTTTCTGAAATAGGAAAATAAAGAGTAGGTAATGGATATAGAGATTAAACTTAATGCAATGCATAAGATTTATTACTTTTTCTAGGATCTACATATAGTGGCAGAGGAAGTACTGCATTCCTCGCAGGAATATCATATGGAGATCATCAGGGACAGTAAGTGAAAAAAGAAAAGCATTCTTTGGATAAAGATCTGCGCGGGCAAGTGCGCGCACGTATGTGTATGTTTACTGTGAGTATGTTCTGCGGCCTTGGCTCAAAAATCTGAACATATGCCGATTTAGAAAAAAAATAAATAAAAATAAAGGAAAACAGAAAATAAAAAGGACCTTCCGTTTAGATGATTTCCTTAGCAGATACCAAGACCTCCGAAGTCAGCAGATTTTAAAACAATAGAACATGTGAAAGACCAGCGCTTTCTTGAGATTCCAGATCCAGTAATACTGCACAACTCTGGTATGACATTTCTTCTGCCTTAGGAATCACTAGCAAAAGGCGGCTATTATTTTAAAACGCTTTATTATTTTTTATCCCGAAAATTGAGGGCAGCATAGAAAACGAGGGGGCCACACAGAATATTAGAGCCTGTTTTATTCTTCTCTTTCTCTTGTTTTATTAGGAGATCACGTCGCTGTTTTCCTTTGTTACCTAGTTTGGGAGAACTTGTAAATATTTGCCATATCATAGAGTGAATTTCGTATTATGGAATATAAATAATGTATGCCGGTATAATAGGTGCTCATATGAAAGAGAAACCATGCGTGTCGCTGGATTCAAATATATTTCGCGAGTAGCACACCGGGCTTCAAAAGCGAAATGTTTGCACTGAGCCTTCATTCTACCACGGAGAAACCAGCATACTCATGCATACAGAACTATAACGACAGTCCAAGTCACGTTTGTCTATTTTATCGGTATTTACTGTGTATGTTAGCTAACGACTTTTCTTCCAATTCTTCCCTGCTTACTGTTTTACATTATAATGTAATAAACTATGCCCTATCTCACTGTGTGCAAGTCTGATTTGTAGCACAGCGCATATGTACGTCCAGGAGTCCAGGAGTCCAGGAGTGAGTACTAGTCGTCTGGGTTAACCCAGGCGGATGGTAAGGTGGCCACGGTACCTATCCGTTTAAATACGGATTTACCCGTGTGGTGGTATAGGTTGGTATATGTTGCAGGCTTTTTTTGTCTTTGTAATGTCTGATGGTGCAGGGTGGGTTCCTGTATTGTCACTGGCGGCAGAATCTGTCGGATCTTGGATGTCTAGCCATCCAAGCGACCATTTCCCTACTGATTACTTCGTCAGCCATGGCCGACGAGCAATGCAGTGCCAGTGACAGGAAACCGAGGGGGATAGGTGATAGGTGTGGAGGATGATGAAGGCAAAGCGGTACCTACCAGCCAAGGGCGTCCTTGGGTAGACGGTAGCTCTGTCTCCGCCTAGGGAGGCGATGGTCATATTGCCCCAGGCTGTTCACCAGCTGGTTTGGGTGAGGTATGAGTTTATCATACATTGTGCGAGTCCTGTCCCGCACTACGTCCACAATGTATGGGATGCCGGAATGAGTTTGAAGGATGTGTGATGGAAACCTACGGTCGGTACCGTAGATCATCCTAAGCGCCCTGTTCTGCACGGTCTGCAGCCTGCGGATGGTGGAACGAGCCACCGTACCCCAGACCTCGCACCCGTACAGGATCAGAGGCGGGACGATCGCACGGTACAAGCGTAGTTTCAGGTATGTGGGCATGGTTGATTGGAGTATGGGATATAGCTGTCTCAGGGCGCCATGTCCCTGACACACCTTTGTTCTGACATGTGGAGTGAAGGTTAGACCGCGGTCAAGTAGTACCCCCAGGTATTTGGCAGAGTTAACCCAAGGGATTCTTCTCCGCCGCATTGCCAGGGATACACCCGGCCGCCAGTTTCGAACTTTGCCCAGTAGTAGAGCCTGGCTCTTCTGCGGGCTAATGGCCATTCTCCACTGTTCACTCCACCTGCCGATAGCGTCGAGCTGTCGCTGTAGTGGAGGGAAACAGTACCGAACATTTTTGTTCTGTGCCAGTATGAGGACATCGTCTGCATACTGACACGTAACAGTATGCGGTTCCACGGGTAGGTCAGACATGTAGGCAGCAAAGAGCAACGGCGACAGCACGCTACCCTCCGGAACTCCAGTCGCTATGGGTCTGACTGAGGACAACTTCCCCTCCACCCGCACCCGAAAAGAGCGATCCCGAAGGAAGCTACCAATCAGGGTGAGGTAGGGGGGAGGGATTTCAGCCTCTCTGAGTTTGTACAGTAACCCCTGGTGCCATGTGGTTGCAAAGGCTTTTTCTACATCCAGAAGCACCGCGACTGTTTTGAAGTTTTCCTGGAAACCCAGGGCAACCTTCTCAATCAGCCGCAGCAGCTGTAGTGTAGTGGAATGTCCATGACGGAAACCGAACTGATGATCCGGGATAAGTTGCCTTTCCTCGAAGAGAGGAGTGAGGCGGGATAGGAATAATCGTTCAAAGATTTTTGAAACGATGGGTAATAGGCTTATGGAACGGTAATTGGAAAGGAAAACCGGGTCCTTGCCGGGCTTCAAAATGCAGACCACCCTCGCCTCCTTCCAACAAGTAGGAAAGTGACGAAGCTGCAGACATGCATTATAAATCCTCGTCAGGTGGACTACGGCCTTTCGGGGAAACGTGTGAACCGAGCTCTGTTATCTTCGTGTACTTCCGTGAGGCCAAAGCGATTGTGAAAGATTGCAGCGCTTAATCATTTTTACCACGACTGTCCCTGCTTAGAAGCATGTAATAAATTCATATCTGTAAATGCTTATCTAGATTAACATAAAGCAGGTGAAAGAGTAAGGTTTTGCAAGAATTGTTTGTGGAATTGGTGATGTGATATATACAATACCTTCAACTGTAGCGATCCGGCGTGCACTAAAACTGATTTCAACCCATGCGCTCTCATGAGCAGGTATCACGATGGTGTTCCTAGAGGCAGAAAAGCAACTGCGAGCTTCGCCAAGAAATAGAACGCCATATTTGAGACGTTTGCCAAAAGGGTTGCTGACCGTGATGCGTTGTGCTGCCTCTCCGTTGAGTTCCGCGTAGAAATTGAGCCTGGTTCTCGGGCAGAGCATGGGCAGCGACTCGTAGAGATATGCAGTCAACATTAACATCTTGATAGAGTTTGGTCTCCATATCTCACTAGGGGTGATAGAAAATCCCAACTCTATGCTCTGCCAGGCCAAGCACATTCTTACCGCGTTATGGTATGCCTGCAAAAGTCAACATCTGTCTCTAGAAAGGTAAAGGTAAAAATGGAATGCTACTGAGTAAAAACTGATACACAGAAAAATTGCATTGTTGAAACATTATTATTTTAAAATATATAATTACATTTTTACTTTCTCTAATAAGTAAAATAAGTAGGTGAAGTATTGTATTCGACCCAAGGTTCCAAAGTTTCGATGTCCAGATTTTACAGCAGTTGAGCTCCTTCGTTGGAAGTCCTGATAAAGGGAAGGTTTTGAGGAAATTAAAGGCTGTCTCCTTTTATTTTTTGCCCCGGGGTGACTGCAACGATATTATCGTTACCTCCTCTAAACGGGCTATCGATACTTGCTCATCGAGGAAGTTTAGCCTGCTAAGGTTGTTGCATGGCCAGCCTACTACTCCCCACTCCAACCCGGGAGGGGTATATAAAGGGCAGCATAGCAAGCAAAGTTAGCGCACTCGCTTCAGAGGTGTATTTACTAAAATTGGAACGATACACAGAAGATTAGCATGGCCCCTGCTCAAGGATGATACACAAGATCGTGAAGCGTTCTACATTTTTAGCAGCGCAGGAGGGAACAACATTGGAGATGGGAAAGAAGAAAGGTCGACAGGCATCCTCAACACCCGCCGCTGGCAAAGCCATTCCGGCTTCGTCAGTCCCGGCCGCCAAACTCACAGCCGACGCACCAGCAACCAACAGCCCGAGCTCACCTTCTAGAAATACCGCATCCGAGCTTGCCGAACCCACTGCTAGCACAGTAGTGGCTCTTCCGTCGGACTCGCAGCATCAACCGCCGCCTTCAACCAGCAACGCAGGAACCTCGGGCATCTTATCATGCCACACCGCCAACGCACCCGCCGTCTCCACAGTCATCATCAGCACAACCATACACTCCAAACCACACAAGCACCTTCTCCAGCCTTCACGGAGCACAACGTCCGGTGTAGTGCCGTCGCCGTTGGTGTGCACCACTGCCTACAGCCGCAGTTCTTACTGGAAGGACAATGGATTTGGAGATCACTGGTCTCTGCTATCAAGATTCGCAATAGGCTAGCACACTACACCGCCGTTATCATCACTAGTATGCGCCTCTTGGGCCGTACCATTAACATTGAGGCCAATAGGACCAGCTGGACAGCGTCATGCCGCCGATGCTGCCAATTTGAGCACGTGGCGGAACATTGCAACGCTCCACTACCATTACCCTCACGGGCAGGCCGAGGTTCTGCGCCACCTGTGGCAGGTCAGTCAACTACATCGGACAGGCCTGCTGCCCCCTTTACCCATGGCTCACAACCCATGGATCCGCACCAACGACTCAACGAGCAACAACGCAGCCCGCTGAGGGACAGGGTCTACCGGAGGCTGTCTCACAGAGCCATACCAATGCCACCAATGCGGGACGAACTCGTTCTAGTACACCGACGCCTAGAGACGCTAAGGCTCTCGACCAACAAGCGTCTCGCGGCAATCGAAGCAAAACAAAGAAGCAGCATCAGAAACTAAGCAACAGCTGCGAGATAGCTCAACAAGCTACACCTCGCGGTTCAGGCAACCGAAGCTGCTCCAGAAATTGTCACATCTATCTGCCGGAAACTTTACGGAATTGATCTCCATCCAAGACAGCATCATCCCAAAGCTACAACCTCAGGAAAACAGCGACGACTATCACGCGTCAGTCGCTGCCATTCTAAAGCAGCAGCTACAAACAAACGAAGGCATCACCAGCAGACTGGGTCAGCTTCAAGGCTGCTACCGTGGGCTTGACGAGGACTTTGTTTTCATCAGGAACCATATCTTCGAACACAAAGCGGCGACCGACGGAGCGGGAGCGATGTACATTCAACATAGCTCCCGCCGGTAGCCCAAGCACATACCTGCACATAGACACCACCCACTAGTGGCCTCTCTTGAGCAGCCCCCCTCCCCCCCCCCTCCCGCCCAAGCACTCCGTGCACAGCGATTTTATTTTATTTAATAAAAAGTACTCCTTTGACTCCCAGGTCGTAGGCAGGGCTTCAGCCATGCCTGGGCACTGCGAAACTTATCCGTGAGACACTCCGGCCTTCTGCAGCAGCGCACCGCAACCGTCACTACCGGGAGTGCATCAGCGGGACCGCACATTTTCTTTTCCATCCTACCCTACCCAAAATTACCTTAGATCCCCCTCCCCCACAAAAAAGCGTGGTTAGCTCGGTTGAGTGGGAGACCACTCCGCCATCAGACGCCAGCAGGCCAGTTGAGTGGGAGACCACTCCGCCATCAGACGCCAGCAGGCCAGTTGAGTGGGAGACCACTCCGCCATCAGTCGCCAGCACGTCAGTTGAGTGGGAGACCACTCCGCCATCAGACGCCAGTAGGCCAGTTGAGTGGGAGACCACTCCGCCATCAGAAGCCAGTAGGCCAGTTGAGTGGGAGACCACTCCGCCATCAGTCGCCAGCAGGCCAGTTGAGTGAGAGACCACTCCACCATCAGACGTCAGCAGGCCAGTTGAGTGGGAATCCACTTTGATAGCAAGTTAGTTGAGTGGGAGACCACTCCGCCAGCACCATCAGTCGTCAAGTTAGTTGAGGGGGAATCCACCCGTCGTCAGTCCTCAGTAGCGGTCCACTTCGTTGAGAGCGTGAACTCTACACCAATCGTTCTTCATATACTTTTTGGTGAACGAATCTGAGTCTCCACCAATGAACTTCGGCGAGAAAGGATTAAGGCCTTTTCAGGAAAGGCGACTCCAACACAACTAAGCATTTATTCAGGGTGAGGCCACTCTAATTCTAATACTGTTTCTTATGCCAAACCTATTTAATCTTAGTTCTGGTCTTATTTAAAGGAACATTTAATGAAATCAAGTACGAGCATTAATTTGAGTGTAATGTTTACTATATAGTGAATGATTTACCTTAGTCATTCGAACTCGTAATGTTTGATGGCAAGGCCCGGTACATCGGCATGTTTTGTTTTTCGAAACTGACACAAATAAAAAGGAATGTCTCCGAAATGGTTCACTCTACAAAAAAATGTATTGATACTGTCACCGCGCCCGCCGCATCTAATTGCCGACAACAGCAGTGTCACCCATCGCATTATTGTCGGCACTACGGCAAAGGAGCCGAAGGAAAGAGACAGAGAATGGCCGATTTGTTGGGGCGCTTGCCGAAAGAGAGAAAAGGATAGAGGCTTCTGGAGTCTTCTACTTTGTATCTCGCCGCAATAACTGAACGTTCCTGAAGCTTCCAGAATAGTGCCTGGGAGATATAAATAGCGGTAAAGTGCGACAGAAGGGAGTCAGTATGGTAAGCGTTGAGTAGTCGTGCCGACGGAGACGGACAGACGATGTGAAGCGTTGTGCCGACGGAGAAGAGTTAGTTCTTTGTGTTACGAGTTCGGAGCCGTGCTGTTGGAGAATCGGAAAAGACTTTCTTGTTGTTGCAACGAGTGTACAAAGTTACTGTTTACGGAAATAAAAGTGTTTCTTTATCTCGACTACACCTGTCTTCTTTACTTCACACCCACAAGCAAAAGTCACAATACATAAATTGTCTGTTTTAGCGAGATCTACATTTTTATAGTAAGATTTTTGTCTATCTCTTACGGTTTACTATTTTTTCAAAAATTATCCAGAGTAAACAGGAATGTATAGGCTATAGCCAGAAAATTCAAAATATACATTTCATTTATCATGCAAATATCTTAAACATATGGCATTTTAATCAAAATCGTTAGAGCTATTTTCAAGAAAATCAATATTTTCGGAAAATTTTCCCTGTAAAGGGAAATTAGGGAGAGTCTAGTTGCTTTAAAATCTTCGTGTCGCATCCTTGAAAGACATTAAACTTAAATACAACCTTTGGTTTTTAACCAACTTTTCCTTTTTGAGTTATGCTTCCACAGAGTGACAGACACACACGCGGACCTTTCTATAAAAATGCTTTTTTGGATTCAGGGAACCTCAAAACACATTTTCGGCGAAATCTACACATGGAATGTTTGAGTGGAATACAATACTTTCTCTGCTTACCAGCAGAAAAAGGAAAGCTGAATGGCAATGTCTCATTTGACAGAAATAAAACCTACACAAATGAAAAGGAATATCTCAGAAATGGTTCACTCTACAAAAAAATGTATTCAGACATAAACTGTATGTTCTAACAAGATCTATATTTTTTCTTGAGTAAGATTTGGTCTATCTTTTACGGTTTACCAGTTATCAAAGGTCATCCAGAGTAAATAGTTCTTCATGGACTTAGACAATTCTAGATATACATTTCATTTGTCTCCATCTCGGTTTGATATCAGTATAAATATGCTGTTGTTAGCTAATGCTGGATTCCTGACAGTGAAGTCACTAATCTTCTTGCTCTCCAGTATTTTTCACTGATGGGTGGGGAGCTAGAAGTGGCCGGGCATATTTTAAGGTGGTTTTGGTTCATTTCCTGATAGTGATAGTGCTGAGCTTTACCACGACCCCAGATAACGAAAGAGTCAAAAGCGCAGCACCATCACCATAGCTTTATTATTAAAAAACCGCACCAGTATATTTACATAAATACTTCCTTTACGGAGTCTGACACATATTCTGTCTCAAAGTGGTAAGGACAAAGCTGATTTTCTTGCTAAAAGGGGTACCAGCAGTGTACAGAAGTCTATAGTTAATCTACCATTTTAATCCAGATTAAAAGATTAGTTAACTCTGAATTTAAAAAAAAAAATTATTGCAAATTATTACAAAAAATGAAAAAATAAAATTTAGGAACTACCAAATATTCAAACAGTTGTTGCTGAGTATCCTAGAATAAAGGTAGTTGCAACCTTACGGTTGATTAGAGGACATGATCATCTGCAAACATTTATACAGAACTGGGATCTATGCTTCATATTCTATGTCCTCTATGTGATCTGCAAGAGGAAATGGACCAAGACCACCTTCAAATATGCCCACCCATTTCTAGTGCCCCATCCATCAGTGAAAAATATAGGACAGCATGAAGATTAATGACTTCATTGTCAAACATCCAGCATTAGCTAACAACAACATTTGTCATAAAAATATCTCAATCATATAGCTTTTAAATCATAATCATTAGAGTCATTTTCAAGAAAAACAAATTTTTTTTTCTATGTAAAGGGTAGTTTAGGGTGCAGCAATTTTCTCCAAAATCTGTGTCGCATCCTTGAAGGGCATTAACGTTAAATACTCACTTTGTTTTTTAACCGACTTTAAGTTTTTTAGTTATGCTGTCCACAGATTGACAGACAGACGGACTGAGGGCTGAAGACATACGGACTGACTCACAGATACATGCACACGGACATTTTTCTAAAAATATGATGTGTTGCACTCACATGACTTTCTCTACTCTTGTACTAACCATTCTTACAAACTCTTATTCCTGCATCTTCTTCGTGTTAAGGTAAACATTTGTATAACTTATCTTATTGCTTATTTCCTTGTAGGTACAAGGGGAATATTAGAATACAGTAGGCTTTGTGCGATAGCCAAATGTTTTAAAGCTTTGGGATTCTGTTGCCTTTACCCACTTAACATACAAAAAAATGAACATCGATGATCCTTTTCACGAAAGTTCTAAGTTTTCCGTAACTCACTCACATAACAAGGTATATCTACGAAATGGTTCACCCTACAAGAAAATTTATTTAGACATAAATTGTGTATTTTAGCAATATCTACATTTTTAGCATAGTATGATTTGGTCTATCTCTAACGGTTTACCAGTTATGCAAAAGTCGTCCAGAGTAAATACGACCACAGGGGCTATAGCCAGAAAATTCAAGATATACGTTTCATTTGTCATCAAAATATCTCAAACATATGACATTTTAATCAAAATCGTTAGAGCCATTTTCAAGAAAATCAAAACTTTCGGAAAATGTTTCATGTAAAGGGTAGTTTAGGGTAGCGCTATTTTCTTCAAAATCTTCGTGTCACACCCTTGAAAGACGTTAAACTTAAATACCAACTTTGGTTTTTAACCGACTTTTCGTTTTTGAGTTATGCTGTCCACAGACTGACAGACTGACACACAGACACACACGGACCTTTTTCTAAAAATGCTTTTTTTTGGATTCAGGGAGCCTCAAAACATATATTTCCGGTGAACTCTCGACATCGAATTTTTGGGTGGAATACAATACTTCCCCTACTTACCAGTAGAGAAAGTAAGAAACTGACGTCTTGCACGCACATGACATTCTCTACTGTTAGATTAGATTAGATTAGATTGCATTCAGCGAGTTCACAAGTAGCCATGGAGGCTGGTGAACATTGAACATGTGATTGTGATATACAAAGCATTGTCAATAAATATACAGAATGAGCACATAAAAACTCATTATATACAGGAACAAAAAAGAAACACAAACAACAGCAAAGGGGATAATGGAAACACAATCAAAGCTTACCTGAAATATGTCAGACAAGAACTGAATTTTGTGTTAAATTTACACTAGGCATTTAGAGCCATATTCTACTGTTTAGTTGTAATATAATAATAATAATAATAATAATAATAATAATAATAATAATAATAATAATAATAATAATAATAATAATAATAATAATAATAATAATAATAATAATAATAATAATAATAATAATAATAATAATAATAATAATAATAATAATAATAATAATAATAATAATAATAATAATAATAATAATAATAATAATAATAATAATAATAATAATAATAATAATAATAATAATAATAATAATAATAATAATAATAATAATAATAATAATAATAATAATAATAATAATAATAATAATAATAATGATAATAATCATCATCATCATCGTGATGGTGATGGTGGTGGCGATGATGATGATGATGATGACAACGACGACGATGACGATGATGACGATGACGCCGCCGCCGACGACGACGATGATAATAACATTAACAATAACAGGAACACCAACACCAACAATAACACCAACAATAACAATAACAACAATAACAATAATACTTCATCTAGAGATCACTTACAGAGTTACATAAGCTTTCACAGGATGATTTTTCATTTAGATTACCTTATACAGAATAAAATGAGTTATAACTTACTTACAAAGTTACTTAAGCATTAACTTGAACAATTTGTCATTTAAATAATCTGACACAGAATAAAATGAGTTAGAAACTACTTACAAAGCTACACAAGCATTAACAGAAATAGTTTGTCATTTGAATAATCTTACACAGAACAAAATGTGTTAGAAACTACTTACAAAACCATATAAGCACTAAGAGGATAATTTGCCATTTAAATAGTTTTATACAGAATAAAATGAGCTAGAAACTATTTATAAGGCTACATAAGCAATAAAGCTACGTAGGTATTTACAGCATAGTTTGTAATTCACATATAGATTAAACTGAGCTACATAGGAATTAATAGGATAATTGGTCATTCAGATAATCTGGTACAGAATAAAATGATTTTGAGCATAGGTACTCTTTAGCAGCTGTTTTAAAAGCATCGAAATTGCCAATTTTTCCCTTAAGGTTATTAGGAAGGGCATTAAATATTTTTATGGTTTAATAATATACACTTTTCTGGAAGCAAAGTTTTGCATTGGGATAATGGATATTACTCTTCTGTCTAGTGTTTATTCCATGGATTTCTTTGTTTGTTGTGAATAAGGATCGATTGCATATAAAGAATTTTAGGATCGAGAATATATACATACTGGGTAAGGTTAATATGTTTAATCTTGTGAAAAGATCTTTGCATGAGTGTCTCCTATGGGTATGGGAAATAATTCTTATAACCTTCTTTGGTATGAGGAATATTTGTTTACTGTCTACTGAATTGCCCCAAAATAAAATACCGTATTCCATTATAGAGTTAAAATATGCATAGTAAACTATTTTGAGTGTATCTATGGAGCTAACATTTGCCAGCGCTCGGATAGCATAACAGGCAGAACTGAGTTTGGATTTGATATACCTAATGTGAGCTTTCCAATCTAAATATTTGTCAACTTGAAGACCCAGAAATTTGATGTTATCTATTTGTTCTAAGAACATACCGTTAATCCCTATTTCAACTCGAGTGTGTGATGTTTGATTAGTTATGAATTTCATCACTTTTGTTAACCGATAATTTGTTGGCTTTAAACCAGTAGGACATGCAGTTCAAAACATAATTCGATTTAATTATACATTCACTTAAGTTTTGCTAGTGACCAACACACTATTGTCATCAGCGAACAGTACAGAACTTGCTCTATTCTTTATATAAAGTGAAAGGTCATTTATATAGATCAGAAATAATAGAGGCCCTAATACTGAACCTTGGGGTACTCCATGTGCTACTGATTTCCAAATTGAAGTTTGTTTTCCATTATCAGTATCACTGTTTACTTTAACGCTCTTTTTTCTTTCCTTTAGGTATGATATGAACCAACTTAAATTTTCATTTTTAGTTCCATAGAATTCCAGTTTTGCTAACAGAATGTTATGATTTACACAATCAAATGCCTTTGCTAGGTCACAGAAAATACCGCCTACATGCATTTTATTGCTTAGGGCAGTTAACACTTCATGTGTAAGTTTAAAAGTTGCATTATTTGTTGAGATGTTCTTTGTGTTAAAGGAGTTAGTAATTTTATTTATTTCCGCAGGTGTCGTCAGATTAGCTTTAAATTCTGGCAGTGCTTCTGTGAAACTTGATCTTATAAATTCTATTGCTGCTTCTTTACTTCCATAGTTAATATTTAGATTGTTTGTTACATCTATAAAGAATTTGTTAAAGATTTCTGCAACTTCATGGGGTTTGTTAATTCCTTGATTGTCCATGTTTAATGTTATTGAGTCGTTTTGTAATGAAAATTTACCTGCTTTTCTTTTTATTATTTTCTAAGTAGTTTTTGCTTTGTTCTCTGAGTGTTGGATTAGCTTATTGTAATACAATACTCTTGCTGCTTTCATTACCCTCTTTAGAATTTTGCAATATTTTTTGAAGTAGTGTTTTAATTCTAAATTATTACTTGTTCTTACTTGTTAATATAATTCTCGTTTGTGTCTACATGAGGTCCTTATGTCTAAAGTGATCCAAGCATTGTCACTTTTCAAGTTAGTTTGCTGATTTTCACAGGAAAAAATGCTTTCTTTTGATTCAGGCGGTCTCAAAGCATATTTCCGGTGAAATCTTCACATCGATTTTTTGGATGGAATACTTTCTCTACTTCCCCGTAGAGAAAGTAAAAATCCACGAGAACAGACGTTTCAAATGTCCCCCTCCAGACGAATTTCCCCAAATTTCACAAACTGTCTTGACAATAAGGTGAAAAATGCTGTATAGTCCTGGCTCATCATTGGCGGGAAGTTTCTATGCGGAAGATATAGAAAAGCTGATCACCCGATGTGACAAGTGTTGGAACTTCGGCGGAAATTGTGTAGAGAGGTAGTGTAAGCTATGCTTTTTCATGTGAAAATAAATTTGGTTTGAAAAGAATTGTTTTCCTGTTTTATTTTTCAAAATGTACTTACTTTCCGTACACGCTTCGCATAAACAATTCTAAGCCCGCTTCTGTAGTGTGGCAGTAGCGTGTCTGTCTCAGATCCAAGAGGACTCAAATTCGAAACTCGGTTAGGGAGAGTTATCCGGATAAGGTTTATTCCGAGGCGGTCCATTATCCTGAGATGGCCAATGTCGGGTAACATCGTCCGATATGACATTACCTTATTATTATTATTATTATTATTATTATTATTATTATTATTATTATTATTATTATTATTATTATTATTATTATTATTATTATTATTATTATTATTATTATTATTATTATTATTATTATTATTATTATTATTATTATTATTATTATTATTATTATTATTATTATTATTATTATTATTATTATTATTATTATTATTATTATTATTATTATTATTATTATTATTATTATTATTATTATTATTATTATTATTATTATTATTATTATTATTATTATTATTATTATTATTATTATTATTATTATTATTATTATTATTATTATTATTATTATTATTATTATTATTATTATTATTATTATTATTATTATTATTATTATTATTATTATTATTATTATTATTATTATTATTATTATTATTATTATTATTATTATTATTATTATTATTATTATTATTATTATTATTATTATTATTATTATTATTATTATTATTATTATTATTATTATTATTATTATTATTATTATTATTATTATTATTATTATTATTATTATTATTATTATTATTATTATTATTATTATTATTATTATTATTATTATTATTATTATTATTATTATTATTATTATTATTATTATTATTATTATTATTATTATTATTATTATTATTATTTTTTTTTTTTTTTTTTTTTTTTTATTTATTAGCTATAACAAGCATGCCCCATCGCAGTAAGCGATACTACATGCTGTTACATTGATACCTATTACATTTATTTCTATATTCACTGTCACTATCACTTCTACTATCTTCCAGTTGTCCTTTAAATTGAACTTGCTGTATTTATATCTGGTCCTTTGTTTATTTTATATCACTACACCATATCACTTCCACTATCTTCCTATTAGCAGTTGGAATATACTATTTTAATTCACCAAAATTAATGCTTTGAATAAATGTTTTGAAAGCCCTTATGTTGTTTGTGATTAGCTGCTCTTTAGTCACTGGCCATTTGTTGTTATTAGATTCAATGGCTTTCTTCATTACTTCCCTTTGCTGATTTAGTTTGCCACATCGATATATCAGATGTTCTACTGTTTGCTCTTCTTGTAGACAGATGCATCTAGAGTCCTGTATTATTCCCAGCCGGTGTAAGTAGGATTTAGTTAGTCCGTGTCCCGTAATCATTGCTGTCAGTGTGAAATTCAAGTTAATTTGTGTGCTCATTCTTCGAACAACTGATGGGATGAACTCCTTGCAGGCTGCTCCTTTCGTTGTATTAGTCCACTCTTCTTGCCACTTCTGCATCCCTTG
>CM060963.1:31822070-31844570 GCA_030765045.1 Tenodera sinensis | reverse complement strand
AAAATTTTTGAAACGATGGGTAACAGGCTTATGGAACGGTGATTGGAAGGGAAAACCGGGTCCTTGCCGGGCTTCAGAATGCAGACCACCCTGGCCTCCTTCCAACAAGTAGCAAAGTGACGAAACTGCAGACATGCATTATAAATCCTCGTCAGGTTGACTACGGCCTTTCGGGGATGGTGCTGGAGCATGGGCGCCGTGACGCCATCATGCCCAGGGGATTTGCCAGGTTTTAATCTTCTGATTTCAGAAGCCACCTGTCTTGGGGTGACTAAGGGGATTTGGATTTCTGCGCCTGGCGGCGGAGGTGCCTCATAGAGGTAATCTATCGTCGCCTCCACGAGTTCAGTAAAGTCTTCGTCCTGGACATCTTCCCGGGGTTCGAATTGGGATTCTAGATCGTGTGCGAAAGCCGTGGCTTTCTCTTGGGGCTCAAAAGAGAGTCTCCCGCGGGTGCCATGTAGAGGATGCTGATGCGTGTTTTTGTCCTTCCTAAGGGACCTAATTATCCGCTATGGTTGTTTCTCGGTGAGGTCTACATTTGCCATCGTGTTTTCCCAGGCTGTTTTGCGGTGTAAACGCAACAGGCGTAGTGACAGGGACTTGATCCGCTGGTAAACGGCCTGTATCCTGGGATGGCGGAAACGCTGCCAGAGCCTTCGGACAGTTGCTTTGGCTTTGACCAACTGTCTGAGTTCGATGGGAATGGTACGAGGGTTAGGTATGTCGGATGGAATGCGGTGCGTGTGGGCACGTACCACATCCCGGATGTGTTGGGAGAATGCCGTGGCTGCCGCCTCCAGTGTATCGATAGAATCGACACGCGGACGCGGGTCCACAGACTGGTTGAGTTCAAGGATGGCTGCATCCCAGTCGACCTCGTATGTCCAGTCTGGAGTGACCAGAGCTGG
Source organism: Tenodera sinensis (assembly GCA_030765045.1). Taxonomy (NCBI): domain Eukaryota; kingdom Metazoa; phylum Arthropoda; class Insecta; order Mantodea; family Mantidae; genus Tenodera; species Tenodera sinensis. The sequence goes on along the minus strand of CM060963.1, from coordinate 31,843,659 downwards.
CAGGTCAATGTTGGAATCCACCAAGACAGGGTCATGGTCGGAGTCCAATTCATTAACCGCTGAGAGGTCTAGATGAAAAGGAATGTTTTTGGTGACCATGATATGGCCTTTCTCGGGAAAATGAACCCTCCACCTTCACCCGGAAGCTACGTTCCTGTAGGAAACTAGCCACTAAGTAAATATATGCTTACATGGCCGATCTCCCCACGCACCCCAACACTCCCATCTGTCAGTATGCGGACGATCTCATGATCTTCGCAGCAAACAAGAATCCGCGCTACAGCTACCGTCAAGTACAAGCCCACCTCTGTGCCATCAGTAGATGGTGCGAGAACTGGCGCATGTCTATCAACCCGGAGAAAAGCTCTGCGATTCTCCTGGCCAACACGCTGGCAAACCGGCTCCCGCAGGACCTCGTGCTTCGGCGCCGTCGGATCCCTTGGGTCACTACGGCGAAGTATCTCGGGGTCACGTTGGACCGGCGGCTAACGAATAGGCATCACGTCAGGGGCAAAGTACTACAAGGTCATGCAGCCCTACGGCAGTTGTATCCTATCCTCAGCTCCAAAACCATGCCCATTCGCCTGAAACCATAGCTGTATCGTGCGATCATCCCGCCTCTGGTCCTGTACGGATGCGAGATCTGGGGAGTGGTGGCAAAGTCCACCTTCATCAGACTCCAGACGTTGCAGAATCGGGCATTAAGGATGATCTACGGCACTGGTTGGAGATTTCCTGCCCACATCCTTCACGAACATTCCGGCATCCCGTACATTGTCGACGTGATTAAAACCCGCGCTCGAACAATGTACAACAAACTCCAGAACCACCCTAATCCACTGGTGAATACTCTGGGACAATATGACCAGAGAGAGCCTCGCCGACTACCATATAAAACATTGCCGAAGGACATCTTAAGTCCAACGCTCTAATTTTCGCAGATGGGAAAGGCAAAATGAATATCTGTACTTAAAACAGAGTAAAACGCCTAACTCAGTTCACCTCTCAGTGAGTGACTGACGGCCAGAACCAGGAGGAGATTAGCGCGTCACCTGATTGACTAACCAGCCAATCAGCATGTATGGGCAGTGCCCGTTCATGGACCAATCCCTACCATCATCCATCTTGTCCCTAAAATACCCCTGATCCCAAACATTCCCAGAGATTAAATCCCTGTAGACCAAAACACCATACTATCGCGCAGGTAAAGCCGTATAACGGCTAGGTGCTGCGGTAAAGACACTTCGGGTGGGGGAATAAGCTTCCCCACTCGACTCGAAGTGCCTCTGGAGCCTCTGGATAGGCAAAATGAATATCTGTACTTAAAACAGAGTAAAACGCCTAACTCAGATCACCTCTCAGTGAGTGGCTGACGGCCAGAACCAGGAGGAGATTAGCGCGTCACCTGATTGACTAACCAGCTGATATCCTGATGGTCTGTGAAACGCACTTGCACGCTGGTGTACAGTTTAACCTGCCAAGTTACGCCGCTCATCGGTCTGATCGGGTCGGCCGACAGGGCGGTGGTACTGCCATTTTCATAAAGAACCATCTCACCCACACTCCTGTTACCATTCCTCCGCTACAACACCTGGAAGCAACCGCCATAAGGTTATCCTTGGGCGGGAACGATCTGGTGCTTGTAGCGGTATACGACCCGCCGGATGGTCACTTCTATGAAGCGGACATCACGGCACTCCTGAACCTACACCACAGGGTTTGCATTGCAGGCGACTTCAACGCAAAACACCCAAGCTGGCACAGCCGCACCCAGAACGTTAAGGGCCGGGGATTGTACCGTCTCATTAGCGGGAACCCCGCCATTCACGCGCACGGGCCGAGAGGTCCAACCTACTACCCGGCACGCGGCGCCGCGGACATCATCGATTTCATGGTCACCAAAAACATACCATTTCACTTGGACCTCTCTGTGATTAACGATCTGGACTCCGACCACAACCCTGTTGTAGTGGATGCAGACGTTAATCTTACTGCCCTGGGAGTGCCGGACTGGGTGGATGAAGTCGACTGGGATGCAGCCGTCCTAGCCCTTCAAAACTCTGTGGAAGCAAATCCTCGAATAGACTCGATAGAGGCTCTCGAGGAGGCAGCCACGGGGTTTTCCACCTCCGTCCTAAACGCGGTGCGTGCTCACACGCATCGCATTCCTACCGAAGTACCAAACCCGACATCTATCCCTGTCCCACTAAAACGCCTCATTCAAGCAAAGAATGCTGTCAGACGGCTATGGCAGAGATTCCGGCATCCTAGGATAGGAGTAATACACCAGAGGTTCAAATCCCTGGTGAGACGACTCCTAAGAAAACACAGGCAAGCAGCTTGGGACGAAACAATGCGTCGCGTAAACCTCCAAGAGAGGAAACCGTGGCGCATCGTCCGAGCCTTGAGGAAAGATAAATCTGCACACCAGCATCCAGTGCACAGCCCTCGGGGAAGACTTGTCTTTGAACCGAGGGAAAAAGCAGAGGCACTAGCAGACTATCTGGAGACTCAGTTCCAGCCTAGGGTAGATCCTCAGAACGATGACCATACTGACCTCGTGGAACAAGCGGTAGAAGACTTCCTAGAAGTCCGACCCGCGGGCCACGAGGAGTTCCACATCCCGATAGTTACCCCTCGCGAGGTAACTAACACTATCCGGCACCTAAAACCTAGTAAAGCCCCTGGGCAGGACCGTGTAACAGCGGAAATGCTCCAGCACCTACCCCATAGAGCCGTGATGCACTTGACCCGCATTTACAACGCATGCCTCAGCATGTGCCACTTTCCAGCTGTCTGGAAACAGGCGCGTGTGGTATGCGTTTTGAAGCAGGGAAAGAATCCGGTTTTTCCATCTAGTTACCGTTCCATCAGCCTCCTACCAGTTGTCTCGAAAGTGTTCGAGAAACTGTTCCTGTCCCGCCTCGGACCTCTTTTGGAGGAAAAAGGTCTCCTACCGGAACACCAGTTTGGTTTTCGTTCTGGTCATTCCACGACTGAACAACTACTGCGTGTAGCCGAGAAAGCTTCCCTGGCTTACCAGGAGAGGGCTAAAACGGTGGCAGTGTTGCTCGACGTGGAAAAGGCATTTTCTACCACTTGGCATGAGGGGCTTGTCTACAAGCTCATACAGCAGGAAATCCCCCCTCCATACATTTACTTGGTGGCTAGTTTCCTACAGGAACGTAGCTTCCGGGTGAAGGTGGAGGGATCATTCTCCAGAGAGAGGCCCATTGGCGCAGGAGTCCCCGAGGGCAGTGTACTGTCACCGGCACTCTTCGCAGCTTACATGGCCGATCTCCCCACGCACCCAAACACACACATCTGTCAGTATGCGGACGATCTCATGATCTTCGCTACTAACAAGAACCCGCGCTACAGTTACCGACAAGTACAAGCCCACCTCTGTGCCATCAATAGATGGTGCGAGAACTGGCGTATGTCTATTAACCCGGAGAAAAGCTCTGCGATTCTCCTGGCTAATACGATAGCCAACCGGCTCCCGCTGGACCTCGTGCTTCGGCGCCGTCGGATCCCCTGGGTCACTACGGCGAAGTATCTCGGGGTCACGCTGGACCGGCGGCTGACGTATAGACATCACGTCAGGGGCAAAGTACTGCAAGGCCACGCTGCCCTGCGGCAGTTGTACCCCATCCTCAGTTCGCAAACCATGCCCCTACGCCTGAAGCTTCGGCTGTATCGAGCGATCATCCCGCCTCTGGTCCTCTACGGATGCGAGATCTGGGGAGTGGTGGCTAGGTCCACCTTCATCAGACTCCAGACGTTGCAGAACCGGGCATTAAGGATGATCTATGATACAGGCCGAAGATTTCCTGCCCATATCCTACATGAACATTCCGGTATCCCGTACATTGTTGACGTGATCAAAACTCGCGCTCGAACAATGTACAATAAACTCCAGAACCACCCTAACCCTCTGGTGAATACCCTGGTCCAATACGACCAGAGACAGCCGCGCCGACTACCATCCAAAAGATTGCCGAAGGACATCTTAAGTCCGGCGATCTAATCTCAAGATGGGAAAGGCGAAAATGCAATCTGTACTCAAAACAGAGCGAATCACCAGTTCAGTTCACCTCTCAGCGAGTGACTGACGGCCAGAACCCTGGTAGGAATTAGCGCGTAAAATTCGCGCACAGCTCACTTGCGAACCAATCCCTGCCTACAATCCCTCCCGTTACAAAAAACCCCTGTTCCAACAAATTTCCCAGTGAAAACATCCCTGTAGTGACACCGTCAAAACCATCGCGCAGGTAAAGCCGTATGACGGCTAGGTACTGCGGTAAAGACACTCGACCGGAGGAACATTCACCTCACCTCCGTTCGACTCGAACTGGCGACTGGCGTCTGGCGTCTGACTAACCAGCCAATCAGCAGGTATGGGCAGTGCCCGTTCATGGACCAATCCCTACCATCATCCATCTTGTCCCTAAAATACCCCTGATCCCAAACATTCCCAGAGGTTAAATCCCTGTAGACCAAAACACCATACTATCGCGCAGGTAAAGCCGTATAACGGCTAGGTACTGCGGTAAAGACACTCCGGGTGGGGGAATAAGCTTCCCCACTCGACTCGAACTGCCTCTGGAGCCTTTGGATAGGCAAAATGAATATCTGTACTTAAAACAGAGTAAAACGCCTAACTCAGATCATCAGGAGAGGTGTTGTGACCGTTGTGAGAAGAGGAGTTTGTTGGTGCGCGCGAGAATCGGTCACGTGAAACGGTTTGGCCGGATCATTGTCAACTGCCATAATTTTGGCGGGAAAGACGTATCAAGTGGCTGTGGCGCTCTCCACACACATTTGACTAGGGATATTGAGTACAGAGTGTAGTTATATAAGCGTTGTTATATAGTGTTTTGTTTAGTGTGTCCGTGTACACCTGGACGTATATTTTGAGTGAAGTGCAATAACTAATATGTGAATGAGTATCAATAATACTCCGTCCCCTGTGTAAATAATTCTACGTATAATTATAGTGTAAATATAGTGTGTAAGTGACAGTGTAAAAAGCGCGCGAAATATAGTGTACCCACGCTAAGTGGAGGCTCCCAGAAGCACTTGCGACTGGGAGCGGGAACAAGAAGGGGATGCAGAATGCCCCTGATCCGCCGGCCGCCGAGAGCGGAGTCAGGCAAGTGATGGCATCCAGCGCAGCAGCCGTGACTGCCACCGCACTCGCCCCGCCCACTACAGCCCCATTGACTACAGCTCCCAACGGCCAACGAACCACGGACCGACCAACCAAGAAGACGCAGATGACAGAGGAAGAGCGTAAGGCAATGGAAATAGAGAAACTTCAGAAAGAAGTAGATGAACTAAAGGGAGAGATCATCTACTACCAGAATGTGCTGGCAAATATGGATGGGGAATCCCAACAATTTGCAAAATTCGCACAGGACCTCGGGTTCTGCTACAAAGAGCATGCTCTCAAGAAGCGGCGATTAGTCATCCTCAGCGAGGGGTGGCAACAAGTGCCTGCAAGAAATAAGAGGAATAGAGGAAGCGGCCGGGAAAGCGATTCAGACAGTGAACGTCCCAACCAGCTGCGCACCAAGCGCGTCTCAAAACAAAAAACGCCGCCATATCCCCTCACCACGAGAAACACCTACGCGCCGCTGAGGGTACAATTTGATGCAGAATCCGACGACGAGACGTCAGAGGATCCACCACCACAACCCGCAATAGCCTCCACCTCTAGAGACCCCTTCCCCAAGCTACCCCCTACCAAAGCCCCCATTCAAACACAGACACAGAAGAAACACACCACCCAGCCCACCATTCCCACCCCCACTCCAGCCCCAAGCACATCCAACAACGGAGCAAAAGCATCAGACAACCAGAACCCACCAAGAATAATAATCCCTGACGTCCAACACACGGTAAAGGTCCTCCGCATCCTGCGTGGCTCCCTTCCTGCCGGCACATATAAATTGCAGACGACGAGGGACTGCCTTAAGCTCTTCCTCCAACGGAAGCAGGACGCGAACCCGACAATGCAGCTCCTGAAGGACGCCGGAGTAGAAAACTACAGTTTTACTCCACGTGGGGACCCACCTCTTCGCTACGTAATCAAACGTCTTCCAGCTGACTTAGAGGAAGATTACGTGAAAGAGGACCTGGTCCTAAAAGGCTACACCGGCGTCCAGGTACGACAGATGACTTCACGTGGCAGGCCTCTGCCAAATTTTCAGGTAAGTCTTGACAGGACCACCGAAAACCAAAAACTTCTACAGGAACGAGAGGTGTGCCATATGATGGTCACCGTGGAGGTCCTGAAAACAAACCAAAATATAACGCAATGTTACAACTGCCAGCAGTTGGGGCACACTTTTAGGAACTGCAATATGACCTCCCGGTGTGTCCTTTGCGGTGACCTCCACCGCCTGGCTGATTGCCCGAAAAAGGCCAAACAGGGCGTTGTACCCCACTGTGCTAATTGTGGGGAAACGCATCCTGCCAGCTACAGGGGGTGCGAGACGTTTCGCAACGAACGTCACCGCCGTCAACTGGCATCCATAGCCAGGAGCTCTCCCAGTGCTCAGCCAGGGCCAAAACCCATCATACACCCGGCCCTGGTTCAAACAGGTATCTCCTATGCGGGAAATACCGGAGGGCAAAACGCACCAGTGCCACCACAGAATGGTCCCCCTCCACTACCCCAACAGGCGCCCACGGGTGACCTGAGTGGGATAAAAGATATATTAAACATGTTCAGAGACCTAAATTTACCATCATTATTGATGAAGGCGCAGCCTTTCGTAGCCAAATTCAAAAGCTGCAGCAGCACTTGGGAGAAAATAGAGACCATCATATGTCTCCTCTCAGCTCTTTTAGAATAAATGGCCCACGTAAGGGGAGGCACAACTTTAACGCGCGCACTACTGTGGAATGCAGATGGCATCCACAGGAAGCAACACGAACTTGAAAACTACCTACGGCGTAACAAAATTGACGTCGCATTCATCTGCGAAACAAAATTAAAGCACGAGCACACTTTTAAGCTCCAGGGGTATCAAATCTTTCGGAGCGACAGAATTGGCAGACAAGGGGGAGGGACTGCTATTTTGCTTAGAAATACTATTGCTCATGCTTCTGTTACGTTGCCTGTAATGGCAGCGTTAGAGTGCACAGCACTTAAAACACGTGTAAATAGTAAAACGGTTATGCTGGTAGCACTTTATCGGCCCCCTAACTCTCCAGACTTTACACAAGACCTAGAGCAGATCCTCGCTTTAGAGGAGCACGTTATAATTGCAGGAGATTTCAATGCCCGGCACCCCTGGTGGTTTTCACGCCGGGCAAACGCGGCGGGAAATCTCCTGGTTGAATTTATAACTGATAATGATGACATTGAGGTACATCTTCCCCCAGAACCCACTTTTTGGCATCGATCAGGGCACTTTGACGCTGAGATTTTGGACATCGTACTAACAAAAAATGCGACACTGTTAAATAACTTTACTGTTTATCACAGCCTGGACTCCGACCATCTTCCTGTGCATTTCGACATACAGGGTGGCATTTCAGCCAGTGCCTCTGGCCCTCAAAGTAGAGCTGAAACCCACTGGAATAAGTTCACCATGGAAATGCACGGGATGGCGCAACCCAGACTGTCATACTATAGCGAGGCAGACATAGATGTCGCCATTGAAAACTTTACTGCCTCGCTACACACAGCCAAGAGAAATGCTACCACATACACCACAAGACCACCCGGTTTTTGCACGTACCCCGAGGTAGAGCAACTCATTGCGCGGAGACGACGCTTGACAAAACTGTGGCGATACACCCGTCAGCCTGAATATAAAGTGCTAGCAAAATGGCTACGCAACATCATTCGGCAACAAATTAAAATCAATAAAACTGAACAATGGGAAAACAAAATGCTGAGTACCACACATTCGGACTATTCGTTGTGGAAATTACTCAAGGCTTTCAAAGTTTCCACGAGCGTCAACTCCGCAACTGAGGCGCTGCACACTCAAAGCGGCTTGCACTTCTCCGCAGAGGAGAAAGCCGAGGTCTTCGCTGACTGTCTCCAAGACAGATTCACCGAAAACCCAGTGACCAACTGTGAAATAGAACGGGAGGTCCAGACATGGGTACAAACCTGGGTGGCGCAGAAGCAAGAGCAACAACTACCCACCATAACACCGCAGGAAATTTACAAGCTCATTAGGAAATTGCCTAATGGGAAAGCTGCCGGTCCAGACAAAGTGACTAATGAGGAACTTAAGCATCTCCCGAGAAAAGCTCTGGTGCAACTAACAAAGATATTTAACGCCTGTTTGCAGCAAGGCTATTTCCCCTCTACTTGGAAACGAGCTAAGGTTATCATGCTCCCAAAGCAAGGGAAAAGCACCAGACAACCGCAAAACTACCGTCCCATTAGTCTTTTGTCTACTATTGGTAAACTGCTCGAAAAATGTATCCTTTCTCGACTTCAAAAACAAGTCTCGGCAACACATGAACTCTCAAATTCACAGTTTGGCTTTAGAAAAGGACATTCGACTGAACTACAGCTCCTCAGACTAACTGATGACGTAACAGAGCAATTTAACAATGGGGCTTCAACGTTGGCGCTATTTCTGGACGTAGAAGCTGCATTTGACCGGTGCTGGCACAATGGCCTTATTTATAAACTGCACCACAATTTCCCGGCTCTTCAAAATTATCTATACTTGCTGCACAATTTTCTAGAAAACCGGCAGTTTTAGGTCCAAGTGGGCCGCTCCTCCTCACGGGAGCCAGTGATGCGGGCTGGCGTCCCACAAGGGGCAATAATGTCCCCTTTTCTGTATATATTATTCACCAATGATTTCCCAGTGGACGCCAGATGCAAGGTCGCCATGTATGCTGACGACACTGCAATATACAACCACCATAGAAATCCACGTTTCGGCCTTGCAGAAATGCAACGTTATGTGAACAACTTCCTCTCATGGCAACATGACTGGAAAATCAAAATTAATCCCGACAAATGCCAGCTGATTAATTTCTCTAAGCGGCGTCACACTTTGGCAACGGACCTAACGGTCGGTGGTCAAGTATTGCACTGCCGTCAGCAAGTTAAATACTTAGGTGTCACCTTGGACCGCACAATGTGTTGGTCCACCCACATAAAAAATAGCGCCAATAAAGGCAGACAGCGGCTAAAGTTGTGCGCCCCCATCTTCCGTAGTAAACAGTTGCGACTAAAGTCAAAACTTATACTATATAGGTCATTTATTCTCTCGGTGGTCCTGTATGCATGTGTGGCCTGGGCTAATGCCTCCAAAACTGCCCTCAAACAACTCCAAACCCTCCAAAACCTCTCCCTCAGAAAAATCCTCTCTGCTCCACTCCTCACCACCACCTAAACTCTTCACCTCGAAACTCATATCCCGTTCATCCCGGAGGCAATAGACAAAAGAGCAATGGCGGCATGGACGCGCATTAGGAACCACGAAAATGACGTGATCGCTAACATCGGCAAAGGCGAGCCGAAGCACCGCAAACATACTAGGATAAAAATGTTCTAGAAGCGGCTTGGCTCGCCGACTAATGCGCGTCCACGCAACCTCGTCCCTAAGCCACATACATGTTCCGGCAGAGGCCCTCGCCTCAGAAAATATTCGGGAGCTGCCACCGCGGGACAGTGTACATAGTGTAAATAGTGTAGTGCGCTGGGACGCATATTTCTGGTGTGCCCAGTGAAGATGTTTGTGTATGTGTGTACGAGTGTGTGTGTGGGTGAATGCGTGCGTGTATGTGTCTGTATATAATTTGTAAATATGTACATATGTATATATAACCCAAAGACGAAACAGACAAAAGACAAAAGAAAACTATTCTCGGTGACCTACTGATGGTCACCGTATGGGTTTTTTGTAGACACCGAAAAAGTGTATATATAAACAAAGCCAAATGTAAAAAAAAATGTTAAATATAGCCTGTAAGCCGGGCCCATTGTACCGGCACCAGGCCAACACTTTTCTAATAAATAACTTGTACTTGTAACTCAGATCACCTCTCAGTGAGTGGCTGACGGCCAGAACCAGGAGGAGATTAGCGCGTCACCTGATTGACTAACCAGCCAATCAGCATGTATGGGCAGTGCCCGTTCATGGACCAATCCCTACCATCATCCATCTTGTCCCTAAAATACCCCTGATCCCAAACATTCCCAGAGATTAAATCCCTGTAGACCAAAACACCATACTATCGCGCAGGTAAAGCCGTATAACGGCTAGGTACTGCGGTAAAGACACTTCGGGTGGGGGAATAAGCTGCCCCACTCGACTCGAACTGCCTCTGGAGCCTCTGGAGCGGTAAAGACACTCGACCGGGGGAACAATCACCTCACCTCCGTTCGACTCTAACTTCGTCTGGCGTCTGGCGTCTGGCGATAACGGTCATTTCATACGGAATCAAACCGCGGTCCGTGTTACAACTCACAAGTAACAGAGAAAAAGAGGGGAAACCCACCAAGGTGCCCCTACCACTATTCCTAGTGCTGGTCGACAAGGAAGGGGAGGGAATCCCAAAGATCGATAAGGTCACTCACCTGTACCACACGCGGGTAATAATTGAGCCCTATCACGGCAGGGAGGGGCCGGCCCAGTGCTATAAATGCCTGGGCTTCCACCATTCCAGCTTCGCCTGTGAGAGGTCGCTCAAGTGCCTGCGATGTGCAGGGGAGCACCTTGTTAAGGAATGCCCGACCCCAATGGAACAAAGAAAGTGCGCTAACTGCGATGGGAGCCACATAGGCATCTATCGCGGTTGCCCCAAACGACTTGCTATAATGCAAGGCAAGCAGGGCAAAACTGCATCAGAGGTCAGGAAAGGGGTTTCGTTTGCCAATGCCCTGGCAAGACACGAAAGTGCTCTTGCGCAGGCTGAGGCTACGGAAGAGTCCCCTAGAAGCCAGGTTGTCCCGAATGTAGCACCAGTCCCGGAAAGCGTCGCGCAAAAGGTTGTTGTCAAGGAGACTGCACCAACCGCCAGCACCGCTCATGAGAAACGTTCCCCTAAGAAGGGAAAGAAACAGGCCTCTACGGCAAAATCTACTGCAGGGAAGAAAGCCAGCAACAAAACTGTTGCAAAACTTCTTCCACCACCAGCACCCGCAACTCCTGCTGAGTCCTCCAATTAGGAACCAGCAGAGCCCAGTGAAGCTGGCCCGTCCTCCCGGACTGGCCCAGCCAATAACGAGGCAGCAGTGCCTCGACAAAACAACCAGCAACAGCCCTTAGGAGACGCATCGCACTACTGTGGAATGCAGATGGCATCCACAGGAAGCAACACGAACTTGAAAACTACCTACGGCGTAACAAAATTGACGTCGCATTCATCTGCGAAACAAAATTAAAGCACGAGCACACTTTTAAGCTCCAGGGGTATCAAATCTTTCGGAACGACAGAATTGGCAGACAAGGGGGAGGGACTGCTATTTTGCTTAGAAATACTATTGCTCATGCTTCTGTTACGTTGCCTGTAATGGCAGCGTTAGAGTGCACAGCACTTAAAACACGTGTAAATAGTAAAACGGTTATGCTGGTAGCACTTTATCGGCCCCCTAACTCTCCAGACTTTACACAAGACCTAGAGCAGATCCTCGCTTTAGAGGAGCACGTTATAATTGCAGGAGATTTCAATGCCCGGCACCCCTGGTGGTTTTCACGCCGGGCAAACGCGGCGGGAAATCTCCTGGTTGAATTTATAACTGATAATGATGACATTGAAGTACATCTTCCCCCAGAACCCACTTTTTGGCATCGATCAGGGCACTTTGACGCTGAGATTTTGGACATCGTACTAACAAAAAATGCGACACTGTTAAATAACTTTACTGTTTATCACAGCCTGGACTCCGACCATCTTCCTGTGCATTTCGACATACAGGGTGGCATTTCAGCCAGTGCATCTGGCCCTCAAAGTAGAGCTGAAACCGACTGGAATAAGTTCACCATGGAAATGCACGGGATGGCGCAACCCAGACTGTCATACTATAGCGAGGCAGACATAGATGTCGCCATTGAAAACTTTACTGCCTCGCTACACACAGCCAAGAGAAATGCTACCACATACACCACAAGACCACCCGGTTTTTGCACGTACCCCGAGGTAGAGCAACTCATTGCGCGGAGACGACGCTTGACAAAACTGTGGCGATACACCCGTCAGCCTGAATATAAAGTGCTAGCAAAATGGCTACGCAACATCATTCGGCAACAAATTAAAATCAATAAAACTGAACAATGGGAAAACAAAATGCTGAGTACCACACATTCGGACTCTTCGTTGTGGAAATTACTCAAGGCTTTCAAAGTTTCCACGAGCGTCAACTCCGCAACTGAGGCGCTGCACACTCAAAGCGGCTTGCACTTCTCCGCAGAGGAGAAAGCCGAGGTCTTCGCTGACTGTCTCCAAGACAGATTCACCGAAAACCCAGTGACCAACTGTGAAATAGAACGGGAGGTCCAGACATGGGTACAAACCTGGGTGGCGCAGAAGCAAGAGCAACAACTATCCACCATAACACCGCAGGAAATTTACAAGCTCATTAGGAAATTGCCTAATGGGAAAGCTGCCGGTCCAGACAAAGTGACTAATGAGGAACTTAAGCATCTCCCGAGAAAAGCTCTGGTGCAACTAACAAAGATATTTAACGCCTGTTTGCAGCAAGGCTATTTCCCCTCTACTTGGAAACGAGCTAAGGTTATCATGCTCCCAAAGCAAGGGAAAAGCACCAGACAACCGCAAAACTACCGTCCCATTAGTCTTTTGTCTACTATTGGTAAACTGCTCGAAAAATGTATCCTTTCTCGACTTCAAAAACAAGTCTCGGCAACACATGAACTCTCAAATTCACAGTTTGGCTTTAGAAAAGGACATTCCACTGAACTACAGCTCCTCAGACTAACTGATGACGTAACAGAGCAATTTAACAATGGGGCTTCAACGTTGGCGCTATTTCTGGACGTAGAAGCTGCATTTGACCGGTGCTGGCACAATGGCCTTATTTATAAACTGCACCACAATTTCCCGGCTCTTCAAAATTATCTATACTTGCTGCACAATTTTCTAGAAAACCGGCAGTTTTAGGTCCAAGTGGGCCGCTCCTCCTCACGGGAGCCAGTGATGCGGGCTGGCGTCCCACAAGGGGCAATAATGTCCCCTTTTCTGTATATATTATTCACCAATGATTTCCCAGTGGACGCCAGATGCAAGGTCGCCAGGTATGCTGACGACACTGCAATATACAACCACCATAGAAATCCACGTTTCGGCCTTGCAGAAATGCAACGTTATGTGAACAACTTCCTCTCATGGCAACATGACTGGAAAATCAAAATTAATCCCGACAAATGCCAGCTGATTCATTTCTCTAAGCGGCGTCACACTTTGGCAACGGACCTAACGGTCGGTGGTCAAGTATTGCACTGCCGTCAGCAAGTTAAATACTTAGGTGTCACCTTGGACCGCACAATGTGTTGGTCCACCCACATAAAAAATAGCGCCAATAAAGGCAGACAGCGGCTAAAGTTGTGCGCCCCCATCTTCCGTAGTAAACAGTTGCGACTAAAGTCAAAACTTATACTATATAGGTCATTTATTCTCTCGGTGGTCCTGTATGCATGTGTGGCCTGGGCTGATGCCTCCAAAAGTGCCCTCAAACAACTCCAAACCCTCCAAAACCTCTCCCTCAGAAAAATCCTCTCTGCTCCACTCCTCACCACCACCCAAACTCTTCACCTCGAAACTCATATCCCGTTCATCCCGGAGGCAATAGACAAAAGAGCAATGGCGGCATGGACGCGCATTAGGAACCACGAAAATGACGTGATCGCTAACATCGGCAAAGGCGAGCCGAAGCACCGCAAACATACTAGGATAAAAATGTTCTAGAAGCGGCTTGGCTCGCCGACTAATGCGCGTCCACGCAACCTCGTCCCTAAGCCACATACATGTTCCGGCAGAGGCCCTCGCCTCAGAAAATATTCGGGAGCTGCCACCGCGGGACAGTGTACATAGTGTAAATAGTGTAGTGCGCTGGGACGCATATTTCTGGTGTGCCCAGTGAAGATGTTTGTGTATGTGTGTACGAGTGTGTGTGTGGGTGAATGCGTGCGTGTATGTGTCTGTATATAATTTGTAAATATGTACATATGTATATATATAACCCAAAGACGAAACAGACAAAAGACAAAAGAAAACTATTCTCGGTGACCTACTGATGGTCACCGTATGGGTTTTTTGTAGACACCGAAAAAGTGTATATATAAACAAAGCCAAATGTAAAAAAAAATGTTAAATATAGCCTGTAAGCCGGGCCCATTGTACCGGCACCAGGCCAACACTTTTCTAATAAAATAACTTGAAACTTGAAACTAGGAGACGCATTCGCTTCCGAGGACATGGCTGAGTTTATTCAGCTGTCAACCTGGTTCGCCGACCTAATTCAGCGTTCCCTCCCGATCTTACGGCGCTGCAGGGCAGTCATCGATAGCCCCGAGATTTCCGCTGTGAAGAAGCACCTCACCGTGCTTCAAACGGCCAAGGAACTGTATTCTAACTCCACGAGCTCTTAATGGCGCATAGAACTGTGCGTTCATTTAGAGCTGCGTTCTGGAACGCACATGGAGTTAGAGACCAGAGACCTGGCCTGTTAGAGTTCGTAGACAGTCACGGGATTGATATCCTGATGGTCTGTGAAACGCACTTGCACGCCGGTGTACAGTTTACCCTGCCAAGTTATGCCGCTCATCGGTCTGATCGGGTCGATAAAGAACCATCTCACCCACACTCCTGTTACCCTTCCCCCGCTACAACACTTGGAAGCAACCGCCATAAGGCTATCCTTGGGCGGGAACGACCTAGTGCTTGTGGCGGTATATGACCCGCCGGATGGCCGTTTCCATGAAGCTGACATTACGGCTCTCCTGAACCTACACCATAGGGTTTGCATTGCAGGCGACTTCAACGCAAAACACCCAAGCTGGCACAACCGCACCCAGAACGTTAAGGGCCGGGGACTGTACCGTCTCATTAGCGGGAACCCCGCCCTTCACGCGCACGGGCCGAGAGGTGCAACTCACTACCCGGCACGCGGCGCCGCGGACATCATTGATTTCATAATCACCAAAAACATTCCATTCCACTTGGACCTCTCTGTGATTAACGCTCTGGATTCCGATCACAATCCTGTTGTGGTCGACTCAGACGTTAATCTCACTGCGCTGGGAGTACCGGACTGGGTGGAAGAAGTCGACTGGGACGCGGCCGTCCTTGCCCTTCAAAACTCCTTGGAGGCAAATCCTCGAATAGACTCGCTTGAGGCTCTCGAGGAGGCAGCCGCGGGGTTTTCAACCTCAGTCCTAAATGCGGTGCGTGCTCACACTCACCGCATTCCTACCGAAGCACCAAACCCGACATCTATCCCTGTACCATTGAAACGCCTCATTCAAGCAAAGAATGCTGTCAGACGGCTATGGCAGAGATTCCGACATCCTAGGATAGGAGTAATACACCAGAGGTTCAAATCCCTGGTGAGACGACTCCTAAGAAAACACAGGCAAGCAGCTTGGGAAAATACGTTGCGTCACGTAAACCTCCAGGAGAGGAAACCGTGGCGCATCATCCGAGGCTTGCGGAAAGATAAATCTGTACACCAGCATCCTGTGCATAGCCCACGTGGAAGACTTGTGTTCGAACCGAGGGAAAAAGCAGAGGCGCTAGCAGACTATCTGGAAACTCAATTCCAGCCCAGGGAAGATCCACAGAACGATGACCATACTGACCTCGTGGAACAGGCGGTAGAAGACTTCTTAGAAGTCGGACCTGCGGGCCAGGAGGCGTTCCACATCCCGATAGTTACCCCTCGCGAGGTAACTAACACCATAAAATCCCTAAGAGCCCGAAAATCCCCTTGATAGGACCGAGTAACAGCGGAAATGCTCCAGCACCTTCCCCCCAGAGCCATGATTCACTTGACCCGGATTTACAACGCATGCCTCAGCATGCGTCATTTTCCAGCTGTCTGGAAACAGGCGCGTGTGGTATGCGTGTTGAAGCCGGGCAAAAATCCGGTCTTTCCATCTAGTTACCGCTCCATCAGCCTCCTACCAGTTATCTCGAAACTATTCGAGAAACTGTTCCTGTCCCGCCTTGGACCTCTATTGGAGGAAAAAGGTCTCCTACCAGAACACCAGTTTGGTTTTCGTTCTGGCGACTCCACGACGGAGCAACTACTGCGTGTAGCCGAAAAAGCTTCCCTGGCTTACCAGGATAGGGCTAAAACGGTGGCAGTGTTGCTTGACGTGGAAAAGGCATTTTCTACCACTTGGCACGAGGGGCTTGTCTACAAGCTCATACAGCACGAAATCCCCCCCTCCATACATTTACTTGGTGGCTAGTTTCCTGCAGGAACGTAGCTTCCGGGTGAAGGTGGAGGGATCATTCTCCAGAGAGAGGCCCATTGGCGCAGGAGTCCCCGAGGGCAGTGTACTGTCACCGGCACTCTTCGCAGCTTACATGGCCGATCTCCCCACGCACCCAAACACACACATCTGTCACTATGCGGACGATCTACTGATCTTCGCTACTAACAAGAACCCGCGCTACAGTTACCACCAAGTACAAGCCCATCTCCGTGCCATCAGTAGATGGTGCGAGAACTGGCGTATGTCTATAAACCCGGAGAAAAGCTCTGCGATTCTCCTGGTGAATACGAAAGCCAACCGGCTCCCGCGGGACCTCGTGTTGCGGCGCCGTCGGATCCCCTGTTTCACTACGGCGAAGTATCTCGGAGTCACGCTGGATCGGCGGCTGACGTATAGACATCACGTCAGGGGCAAGGTACTGCAAGGTCATGCTGCTCTCCGGCAGCTATACCCAATTCTCAGTTCCAAAACCATGCCCCTACGCCTGAAGCTCCAGCTGTATCGTGCGATCATTCCACCTCTGGTTTTGTACGGATGCGAGATCTGGGGAGTGGTGGCGAAATCCACCTTCATCAGACTCCAGACGGTGCAGAATCGGGCGTTAAGGATGATCTATGATACCGGCTGGAGATTTCCTGCCCATATCCTCCATGAACATTCCAGCATCCCGTACATTGTCGACGTGATTAAAACTCGCGCTCGCACAATGTACAACAAACTCCAAAATCACCCTAACCCTCTGGTGAATACTCTGGGTCAATATGACCAGAGCCAGCCGCGCCGACTACCATCCAAAAGACTACCAAAGGACATATTAAGTCCGGCGGTATAATCTCAAAGATGGGAAAAGCGACAGTACAATCTGTATCCAAAACAGAGAAAATACCTTTTCAGTTCACCTCTCAGTGAGTGACTGATGGCCAGAGCCCTGGTGGGAATTAGCGCGTCACCTGATTGGCCAACCAATCAGAAGCCGCGCGCTGCCAGCTCGTGGACAAATCCCACCCACCCGATCCCTGTACTTATAAAAACCCCTGATCCTAAATAATGTTCCCCGAGGACGGAGTGGTCACGCAGCCGTTGTGAGAAGAGGATCGTTTGTTGGTGCGCGCGAGAAACGGTCACGTGAAACGGTTTGGCGGGATCATTGTCAACTGTCATAATTTTGGCGGGAAAGACGTATCCCGGGAGGATTGAAAGTGTAGTGTACAGACGTGTATATAGTGGTTTATTTTGTGTAACTATTTTATGGAGTGTACATATCAATTCTTTCAAGTGAAGTGCAAACACTGTTGTACATATGACTAAACAGTGTATATAATCTTCGTGTTTTCCTGTGTATATTATCTAACCAGTGCTTAATTTATGGTTAGTGACAGTGAAAGTATTTGTGATATCCTTAGTGACAGGTATAGCGTGGGGTGCGCCTGGCGTTCCCCCGCGCGCAAGACAGTGAAAGAATGGCAGCAGCGGCACCACATGTTGCCGAGCCGAGCACCAACGGCGCGCCAGCGCCTATATTTATAGACACCACCACAGCCGCAGCAGCACAGATCCAGCCCTCCCCACCCACATTGGCGGACGAGATGGAACACGAAGCACGCATACTGGAGGAAGAGCAGAAGGCAAGATCCCTTGCAAAACTAAAAAAGGAAGTGGAAGAGCTTCAAGCAGAAATAACCTACTATACCGTAATACTATCAAATCTGGACGCAGACTCCATGAACTTTGGCAAATTCTCTCAGGACCTCGCGTACTGCTACAAGGAGTACGCCATAAAGAAGCGCGAACTGGTGAAACAGAGCGAGGGGTGGAAGATAGCGGCACCCAAGAAGAAAAGAACAAGAGACAGCGGCAGCGACTCTGATGGCGAACGCCCCCAGTCTTCTAATAACAAGAGGCAGTCACGACAATCCACACCGCCCCATCCCCTCGCTCTACGCAACTCGTTCACACCACTGGAGGTAGCAGAACGCGAGGAGTCGGACTTCCCAGCACTTCCCCCACCCAAACAGAATCCCATCACACAGTTCCACAAACCAAAGATCCCACCACACCAGAAGACCCCAACAAAAACCCGCCCCTCTCCTCTCCCCCCTAAGCCAGTCCCCTCCACCTCAACAGCCACAACTACACCCCCGACGACCTCTACAGAAGAAAATTAAAAGCCACCCAGGATTATCATACCGGACACAAAGCAGGCAGTAAAGGTACTACAACTACTAAGAAATAAACTCAACAATGGCTCATACAAAATACAAACAACAAGGGATTGCCTGAAACTCTTCCTTCAGAGGAAACAAGACGCCGTCCCTACAATGCAGCTCCTGACGAACGCCGGTGTCGAATGCTACAGCTTTACACCCAGAAGCGACCAGCCCCTGCGTTTCGTGATCAAACGCCTGCCTGCAGATCTGCAGGTGGATTACATAAAGGAGGACCTGGAGCAGAAGGGATACACCGGCGTTCAGGTGCGACAAATGGTGTCCCGCGGTAGGCCTCTTTCGAATTACCAGGTAAGCCTAGATAGAACCACTGATAACCAAAAGCTCATACAGGAAAGAGAAGTGTGCCATATGATGGTCACCGTGGAGGTCTTAAAAACCTTCCAAAACATCACGCAGTGTTTTAACTGCCAACAATTAGGCCACACCTTCAAAAATTGTCACATGACCTCCCGGTGTGTTCTTTGCGGTGGCCTCCACCGCCTAGCTGACTGCCCGAAGAAGGCCAAGGAGGACGCTGTACCCCACTGTGCGAACTGTGGGGAAGCGCATCCTGCCAGCTACAGGGGGTGCGAGACATTTAAGATGGAACGCCACCGCCGTCAACTGGCCGCCGCTGCCAGGAACTCTCCTGGTACTCAACCAGGGCCACGCCTCATTCGCCACCCGGCCCTGGTCCAAAACGGCACCTCTTTTGCAGGTGCCGCCGCAGGGATAAATGCACCTCAGCAACCACCAAATGGTCCCCCTCCACAACCCCAGCCCTCAGAGGCACCCACCAGTGACCTGGGAGGTTTGAAAGAAATATTCAGCCTCTTCAAGGATTTAAACCTCCCAGTTCTACTACCAAAGTTGCGGCCCATAATTGCAAGATTAAAAAGCTGCAACGATACCATGGAGAAGCTAGAAGCCATCATATGCTTGGTAACCACTCTCTTCGAGTAAATGGCAACTTCAAGGGGAGGCATAACTTTAACTCGCGCACTCCTGTGGAATGCAGATGGCATCCACAGGAAGCAACACGAACTGGAAAACTACCTGCGGCGTAACAAAATTGATGTCGCATTCATTTGCGAAACAAAATTACAGCACGAGCACACTTTTAAGCTCCAGGGGTACCAAATCTTTCGGAATGACAGAACTGGCAGACAGGGGGGAGGGACTGCTATTTTGCTCAGAAACACTGTTGCTCATGCTTCTGTTACGCTACCTGCAATGGCAGCGTTAGAGTGCACAGCACTTAAAACCCGTGTAAATAATCAAACGGTTATGCTGGTAGCGCTCTATCGGCCCCCCAACTCCTTAAATTTCATACATGACCTCGAACAAATCCTCGCTTTAGAGGAGCACGTTATAATTGCAGGAGATTTCAACGCTCGGCACCCCTGGTGGTTTTCACGCCGGGCAAACGCGGCTGGAAATCTCCTGGTTGAACTTATAACAGATAATGACGACTTAGAGGTACACCTTCCCCCAGATCCCACATTTTGGCACAAATCGGGGCACTTTGACCCCGAAATTTTGGACTTCCTACTAACAAAAAATGCGACACCTTTAATTAACTTTACAGTGTATCACAGCCTGGACTCTGACCACCTTCCCGTGCATTTCGATATACAGGGTGGCATTCCGGCCGGTGCCTCTGGGCCTCGAAGGAGGGCTGAGACCGACTGGAATAAGTTCACCATGGAAATGCACGGAATGGCGCAACCCAGACTGTCATACTATAGCGAGGCAGACATAGATGTCGCCATTGAAAACTTCACTGCCTCGCTACACACGGCCAAGAGAAGCGCTACCACTTACACCACAAGACCACCCGGTTTTTGCACGTACCCCGAGGTAGAGCAACTCATTGCGCGGAGACGACGCTTGACAAGACTGTGGCGGTATACCCGTCAGCCTGAATACAAAATGCTAGCGAAATGGCTACGCAACATCATTCGCCACCAAATTAGACTTAATAAAACTGAACAGTGGGAAAACAAAATGCTGAGTACCACCCATTCGGACTCTTCCTTGTGGAAATTATTAAAGGCATTTAAAGTCTCCACGAACGTCAACTCCGCAACTGAGGCGCTGCACACTCATGGCGGCCTGCACTTCTCCGAAGAGGAGAAACCCGAGGTCTTTGCTGACTGTCTTGAAGATAGATTCAGCGAAAACCCAGTTACCAACCGAGATATAGAACGGGAGGTACAGACATGGGTACAAACCTGGGTGGCGCAGAAGCAAGAGCAACAACTACCCATCATAACACCGCAGGAAGTTTACAAGCTCATTAGGAAATTACCTAATGGGAAAGCTGCCGGCCCAGACAAAGTGACTAATGAGGAACTTAAGCATCTCCCGAGAAAAGCCCTGGTGCAACTGACTAAACTTTTTAACGCCTGTCTGCAGCAAGGCTGTTTCCCCTCTACCTGGAAACGAGCCAAGATAATTATGCTCCCAAAGCAAGGGAAAAGCACCAGGCAACCGCAAAACTACCGCCCCATTAGTCTTTTGTCTACTATTGGTAAATTGCTCGAAAAACTTATACTTTTTCGACTCCAAAAACAAGTTTCGGAATCTCATGAACTATCAAATTCACAGTTTGGTTTTCGAAAAGGACATTCTACTGATTTACAGCTTCTCAGACTAACTGATGACGTAACAGAGCAATTTAACAATGGGGCTTCAACGTTGCCGCTATTTCTGGACGTAGAAGCCGCATTCGACCGGTGCTGGCACAATGGCCTTATTTACAAACTGCACCACAATTTCCCGGCTCTTCAAAATTATCTATATTTGCTGCACAATTTTTTAGAAAAACGGAAATTTTACGTCCAAGTGGGCCGCTCCTCCTCACGGGAGAGAGTGATGCGGGCTGGCGTCCCACAAGGGGCAATTATGTCCCCCTTTTTGTACATATTA
>CM060963.1:31792070-31817070 GCA_030765045.1 Tenodera sinensis | reverse complement strand
ATTTTGCCGCAATTAAATCACCAGTATTCGGTACAATAGATTTGGAAGTAGAAATTCGCATTATCGCCTTTAGGGCATCAGACACAGGTATCTTACTTTTACTTTTATTTAAATTCATAATTGAAAACATAAGCTCGGATGCATAAGTTGCACCAAACATTGACACAATTTTAAGGCAAGTGCATGAATTTTGGGAAATTCTTGTTGATTAGCACCTTTGTAAAATGTAATTAAATCACCACTATGGTGGTAGTACCTGTCTTTTAGAATTGTGTCGCACTGTAGTTTTACCACCTCTATTTAGAATTTGATGGTGCTTTTTCAGGAGGCGCTGAAAGTGGAGTCATTAAAATTTCAAATTTAGGCACCATATCGTTAATTTCTTTGACAAATTAAACTATTAAACATTGGGGTTTCCATTCGGTATTGGCAACAAAATATAAACATTTCCATGAAGAATTAAACGACAGTTTGTAACGAAGGAGAAACTATAATAACTGACACGTTTTTCTTTTCGGAGATTTCTCTGGGTCACCAGGCTAATACTGGGAAGGATTTCCATATCCTCCGAATTTCCTGTCCCTTCATTTCCTTACATTAATAATTTCATTTCACCCTTCATCCCGTCAGGCTTCTTTCAGGGTTGAAAGCTTCGGTGAGCGTCGCGGCAGCAACACGGCAGGGGGAACAAGTGCGCTCTGGAACTCTCGTCCCCTGGATTAGAAGGCGAGTCTACTGGTTTTCGGAACCCCTATGCGTTGGTACAAGCCCGAGGTGTAGGGGAGCCGATCTTCGAGTCCGAAGCCCACCTTGGGAGTACGAACACGAAGGGGTGGGAGAGGAACCGGGCTGACTCAGTCTTTGCCGCGGTGCTTCTAACTCAGAAAATGTAGGGACCCTGCCCTCTGCTCTGTCGTGACAAGGTTCCGGCCGCCCTTCGGATCCGTCCGTTTCATGCATCTTCCCTGGGGATGCTCCGTTAGGGGCATAGGCTTAAAAGATCGCCTTTTGGTCGAGGTGCCTTCTCCCTCCGCAGGTTGTCATTGAGTCAAGTGTAAATATTTGAACATTTTATGCACATCATTTCAAAGCATTAAGGATGCCAAGGTACATTCTATGCATTCAAACAGAGAAATAGGAACATGAGGGGTGCAATTTGTTAACGCCATTCGCGCAGTCATGATGAAACGGGAAAGTAAAAGGAAAATAATGTATGCAGGAGCCATTGTTTAACATGCATTAGGGAAAAATTAAACGAATTGAAATGAAAATTCTAATACACTTTTCCTTTGAGTTTTAAAATTGGAAGTATTTCTATGTAACCGAATTAGGTAAACAAAGTGACAATGAAATAGATCAAAGGAAAGGTGGTGAACCAGCAGTTGGTGGAGTGTGTGGTAGGTAAAACCGGAGAACCATGGGAAAACCCACCCTGACTCCACTTTGCCCCCTGGAATCGAACCCGCCCTAATGGGAGCCGAGCGGTATAACCACTTGGTCCCTATCTCTTTTTGCAAACCCAAGAAACAATATGGCGGAGTGTAGTAGAAGTATGTACCTAATTGATTTGTTTATTCTACAAATACGACAACTAGAGGATGGGTTTCAATTATCTTAGTATTTGCTGCAAGTTCTTGAAATTAAACACAGACAGTTCTAGCACGTCCTCAATGTTGTTGTTGTTGTTGTTATCTAATGCTGGATTTCTGACAATGAAGTTATTAATCCTCTTGCTCTCCAATATTTTTCACAATGATATTGAAGAGAGCAATAGCAGTAATAGTAACCGTTTTTTAGAGAGCACCATATTTTTATGTTTTGGCGGTCACATCGCTCTCTCACAACCCCCAGAATGTCTGGAGGACTACACGTTACTCAATGTTACTCTTGCTTATAGTAGTCTCCATCGTTACGAACGCTAAATTACTTTTAATATTTCTATACATTACCAACCACTGAAAACTAAACAAATTTTTTAATAGAATCAAGCGGTAGTATTTCAAAATGTATATTTAGGTATTCATTTTAAAAAATAAGGACCACACTTGGAGGCCGGGAACACGTTACCGTCCCCTCGGGGATAGAGTTTTTCCCTGTCATGCGGCGCCTAGACATACGTCAACACATTGGAATTGAAAGAACTCATCGGATGAAGGGTGAAGTGATATCAGAAATGAAGTAAAACGAAGGGAGAGAAAATTTGTGTGATGAAAGGAACCTTCCCAGCATTCGTATAATAATACGAGGAAAGCCCCGAAAAAGCCCATGCTCCCAAATGCGAGTCTCACTTGCGCTATCTCGCTCGGTTATAGGTAAGTAGAATGGAAAGCAAAGCTAAAATATAGAACATTAACTGCAGTAACGATATTACTTAAAACTGTGTCAAAATGTGAAGAAGTTTCACCACTTAGTTTCATAAAGTTAGTTAGCACAATACTTCACAATATTCAGAAAACTGCATCTATACTGCTCGCAAAAGTTAAAGGCATGTGAACGCTGGCCAATGCACAAGCAGAGCGCTGTTGCCAAGCGTAGTACGTGTACCAGCAGAGGTTCTGTACATACGAGCGCGTGAGATGCATGTACCACATTCGGCACCGCTGGTAGGAGGGGCAAGCCTAGGATTCGCTGGAGTCTGCAGCACGGCCCGCCTCCATGTGCCTTTAACTTTTGTGAAGATTGTAGTAATATCAGTGTCGCGTTACGATCCCAGCAGAACGGTACTATAGTCAGTAGGCAAAAATACAAGTTGCTACATAGTTCATTAGCTCTTCGTATATTCAATTAACGACTTGGATTACCTTATGTGAACCAGCACAGCCAGGCCAGTGTTCCTTTGATGGTGTTTTCATCCACAAGCATGTTCTTTGAGATTCAAAATGAGCGTTGAGCCAGGCGAGTAGAGTACATTCTGCTATTGAATATTCTTCTGAGGGTGTAGGAATGGGAATATCAACAGTAGGCAGTGGTAATTCCTCTGTCAGTCCCTCTTCGGATTCAGCTCTAAAATTAAGAAAAGTCTTCTCAGGTATAAATATTGAAATTTACTTTAGCCAACGATCCTCACACACTATAAATAGAAAAATAATATTGGTAAAGTTGTGCGTTTTCAAAGTGAGGCTGTCCAAAATAGTGTATAAGTGAAAAAATTAAGCAATTGAAACTGTATTATTAGATTATCGCTTAAATTATAGATGGGGAGAAATGAATCAGTGTGTCATTTCCCGTACATCGTAGTTTTAACCCAGTCCACTCTGCTACATACTCATTAGCTACCAGACCACGCCCCCCACTGTTATCTACCTACCTCGGAGAGCCGGCCCGTCCCTCAAATCGTGACTGTGTCGCATAACAAGGTAAAACGATAGGGCATATGAGTACTTAGTGTTCCCAGTACAAATAAACATTTGTGTTTACTATGCCAAAAGAAAATGTAACGTAATCACAGAACCAATACATCAAGATGGAGGGTATAAATACTCCATTTCCTCTTCCCCATGCCTGACAAAGTAATTATACATTATTTAGTATCAAAAAGGAATAAGGGAAACAGATAAGCAATAAAACCAATAGCCCACCTCTGTGGTGTAAGGATAGCGCGTCTATCTCACGTTCAAGAGGTCGCGAATTCAAATCTTGGTTACCAGGATACGGTTTGTCCGGGGGTTTTCCCTTATCCAAAGATGAATGTTGGGTAACTTAAGCTCTATGGACCTCGGGCTAATTTCAGCATCGCATTAGCCATCGCAATTATCGTCCGATATGATCTAGTCGCTTAAAGGAGGTCACTACTTAAAACGCTTATATGCGTGTCAGAACCCTTTTTCAAAATTCAAATTTTAAAACATCTGATGTTTTACACTCGCATGTTGCACTCTTGTACTAGTCATTCTAGCAGACTCTTATTCTTATATCTTCTTCATGTTAGTTGAGATAAACATTTGCAGAAGTTATCTTATTGCTTATTTGCTTGTCGGTGCAAGGGGTATATGAGAATACACTAGACTTTGAGCGATTGTCAAGTGTTTTAAAGCTTTGACATTCCGTTCTCTTTTAACGGTTAACATAAAAAAGAACACCGATGTTGCATTTGACAAAAGTTTTATGTTTTCCAAAACTGACACAAATAACAAGGAATATCTCCGAAATGGTTCACTCTACAAAAACATTTATTTGCACATAAATTGTGTGTTTAAGCGAGATTACACTTTTGTATAGTAACATTTTGTCTGTCTCTTACGGATCCATAGTAGCAGAGTAGCTCACCGCATTAGTGAACAGAGGTACCCTCTGGCAGGAGGGCTTTGCCCTTCAGGGACATATTAGGCTATTATTATTATTATTATTATTATTATTATTATTATTATTATTATTATTATTATTATTATTATTATTATTATTATTATTATTATTATTATTATTATTATTATTATTATTATTATTATTATTATTATTATTATTATTATTATTATTATTATTATTATTATTATTATTATTATTATTATTATTATTATTATTATTATTATTATTATTATTATTATTATTATTATTATTATTATTATTATTATTATTATTATTATTATTATTATTATTATTATTATTATTATTATTATTATTATTATTATTATTATTATTATTATTATTATTATTATTATTATTATTATTATTATTATTATTATTATTATTATTATTATTATTATTATTATTATTATTATTATTATTATTATTATTATTATTATTATTATTATTATTATTATTATTGTTATTATTAAATGCGATGGATAAGCCTGAAAATTCTAAGCCCGTGGTTTCAAATTGTCTACACTAATAATTAATCAACTTAAAGACTAAATAACCGCGGCCATCAGTCACCACTGGCAAAGTTGTGAGATCCTGAGAGTGTAACTTTAAACCTAGCATCTTTGAACTTTTGTAAACCGTAATTTCTTTGGTGTGTAATATATTTTTGAAGTAAAGGGGCGTATTGGTGAAACTAGACAGAATTGTTCCTCTAGTTATTCAGTATTTTGGAGCCGAAAACCACGAAGACCGTAGAAATTTTTTCCTAGTGAAACCTGATCGACTTTGGAGAGGAATAGACTCAAGACTCTCTTCTGTAAGACTACATATGACGTCAAGCTGATGGTTGATTGGATGCTCCTATATGGAGACACCTTCAGTACCAGAAAAATTGAGAAATATTCCCTGCAAATACATTTAACGCAAATCACGAATTATGCAGTTTCCGTGTGATGTCAGTTGTTTAACAGAATCTTAATATGAATAAATGTCGCAATTTCTGCATAAAGCGCGTTATATTGAGGTTTGGTGCTCCACGTAGCGTGTAAGCTGAAATAATAGTAGACCTCGGCTCGGCAGACACCTCACATTCTTGGGCCACCGTTTATCATTCCAGATACCACATGGTAATTCTGTTGCAGGACTATGAAGGGGTCAAGCTCATATGTTATTCTAAACAACTCTTTGTACAGAAGTGTGTATGGCACTTCTTTGATCCACTGCGAATATTGTTGGGTCACACTACAGGGCACCTTAGCCAAGTTGAATATTTTCGATGATTCCATCCATGAGCTCCTCTCGGATGCCGAATACGACGACGACGACGCTGTCTGGCAGGCTGAGAACAGCCCGAGGTGTGTCATGCGTGTACCTGCCCTTGTAAGGGCTTAACCACTTTATGACGGGATGTGGGGTTTTACAGGATGGCGGGTGAAGTATGAGGTAGAAGGTTGAAAGGAGGTAGCAAGATTTTGCTCCTCAGCGGCTGCTTAATCAGTGTGCAACTTCCGTTGGGCACTGCTGGTGTAGGGGTCCAGAAAATGGAGGTTCATGTAAATTTACAATTTTGAATCCAAGCTTACTTGGAGGACTGTAAGGTATTCAGCTTTCGCTGTTGGAGGGGTGTCTCCTTCGTTACCGGGGATGCCCGCAAGCCATGCGGGGAACCCGGTGTCCCACACGCGTACGTGCTGTGGGGTGCCGAATACGAGATACCGACGAAGAGAAGTGCGTAGAATATGGCAGAGCAAAGCGCACCATTCAACGAGCTTCGCGGAGAATAGAGTAAGTTGGCAGCTTCCGCAATATATCTGAGCATCACCGCGTCACTTAATCTCTCTCACAGCTCCTGCCTTGGCATCATATTTACTCGTACTTGGACTACTTAGACTTGGAATATTGGGATTCTTCTGGGAGCAGTTCATATCATCGGTAGACAACGCTAAATAAAATTTCTTCTTAAGTACTTGAAGAGTGAAGTGAAGTAGCTCATGGGAGGAATAATTGCGGTTGTAGCAGACCAAAGAAGAAGTTTAGAGGATTGTTCAGAATATATGTGGCGACAAAAATCGGAGTATCCAAGCTCCTCTGGACCACTTGGAAGAACTGAGGCCCACTCAGAACTTAGCTTCTTATCCAGGCTCTTAGTACTTTCGGGGAACGCGCCGCAGATTATTGCAAAGTTGTACTTCCGTGTTGCTCCTTGTCTTCCCTGACGATATGTTAGGCTCTATATAATAACTAATATACCTAATCTAATCACATAATTGGATTGCTATAAAAGATTGTTAAAAGCTGCAACAGAAACGGAAAGACACTATGCACCTATTGCAGCGCAAAAATCCCGATGGTCTCTAAAGTTTGCAGAACCTATTCAAGAGAAGACATTCACAGTGTGAAAAAAAAAAAATTAATTACCTAGCTAAAACTCCATGGTATGCAGTGACTCATGATTTTTCTTTTTACTGTCTCTACTGGTAAGTAGGGGAAGTATTGTATTCCACCCAAAAGTTCGATATCGAGATTTCACCGGAAATATACGTTTTGAGGCCCTCTGAATCCAAAAAAAGCATTTTAGGAAAAAGGTCCGTGCGTGTGTGTGTGTGTGTGTGTGTGTGTGTGTGTGTGTGTGAGTGTGTGTGTGTGTGTGTGTGTGTGTGTGTGTGTGTGTGTGTGTGTGTGTGTGTGTGTGTGTCAGTCTGTGGGCAGCATAACTAAGAAACGAAAAGTTGGTTAAAAACCAAAGTTGGTATTTAAGTTTAATGTCTTTCAAGGATGCGACAAGATTTTGAAGAAAATAGCCCAACCCTAAACTACCCTTTACATGGAACATTTTTCGAAAATCTTGATTTTCTTGAAAATGGCTCTAACGATTTTGATTAAAATTCCATATGTTTGAGATATTTTTATGACAAATGAAATGTATGCTTTGAATTTTCTGTCTACAGCCTATGTATTCCTGTTTAGTCTGGATGAGTTTTGAATAACTTGTAAACCGTAAGAGATAGATAAAATTTTACTGTACAAGAAATGTTGTTGTTAGCTAATGCTGGATTTCAGACAATGAAGTCATTAATCCTCTTGCTCTACAATATTTTTCACTCATAGAGCAATAGCAGAATAGTAACCGCTTTTAAGAGAGCACCATATTTTTATGTTTTGGCGGTCACATCGCTCTCTCACAACCCCCAGAATGTCTGGAGGACCACACCTGTCGTTGGTTTACGGGTCTCACCGACCTGACAGGGAGAATTATCAAAATAAATTCAGCGACCATATCCTCTGATTACCAATCAGAGGACGAATTACATGCCATGGCAGGTCAGCATGTTAAGGGTTAATATTTTATAGAGAAATTAGAGAAATGGAGAGATTGGAAAAATAAAGACTCCCTAGCCCTCGGGAACCCTAATAGCATGTGGGTCGGAAGAGAACAAGAGATGACCAAGGTAAGGTCAGATAGAAAAGTTACAGTGTAAGATGTAAGAATATGAGTTACACAGAATGACCGTACTGTAACCCACAACTAAGCAGGTTTCAGCTATGTCTCCCTTTCCCACATAACTGGTCCACAAGGAGGCTTGTGTACTGTGCAACGCAAAAATGTTTCTACAAAATCTTATATTTCTGTCTGCTTCATGTTATACAGATGAACATTTGCAAATTTTTATTACACATTTTGTTGTAGATACAAGAGAAATGCAGAAAACTGAAGCTATATTCAAGTGAAGGTTTTTAGTTGCCTTTACACATTCAGGCAGACAATCAGACTAGACTACCAGATGGCAGGCTGAGAACAGCCCGAGGTGTGTCATCCGTGTACCTGCCCTTTTAGGGCTTAACCACTGCATGACGGGATTAGGAAGTTATAGGATGGCTGGTGAAGAATGAGGATTGAGGATTGTTGGGAGGTAGCATTTTTTATGCTCCTCGTCGGATGTTACTTTCAGCATGCAACTGCCGTTGGGCACTGCTGATGGGTGGTCTCCTTTTAATAACTTAATATGCTATATTCAAGTGTTTAAAATCATGTTGTTATATGCTGGACTAAAAGTCCATTCTCTTTCTATGACATCATGAAAAACATCTGAAAACCTCTAGTGTTTTAAAAGCTGGCATACTGAGAAATTTAAGCTAATAACAATGAATATCTGATTCACAAAAATTATTTTATCCAATAAATTTTCTATCTCTTATGATTTACACATTATATAAAATTCCTTCTAAATGAAAAGGACTTCATAGTCTATTATTGCTGCATTGAACTTAAATATCAAGTATTCATACAACCTTTTGCTTTTTGGTTATACTGTTCAGGTGTCCTCAAAATAATACGTACTTCCTGTGAACTCTCCATATTGAACTTTAGGATGGAATGCAATACTTTGTCGTAGAGTAGCAAAATACTCTTGTCAAACACACTATTCATGCACATAACTGTTGCCAACCTTTTTAACTTTCAATATACCTACAAGAAATGTAGATCTTGCTAAAATACACAGTTTATGTCCCAATAATTTTTTTGTAGAGTGAACCATTTCGGAGATATTCCTTGTTTTGTGTGTCAGTTTTGGAAAATTTAGAACTTCTGTGAAATGATCATCATTTTTATATGTTACGCTTGTAAAGAGAACGGAATCTGAAAGCTTTAAAATATTTGACTATCGCACAAAGCCTACCTTAGTCTTAATGTCCCTTGCACCTACAAGGAAATAAGCAATAAGATAATTTGTACAAATTTTTATCTCAACTAACACGAAGATATAGGAATAAGAATTTGTAAGAACGGTTAGTACAAGAGTAGAGAAAGTCATGTGAGTGCAACACATCAGATGTTTTTCTTTACTGTGCATAGTTACCAATGTATGTTTTACTTTACAGTATATATTTATTCTGTTTTGTTCTAATGTAGCCGCAAGCTCTTAACAACCCAAACTTTAGAGGTTGTTGTAAATGTTTAAGTGGACTGAATCTATCCTGTACTTCTAATCGAAGAAAAATTAGACGAGATAGGGTCTGCCATGAAGATAAGTCCTAAAAGAATGCTGTTTTATATTATTAAGCGCTTTTGTTCATATAATAATTAACTGGCTTCTTCACTCTTCAGATCTAAATTTAATCTAAGTTTCTTAAGGATAAACTTCAAGCGACAAATTCTGAAACATTTGACATATTTGAAGATAGAATTCGGCATATGCTTTTTCAGCTGCAGAAATGTATCGGCTATCGGCGTTCAACATGTTGAACAGATTCCAGCTTGCATAGACGGTAGCATGATTTCGAATATGAAAGATTAGCGTAATATAAACGGTAGAAAATGCAAAATGCAAGTCAGATTAAGAATCCAAGGCTGTGCCGGCATGCATGGATTCTTCATCTGATTTGCATTTTGCATTTTCTGTCTTTTAGTTTACTTACACACTGTGTTATCATTGATTGGTCTGATTTAAGGAAACAATTAGCGTATTCACATTGCCTCGCAACCTTAGTATTATCTCGTGCAAAAACTACGGACCAATGCGCCTCTACTAAAGACATGGATTCGTACAGAAGTGCAGTGGAAGCGGTGGATTGCCAGTTGCATAGTTCAAGAGAACCCGGTATAAAGAAACTCATTTGAAGCGAATAATAGAATTAAAAGTTAAAACCAAACCATAAATTCATACTAACTTCACGCTTTCTTTGTTACTTTCTGCTTCTAGGTTAAGTACCACTCTTGATAACACCATAGTCTTGTATATTTGCAGTACAACGTCGAGCCATGCTTGTGCGGAGCGCCCCTCAAACATATATTGATCAAGCAGCTCCGTGGTGACTTTCTCTTGGTCTCCATTTGATTCATGCTGAAACAAATAAAACAGACTGCTAACCACAGCTGTTCACCTCTAGGCGTACAGAACATGAATTTACACAGTGCCTGAAGGTGGACTACCAAGTTGAAACCGCAAAAGTATTGTTCAGAAAAACAGGTTTTGTTGTACTTCTCAGTACCCCAAATATGTACTGTACTGTAAATATGTTTTCAGATTATGTATGTACAGTGACTACAAAAGGTAAAATAACAAATCTGGGATATTCAGAAGTTAGATGTATGCGTATTTAGCTCAATTTTAACATACAACAGCATGTTCTGCATGTCATTTATGTAATCCAAATGTAATTATAGGTACGGAATCATGGCTGAGCATTGATATTAATGACGCGGAAGTATTTAGATCAGATTACAGGGTGTTCAGAAGGGACAGGGATGGCAGGGGAAGGGGGGATTTTTATTTGTACTAAATCAGAATTAAGCAGCAAAGTATTGTGGGTTGAAGAGGATGTAGAAATCATGGCAATAGAAATTATCGATCACAGAAATGAAGGCAACAATGTAAAAATAATAGCTTGCTACAGACCACCTGGCGAATCCGACTATGTAACTCTCTATAAACTAGTAGCAAAAATCACTTCTAAAACACGACATAATATTATCTTAGCAGGAGATTTAAATCTGCCAAACGTGAACTGGGACGGACAGTTAATAGGAGGCGAAGCTCAAAATCTGGTTAACCTTCTCATCTGGGATCAGGGGCTACTGCAAGTTGTTAAAACAGGTACCCGGCAATCAGCTGTACTGGATGTATTTTTATGCAGGCCAGAATCATTGTTTTCCTCATACGCGGTTTTACCAGGTATAAGTGACCACAGCAGTGTACAACTAGAACTGAACTGGAAGGGGCGGAGAAACCGGTCTGAAGGGGAAGAAGTAATTAGTTGGAATTTTCGCAGTGCTGACGTGACCGCTATTCAAATATTCCTCCGTGAACAATATAGGCTATTTGTACAATCTGCTTCCGGGGTAAATGCAACATGGGTTAGTTTTAAAACACTGATTTCGGAAACAATTAAAAAGCACGTTCCATACAAAAATTATTAAACAAAACGCTGATCCAGAATTTTATACAAAATCTATTAGGATACTTAAAAGAAAAGCCAGGCGAGCGTTTAATAAAAGGAAGAAATCCGAATGGCATTTTAATAGATTTAAGGAATTGTCTAAACAATTACAAGACGAAAAGTTGCAAGCACAAGAACGGTTTTTTGAACAAAATTTTGGTGGGGCAAATAACTGTTGGAGATCCTTTTACAATTATGTAAATAGACGCAGGGGTAATAAGGAGAGTATACCAGATCTTAGCGTAAATGGGATTGCTATAGTAAGCGATAAGGACAAAGCGAACGCAGTAAATTCACATTTTGTATCTATTTTTCATAAGTTGGATGATAATGCTGAACAGGTAATTGGAGATAGTGGGGAATCTACTTTTCAAATAATGGCTTGCAAATTACGCAAAAGGATCAAGATGTTGCAGAATCGAAAGTCGAGGGGGCCCGATAACATACCTACTGAAATATTGAAGATTGGGGGAGAAGCCGTGATTCCCTATCTAATGTTTTTGTTTAACATGTCAATCAATAACTGTGACTTACCAGAAGACTGGAAAACCGCTATTGTAGTTCCTATTTATAAAGGGGGTAATAAAACAGAAATAAATAATTATCGACCAGCTAGTTTAACGTCAATAGTGTGTAAGTTGATGGAGCATTTAATAGCAGAATATATAAGGGAGGAGTTAGAAAACAAAAAATGGTTCAAGGAAGCGCAACATGGGTTTCAACCTGGGTACTCGTGCGAAAGTCAATTAACTTCCTTATTTCAAGACTTAGCAGATGAAGTGGACGCAGGAGGAAGAACTGATGGAGTGGTAATAGACTTTTCTAAAGCATTTGATGTAGTGCCGCATAATTTACTTATTGGGAAACTAGCTGGCACAGGAATAGACAAACGAGTGGTTTTATGGGTCAAAGCGTTTCTGGATGGGAGAACACAGCAGGTAAAAGTAGGTAAAGAAATCTCCGAGAGAGGCACAGTTAGTTCGGGAGTACCCCAAGGCTCAGTACTGGGTCCGCTACTTTTTCTTATTTTTGTTAATGATATAAGTGTAAATATTAAATGTCAGATAAAACTGTTTGCAGACGATTGCATTATCTATAATAAAATTCGGAATGCCATAGATGAGTCTCTGCTTCAGGGTGATTTAAATGAAATTAGTAATTGGGCTGCTACAAATAAGATGACGATTAATGCTAAGAAAAGTAAGTCCATTGCATTTAGAAGATCTAAGAGGGAAATTGTTCATAACTATCACATGGGCGGAGAAAAAATTCTGCAGGTGGATAGCTGCAAGTATTTGGGAGTGTACCTGGCGAGTAACGCTGGGTGGGACGACCAGGTAAATTCTACATCCAGGAAAGCCTGGAAAGCGTTACATTTCTTAATGAGGGTACTGAAAAAGGGGAGCGGAAGGTCCAGGGAAATTGCCTACAAATCTTTGGTGCGGCCGATTATGGAATATGGAGCAGTATGCTGGGACCCATATAGACTTAGTCAAATTGATTCGCTAGAAAGAATACAGAGAAGGGCTATAAAATTTATAAAACGAGGTAAATCTTTTGGGCCTAAAAAGGGGGAGGAGACTGAATGGGAGCCTCTAAAAGTCCGGCGTAAGAGGCAGAGGTTATGCGCATTATTTCAAGCATATCGTGGTTCAAATGCATGGGTGGGTATTAGTGAAAGATTGGACAACCCTACATATTACGGAAGAAAGGATCATTTGTATAAAATTAAAGGTAGAAGGCACAGAACCGACGTAGGAAAGTTCTCCTTTGTTAATAGAACCATTGAGGAATGGAATGAATTACCTGTAGCAGTCTTTCAGGGCTGTCCTTTATCTGTGAAGAAATTTTCGGAAAATATCGTAAATCAAGTAAATGCTGTGTAATTCACTATAAAGATTACGCAAGTGTATTTTTGACATTTATTGAACTGATGGTGAATACTAATGCTAAATTTAATTTGGTTATAATTAATTAATGAGTGTTAATTAGTATTTAGTGCATTTCATCTTATATTTTTATTATTGTTCTTTATTGTATTATGATTGTATTACTATTGTTTGTGCACTTTGTTTGTAACCTTAATTTGTACATTTAACTCTGCCACCGGGTAATACCCATTCGCAGAAAATATATACATACATACATTTCTTAGTGAGGAGTTTTCGCGAAAGACAGATTTTCTCTCCCACCGTTCTACCCTCCATCTCGGCAGAACTGGTCCTGAAATATCGATATCGGTTAAACTAGTCATACGTCAACAGAATATACAACGTTGGGAACACCTCGCATATCATGACCTACACATGATTATGTCTATCACTCCAAGAGGACAGACAACCATGCCTGAGACGGAACTGGAACCCGATATCTCCTGGGCAACGGAACACCGAAGCTAAGCACATTAGCGAGCACGGCCATGGGACTCTCACGATTTGTCACACTGTGCCCGCAAGATACTGGAGAACGGTGACATTGTGCTTTCAGCTGTGCTATATGAAATGACCAGGTAGACTTCCCATCGAAAGTCAACCCCGGAAACGCGTATCATCTGTGAATGGAAGTGAATCCGGACCGTGGCCACTTTTCGATCTTACATTACTGCAGACGCCACAACAGTGAGTTGCGCTGAGAAGTATAATAGACAGCGAAGTGTCTACGAATGGAGATGACGAAATCTCTCAAAGTACACATTTTCAGACCAAATTATTATAGCAAACGGTGTAATACTGAGTACCGATCCCTGAGGTAATTCGGAAAATGCGGTACTTCATGAACTTGTAAATGAAGAATGGTAGGTGTACACGTATGTTGTAGATGCGCAGGAAATGTAGTATAACTCCTCGCTAACAGCTAACATAAGGCTTCTTGAAGTCAAACTTTATAACCACGGTTTAACAGTTCTTTATACAGGTTGGAAGGGATGCCATTACATTAATTTAAACCAGTGATAGATCCTCTTGTGTATCTTACGCTTTAGTCTCTGGCCATTTAGTTTTGTCGAAAACAAGCTGGCAACACTGCAGACTATGCAGGTGTTACTTTCATTAGGTCAGTACATAAAGAAACATCGCAGCGTGGTGTCTCGTGATCGTAAGCAAATAACATGCCGTGTCCTTCCATAATTACTGTGTGAGTGTAGGCCGATCAGAATCGTTAGCTCCAAAAATATCACTCCACCCTGCAAGCGACCATCCTGTTTACATCCAGAAACCGGTTCAGATTCATGAACACCTTCAATGCAACCTTACCGAGTTACTTCACGTCTGGAAAAGCTGCTCCGAGCTTCAACTCTTTTAAGGGGACAAGGTAGTGATTCGTACACCATTTCAGTATTTCAAAACATAACTTTAGTTGAGGATATCTAAGCTTCTACTGCTCAGATCAAAATTTAATTTGGGATGAATATTTAGTGATTCATTGTGATTACACTGATATAGAGAACATCAAAACAATTATTTAAAATTGGCATGTGATAAGGCAATAACTGATAACATGTTTATGAAAAAATATAATATATATAGTATTAACGGTACAAATTCCTTCTACAACATTCAAGCATATGTGTTGAAACTTTTGTAGTGCACTAGGCAATGTGTATTCATAACTGTTAACCTAAATTTACTTAAATATCTCTGGCTCTTGGATTTTTCCAATAATAATTGATTACGTTTGTAGAGTACATGCTTCTGGAACTAGTGTAAAATTTTCATTCAAATAGGTTCAGTGGTTTTGAAAAAAAGTGTACCTGAGTTTGAAAAATGTGAAGTTACAGAAAACTACATTTAAAGAAAAGTGTGTCGTCTCTGAAGCCCTCTTTAACCAGTGTGGCGCAGCACTCCACCATATTTAAATGGGCTGATTTAAAGCCTTAAATACGCCGGTACCCTTACAATGTATATATAATTTTGAAGAGAAAGATTTCTACTTTTTTAAAGATGAAAAACAAAAAATTGACTTTTTGAGCCCAAATCACTACCCTGTGCCCAGTGATTATTTCGAAACCCTCTGTGATATCCCAGAATTACTACCGAAACTATGTCAGAAATAGCATCCTCTACGCATCTTACAAGTGATAAACTATTATCTTCGTACATTCTTGTGAAATTGCGCATCCAGTTTGGAACAAAAATCATTTATTTTTTTGAAATTGTCTGATCAAAGAACAAAATGACAGACTTTTTTGTTTGTAATGCTTCTATGAAGCACATATTAGAAGGAATGTAATAATGTCCCTTCCATCCTGTAAATTCGTTAATTATCTGCATTGATATCGACACAGCGTGGCCCACAGGTGAACGGCGTCGTCGAAAACCACACTGGGTATCTGTCATTAGCTTTCCATTTCCAGCCACACACCGACCGCCCATTGCTCAAACCATCCATCACCTTGCAAGCGCAGCTGGCGGGGAAATAGGAGGGTATTGGAGTGAACATTGCGTCCTTTCCAAGTTTCAGAATAATTATGATAGCCTACCACAATTTTTCTGGAAAAATGGTGTAAATGCAAGCACGATTATAAACCTCGAAATGGAATTGATTTCCTTCAGGAGAGAGCTCTTGTAGCATATGTAGGTGAATACCGTTTGATCCTGATGCTGATAATTGTGAAGATCAAAGAGGTTCTTCTAGCCCCTCTGTGTTGAAAAGTTGTGTGCAACCTTCTAGATTTCTGGAAAGAAACACAAAACCTTGATTTTCCGACTGAGTCTTAATTTAAAGGAATTAAGTTGAGTGCATATCCGAGCCCCAGGTGGTGAAGACCGCATAACTGGCCCGGAGGGATCGCGACGCTGACCACGTATCACCCTCCAGTTCTGCACCCCACCAATGACGCCTGTAGTTGGCCGAGGTAGGGGACGCAGCGGCTGGGCGGTAAGGCTTGGCTCTTTATGGACTGTTGTGCCGTGGCTTAGTTTTTTTTACATATCCGAGTTAGACACTTGAACAAACGCACTGCCAAAGGTGATAGCTATATCAAATGAATCAACAACAGCTATCACAGCTGTTTTAAGACCTGCGATTCGCATTTGGGTCAATTTTCCGATCATGTGTGTTAACTAATGCTATACAACCGACAACGGTGTATGACATGTCTGTTAAATGAAGCTACACATTTGTTCCATGATGTGTATCTGCTATCTTTTATTACTTGTCTAGGTTTGGCACGTATTTCCTTGAATTGGATCAGGTTATCCAATGTAGAGTGACGTTGGAAACCCTAAGAGCATGCCTCCGTGCACAAATGGCATTTCGGTATTCCACTGTCCACCAAGGGACAGGAAAGTCAGGGAGCTGGGAAGTAAACCAGACAGTAGTTTACTCAGTAGCAGAGAGAATCGTCTGTGTAACTCTATGGGCTAAAAAGTTCACAGAGTCCTTCTCGTTGTAAGTAAGCACAGCCAAATGGGAGTAATGGTTTTGTGTAGCCACAAAATTTAATGGCGGGTAATTGCGGACAATCACTATTCTTTTTCCTGGTTTGCAAATAAATTTTGTGGATGCAAATGATATTTATATCACTAGATTTACAGCGTGATTTCATAGCATGTTTAACTATACAACACCGCAATGCATGGCAAGCCTATGATTGAATTTAGAATCGAGCCACCGGCCATGAAATTTTGCTACAGCTATAGTTGGCATGACCCAAGCGCTATCTAACGATATACGTTTGGAGCATTTTCTTGTATTAAGAGACTAATAAAACAGGAAAAGTTATCACTGAAATGTAAATTAGGGGTGACATACCCTGTAAGCAAAGTGCTAACAAGTTATTGCAGATCAAGATGTAAGAAGCTAATAAAGGAGTCAGAAAGATAAAATTAGGCTCTCCGGTTTTCAGGAAAGCTAGTCTAAGATTTTGCATAAAATTCGCGATTAGTTTGCCTCTCGCAGAATTCCGACTTGAGCTCCATTGTTGGTGGTGGGCATCTCCCACCGATAGAAAAGTTGCTGGGAAACTACAGCTTCCAAATCATTGAGCGACAGTTCATCAAACGGAAGCAGATAAGTATTGCAAATAATAAATCGGACGGATGGCAATTAAATCCCTCAAGGTGACTGACTGGATGTCTGATTATAAGTTTACAGATTCCATGAATATATTTCATTTTATTCCATGGATGGTGGATAAATGGTAGCAATAGTAATAGTTTCAGTATGCATCCGGACATTATTGTTTTTACACATAAGTATTACAGTTTGTGAGATTTAAGTTGCCATATTTTCTACTGTCCTTGTCTACCGCAGACTGTTGTCCTTGTCTAGTACAGCGTAGTGAAAATAGATGAGACAGTAACCACATCACGATTCGTGGAAATTATTCATAAATTTACAACAATCGGAATCAGAAGAGATAACGAAAATTCGTTTGAAATTTCTGACGGTGAATCGGTAAATGAACTCCGCCACTTCGCCACTCCACCACTGATGCGTGTTTGGCTGTTGTGGTGTATCTGCTTTTCCTGTGTTGTCATTGAGTGAAATGGAGAGTATTACTTTCTCTGTCTATGAGGGACACGACAAGTTAAACCTCGCAGACTGTAAAAGGTAAAATGTGTTTAAAATACATACCCCAGACTTGATTCGATGCGTTTTGTGCATATATAGGACGTATTCTTGATACCTTAACATGAATTCTGGACTGACATGAGCCAGGCAGGCCCCTTGTTCTGTAAGGAACACAATCAGCCTCTGGTAGAGATCATAGATGAAGAGTACAAAGTCCATTTCGTCCTCCGGATATTTCCTGAATAAACACAAAACCAAACTCATCACACTTTTAACTAATTAAGGAAATAACATTTTAGAAGTTATCACATTGGCCAGAGGGCAATTTCTAAAACTGCTTTTGTTTTTTCTTTTTAATTCGTAGATTATGTGAATTTTTGAATTTTGAACTTGTCTCCACTAATCGCAGAGATAGGAAAGATTTGGTGTGTAATAATCACACGGTTTTGTCTTACGTTTCAAATGCAAATATACTCTCTATATATTCAGTTTAAAATGTGATTTGTTGCACTCATATTACTTTATCTACTCTTGTACAAAACTATTAGTAAAAGCGCTTATTCTTCTGTTTACTGGAAGGCCCTCTGCAAGATCTGCAACCACAACGCCCCAGTGCCTCTCGCAGTCGCCGTCGTCGTCAACATGCCATGTCAGATCACTCTTGTTATTCATTCATTATCCTGATGATGGGAGAGATGCACGCTCCCGAAACGTCGATGGCTCTTCATCACTATACCTGGCTGGAACCCGAGAATGTATATATAACCATGTCTAAAGTAGATTATAATATCTATAATTTATTCAATATTGCACGAAAAAGGATTAAATTAAATTTTACAGAGCCCCTAACAAGTTTTAGCGTTCCCCAGCATGAATATCACTGGTTTATCTCGTACGCGCGCGATACACACTAATAGAAACAGATTGACATGCGATTTCTTTTTCTAAAAATCTGATGTGTTACAGCCATGATTATTTCAAACCTCTATCGTTCTTAATGAGTATACCTATAAACTATTCCTACGAAACCTTATTCCTATGATTCCTTATTTTACTCGAGATACACCTTTGCGGTAATAATTAATTACACTTTCGTTATACGTACATGCAAAGGCAATAGTGATAGTCGAAAGTTTTTGACGCTATATGCCGGTCTTAAAAGTCCATCTATGCAATAGCGAGAAACATATAAATTTAAAATAATTAGAAAGTACTGAATAATGCTAACTATAGTAACGGATATATATATATATATATATATAGCCGCTCTCCTTGTGGAGTGGATGGTGATGAAAGAGCAAATTTCTTGGCAAACAAACAAACCCAAATTAAACAAAAGACTAATATAAAATGTCCCTAGGAATAAATCAAACGTACCGTAAAAAGAAAAATCTGATGTGTTGCACTCACTTGACTGTACCAGGTGAGTCAGCCGCTCCTTATTTTTTTGGAAGGTAGGCCACCCATCTAACGGCATGTGCACCTTAGTGCAGTTTTGCGCTTACTAAAATGTATCGCTTGACGTTCTTAAAGAGAGGAATGCGCAAAATTGAGAGCAACAGTGATTTAAGGGACAGAGGGTACTCCTCGCTAAAGTACACCTCATAAACGACTCGTTTACTGAGAGCGAATTCCGGTTTCCAGCCGATTTTACAAACTTTTTATTGGAGTATACGTAATTCAGTAAACGCCTCGGAAAAATTGGACCTATCATATGGGTACACTAACAACGTCAGCTAAAAAGAAAATGGTGGATTCTTGTACTTAGAGCAGGGGTTGCTGCCAAAGTTAGGAAAAATTCAGAGACACGCCTCATCCATCATGGATCCGTACAGTCAAAACGGACATATTATTAAACAACAGTTTATTTAAACTTTTGCGTGAACTACGTCTCGTGCATTTTAATTAATATGCATAACAGCTTTTGCCATTTAAGAAGTAATATTAAAACGCCCAGCAAATGATTAAAACTGTCTCAAAAGGCTAAATCAATCCCAAAAACTCACGAGGTGGCAATGGCCTAGCGCATGCAAGTGCTACTATACAGCGCGGTACGCGATTTCAGTTACGTCTCGAAATAGCTGAATAGGATTGTGACGGGTCCTCTGCGCTAAGCCCCAATGACATAGGTTCGAGTCTCAGTAGCGTAAATATTTATTATTATTATTATTATTATTATTATTATTATTATTATTATTATTATTATTATTATTATTATTATTATTATTATTATTATTATTATTATTATTATTATTATTATTATTATTATTATTATTATTATTATTATTATTATTATTATTATTATTATTATTATTATTATTATTATTATTATTATTATTATTATTATTATTATTATTATTATTATTATTATTATTATTATTATTATTATTATTATTATTATTATTATTATTATTATTATTATTATTATTATTATTATTATTATTATTATTATTATTATTATTGTTATTATTGTTATTATTGTTATTATTGTTATTATTGTTATTATTGTTATTATTATTATTATTATTATTATTATTATTATTATTATTATTATTATTATTATTATTATTATTATTATTATTATTATTATTATTATTATTATTATTATTATTATTATTATTATTATTATTATTATTATTATTATTATTATTACTATTATTGTTGTTGTTGTTATTATTGTTGTTGTTCATAACTTGGAAACCGATTTCACAATAATCTAATTATAAAGTCCCTGAGCGTTTAGGACATTTAATTTAAATCATTTTTGGTCGTCTGCATTTTGTAATTGAACAGGTGTAATGACTTCTGCGCCATTGGGCTCGCATGATGTATTGTGTTGTGAATGCCGACCCCTGCGTTCTCCACTCGTATGCTGTCGCACGATATTTTGTGCCAGTCTTTTACCATGTATTCGACAGACGATGTTGAAAGGCGTCTGCGTGTAACAGCATCACTTGCAGAATGCCTCCTCATAGACACGCACCAGCATCATCGGGTGTTAATGCAGAAGCAGTTTGGAATGCCACCCAGAACAATCCGCATACTAGTACACGGGTAGTTGCTCAAAAGGTGAACATCAGCCAGTTTTCTGTAGTCGAATATTGAACACCAATAAGTTCCATTCTTATGGTTTGCACCTACACCAAGCACTTCACGGAAGAGATGTCGAAGCTCGAGTGATGTTTTGTGAATGGTTGCTGGAGCGAGTAGCAAGTGATGTGGGATGTGCATCCAGGATATTGTTTTCTGACGAATCAAGATTCCACAGCAATGGAACTAGAAATCGTCGCAATATGCGCTATTGGAGTATTGATAATCCGCATTGGGTAAGGGAGGCAGCATTCCAAGAGCGGTGGAGTGTAAATGTCTGGTGTGGAATCCTGGGAGACCACATTGTTCGACCATTATTCTTCGACGGGAATGTAACAGGAGCACGCTACCTGACATGCTTCCACTGTGGTCAAAAATCAGAGACACAAAAGTGCAAACACATAAAGCACGCCGCACCATACTGTGCCAGCTGCGAAAGACTTGGGCATTTTACAGGGCAAGGTAAGTGCCCCAAATATCCTAGGACTGCACCAATCAAAACAACAGAAATCGCAGAAACTCATATTTTTCAGCACAATCTCCCAACTCCCCCACAACCGAAACAAAGCACAAACTGGACTGAACTAAACTTCCCCACCATACCAGCAACTAAAAAGGAACTGACCGCCAAAGAAACAGTTGGAACAATGAAACAAGTGATAGAGCACTCAAAAGAACAAATACAAAATCTGCAGAGTCAAATTACCAAAATCCAAGAAAATATAACAACTTATATCAACGAAGTAACACAAACAATAATTGCACAAATAATATCCACCATTATCCCACCGTTATATGACTCCACCCCACCAAACCAACGAGCAAGGCTGTTACATAACATCAAAATAACAGCACAAAAAACTTTAAAAAAATCCATTGATACAGCAAAACTTGGAAATCAACTTGCCATATTTATTCAGGACATCAAGAAATAGAACAAGCAAACACCATGCAAGAAATAAATGACAACCGGAAATGGCAACAATAAGAACACACAACCAAGTTAAAAATAACATCAAATTACTGGATATCAACATCAATGGAATAACCGGAAAAAGACAACAACTACAAGATCTCCTATCACACCACTGTGCAGACATAATTACCGTTAATGAGACGAAACTTAATAAAAGAAGAAATTTCTCCTTCCAACCTCTCACAGTTTTCAGGAAAGATAGGCAACATGGTTATGGTGGCGGAGTCATGGTACTTGTTAAAAATGAATTAAATCCAATGCAAATAGCCATACCCCAAGCCTTTCAACAACACGAGATCCTACTAATCCAGATTACAATAAATAGAATGAAATTACACATCGCTACAATATACGTTCCCCCAGATGGACATCTCCCCACCGCCTTACTCAACTACCTTCATGACAATTACAGAAACCTAATAATAGCAGCCGACCTCAACGCAAATCACAAAGAACTACTCGACGAACACACAAACAGGCTTGGAAAAGAACTGGTGAAGATTCTGAAACATACTGAACTGAAACTAATCCTCACACCAGGCCCCACACGAATAGGACAAGGCTCTCAGAAAAACAGTTCACCGGACAAAATATTAGTATCCGAACATACATATCCTCTAGTGCAAGACATTACAACAGATGCACCACCAGATACTGACCATATGCCGGTCATAGTCACTCTAAAAACCGGTCAGTGGAAAACACAAGTCTCCAAAACAATAACCATAAAAGACTATGACAACGCAGATTGGAATCTCTACAAAGAAACAGCACTAGAACTGACAAGAAATTTAGTACAAGCCACACCAACGACAATACATGAGATGGATCAACAAGCACA
This sequence comes from Tenodera sinensis, assembly GCA_030765045.1. Taxonomy (NCBI): domain Eukaryota; kingdom Metazoa; phylum Arthropoda; class Insecta; order Mantodea; family Mantidae; genus Tenodera; species Tenodera sinensis. The sequence continues at coordinate 31,794,412 of CM060963.1, read as the reverse complement.
AGCACTTACAAACATCATCATGCAAGCACACACAGCAGCAATTCCCATCAAGACCGTCCAAATAAATCCATACAGCAGACCACTCCCTAAGGAAGTCATACAGCTTATAAAAAAGAATAGAAAGGCACATCGAAACTACCTGAAAACACACAACCCAGCAGACAAAACAATCCTAAACTAAATGCAAGAAGATGTCAAACAAGCCATACAAGAACACAACCGCCAATACTAGGACAGAAAGCTTCAAGACCTAACACATTCACATCAGCACAACCCAGCAAAGTTTGGGAAATTAATCAAAAGTACCAGGAAAAAAACTGCCCCCAACTACCCCATTAAAAAAAATGGAAAAATTGTCACAGATACTCACGAAAAACTTGAAATCTTCCGCACATACTACAACGAAGTATTCCAAACACCACACAGTCCAGACTTCAATCAAAGATATTTCAATAGAATTAACTCTTATGTCCAGCTACAACACCAACTTTACACCCCACAACTTGATATACAAGAGCTAAATCCAGATGATGAAGCAGAAACACCCTTAACCAGTGAAGACATACTGGCAACAGTCAAAAACACAAAAAATACAGCCCCTGGACCGGACAGCATCACATATCAGATGATTAAAAATCTGCCAACAGAAACCTTACATGTACTAGCAAATATATACAACAACATGCTCCGGTTCGGCTACCATCCTACAAATTGGAAAACAGCGCATATCCTACTGTTCCAGAAACCTGGGAAAGACAGCACCGATCATCGAAATTATAGGCCAATATCGCTAACATCAACCCTCTCCAAAATATTTGAGAGGATCATGGTTAAACGGCTAACAAAAATATGTAATGAAAAACATCTCATTCCAAAAACACAAGCCGGATATCGCAGCAAAATTACCATCCAAGACCAACTTGTTCGAGTGCTGTCGGAATTTAAAAACAGCTACAATATAGGATTTGCAACAGTTGCAGCGTTTCTGGATGTCAAATCAGCCTTTGACAAATGCTGGATCAATGGTCTCTTATATAAACTTACAGATTACAAAATACATCCAAGAATAACAAGATGGATTGCCAGCTTTTTGTCAGACAGAACAGCAAACATAAAGATCGAAAACAACCTATCCAGAACCATTACGCTGCAAGTAGGAACACCTCAAGGGAGCGCCATATCAGGTCTCCTGTATATCATATACACAGCAGACACACCACAGCCAATTCACCCCAGCATCCAACTTGCCCAGTACGCTGATGACACCGCGTACTGGTGCACAAGCCCCCGTACACTCCAGGCCAAACATCAACTAGAACTACAGCTTAAAAAATACCTTGATTGGACCAAAAAATGGCGCATATCGATTAATACAGAGAAAACACAAGCCATACTCATCAGAAAGAAAAGAAAATTCCTGGATAACAACCTCACACTCAACTTCAATAAATCCATAATCCCATGTGCAAAATCAATAAAATATCTCGGCATAGAAATCAACACAAAAGTTACAGTAGGACCACATTACAAAACCCTCCTCAATAAAACAAGAGCAATACATTCCACGCTCACGTTCCTCGCCAGGCTCAACAAAACAGGACTTAGTACACATATACTGACGCGATTATACAAAGCACTAATCCGTCCCTGTCTAACATATGGAGCAGTGGCCCTGATGCCGCTTATATCAAAAACAACCATGGCGATTCAAGCGTTTGAGCGTAGATGCCTACGAACTGCCAACAAACTCTTCCCCAATTATAAAAACACATTAATCCACGAGTATGCAAGGACAATGCCAATAGACAAGCACATTGCAAATCTGATGCTGAATTATATACACAATGCTCATACCAGACTCTACAGACGAATATTAATAAGAACAGCACAAACCATGAGAAAACTCCCTCCTGAACAACAAGAAGAAAATCCACCACTACTAACCCTAATCGAAATTTATGACAAACACCAAGAGCAACAGAAAGAACAAGTAGAACAATATCTTCAAGCATTAGTAAACCTGTAATACTCATCACCCCCCGAAACAAGACAACAAAACCACAAATAATTTAAAAATGCAAGGCTGAGCTAACAAATAATAAAAAAACATGCACCAAACAAAACGTCTGAGGGCAGAAGCAGAGACGGCGGCATGTTGTGGGACCTGGGCTTAACAAACACACTTAACATTGTAAATGTGTAAATGTGCAAATCACACAAAAAAATAAATAAATAAATAAACAAAACAAAAAAAATAAATAAATAATAAAAATATATAAACAAAAATATATATAAGTATATATACAAAAACTAAACAAGATGCACATTTACACATCTAAATA
>CM060963.1:31784570-31787070 GCA_030765045.1 Tenodera sinensis | reverse complement strand
ACAAAGTTGGCACAGCAGGACTAATATTTCAAACTGGAGTATTGCCTCGTCACTTAAAGTTTAAGCTGCTCGATGTTCAGATAAGCAGGCCGAGCAACTTGAAATTCTAGAAGTACTGAAAAACTGGATGAGCTGGGAAATGAAAAGCCCAATGATAAACGTGTTGGTGTTCACTCTCGATTTACTCAGAAACAATTTCAAACGCAACCAGCTAATCGAATTCATAAAAAGTAAAATACTCGACCCCACAATATCAGAGTGGACACTGCATTTCGACTGGCACAGACTAGCAAAGGAGGCTGCTGCAGAAGACAATGAAATAGCATATCATGAAATAGCAAAAGAAGTTCTCATAACTAGAGAGAAAGAAGCCACAATGGAGAGAATGAAGAAAAGGGGCACTGACTAAGGAGTTTTTTTCATCAGTGAGAAGTAGGTTAAGATGACAATTACCCATATGTCGAGTTCACAGCAATTATCACGGTGCAGGGAATGCTGAGATCATACCACCACAGATTTGCTTTACTAGATAGCCCAATATGAAAATGTCAAGAAGAGGACCAAACAATAGATCATCTACGAGATATTACGATGCAAGTTTGTAAACCAACAAAGAAATGACATGAGTAGAAACATAGGAAGTGGGGGATGTGCCTGGCCCGTAACTAAAGAGGAACTTATAAACATACATTTACAAACATTTGTCAACTTCCATAAGTTCATAAACTTCATAGATATAGAGTAACTAAAACAACGATTTCAACATACCTACTCAATTAAACTTACGCTAAGCAAGAAAAGTTTGAATACTATTTAGTATCATTCTCAGATGTAAATGTTATTACAAATATTATTACTGTGAACGTATATTGTAAAAACTATTTGTAATCTCTATATAATGTAGTTAAGAGGCATGTAGTATTCCAATGGAATGGAGCATGCAGTTAAAATTAATTAAAAAAAAAACACAGACTCGCACACACGCAGACACACACATGACTGACTGACTGACAGACATGCCCACTTGTTCAAAAGTGCACGTTATTTGGTAATCGTGGAGCTGTTCTCTGGTGTTCCAGATATAACTAACTCATGTTTGTGTCCACGGGTGCACATCATAAGGAAGCTTATTTCCTATCACTTGTCATTTGACAAGAAATAGGTATACAATTTTTGTTAACTAATTTATAGAAAAGCAAATGGGAGAAATCATATGAATACAACGCATCATATATTGTGTGATATGCACACAATCATAATTAGGCTTTGAACCTTTATACAGCTATCGCGAAATGAGGCGAATTCAAGTTGCCAGTACATGGGCAGAGCGTGAAATCGTTGCACGAGGACAGTCACGCACAAAGCACAACTGGGCGTATTGTACATACATAGTGTCTCTCGCTATTCCACACAGAATAAAATGCCTCCAGCACAAAAATCTAAATATCACGTACTGTTAACCTGGCACAATGACCACCAAACAAAATCTCTCTGTACCTCCGGTCTATGTCATATTATCATACGAAGTTCGTTTCCTAAAATTACCATGATATGGATTATGGAGATGACTTCGTACAGCGAAAAATAATGTTTCATAGACCGAAGGTGCAGAGAGATTTCCTTTGGTGATCATTGTACAATAATTTCGGAGTGAATATTTTACTACAAATGGTGACAACATATAAGTTATTCAACGTTAGCTACAACGTGCAGGCGTCGACTGTACGTCATCTCCTCTGTGTTGTGATCATGTGCCAGACTGACCCCTAACACTGACCATAGTCCAAGCTCCAGGAACCTTTGTTTCCATTCCCTCTCATAAACAAATACATACAAGGTTGAAAGGTTCTAGTTTCTTCTGAAATCCTGATACAAAACTTTATATTATTATTATTATTATTATTATTATTATTATTATTATTATTATTATTATTATTATTATTATTATTATTATTATTATTATTATTATTATTATTATTATTATTATTATTATTATTATTATTATTATTATTATTATTATTATTATTATTATTATTATTATTATTATTATTATTATTATTATTATTATTATTATTATTATTATTATTATTATTATTATTATTATTATTATTATTATTATTATTATTATTATTATTATTATTATTATTATTATTATTATTATTATTATTATTATTATTATTATTATTATTATTATTATTATTATTATTATTATTATTATTATTATTATTATTATTATTATTATTATTATTATTATTATTATTATTATTATTATTATTATTATTATTATTATTATTATTATTATTATTATTATTATTATTATTATTATTATTATTATTATTATTATTATTATTATTATTATTATTATTATTATTATTATTATTATTATTATTATTATTATTATTATTATTATTATTATTATTATTATTATTATTATTATTATTATTATTATTATTATTATTATTATTATTATTATTATTATTATTATTATTATTATTATTAT
>CM060963.1:31499570-31779570 GCA_030765045.1 Tenodera sinensis | reverse complement strand
CTCTTGTTGTTATTATTATTATTGTTATAATAATAATAATAATAATATAATATTATTATATATATTATAATAATAATAATAATAATAATAATAATAATAATAATAATAATAATAATATTATATTATTATTATTGTTATTATTATTATTATTATTATTATTATTATTATTATTATTATTATTATTATTATTATTATTATTATTATTATTATTATTATTATTATTATTATTATTATTATTATTATTATTATTATTATTATTATTATTATTATTATTATTATTATTATTATTATTATTATTATTATTATTATTATTATTATTATTATTATTATTGTTTTATTTTTTTAATAGTATTAGTATTATTATTACTATCTATTATTATTCATTATTAATCATGAGTGTTATTCTTGCTGATGTTAGTCAGACTTGTCTTCTAAAAATGTTTTACTACGCTCTGAGCAAACTTGTGATTGAGCTGAATTGTTGAGTATTCTGTGCTTTAATGAAGAGCAAGCCTACAGCTAAACGGGCAGCGTATAGTCGAGTGCAAGGAAACATGCCGATGCGTGTGGTTTTCCTTTAGCGATATGATCTTTTTTTTTTTTTTTTCCTAAATTATGTCACAAACTCCTTAACATCACCTGCCCTGAGTGAACTAATCTTGTATTGGTTGAATTCAAATCCGATACCCATGCAATAGCCTATGAGCAAAGGTTAGGTGAGCTAAGGCTTTCATGGCCGGCGTCTATTCAGTAAAATGCTGCTCGTCGGAATGGCGGACGAAACGTCAGGTGTTTACGCGTCGATGGGCCACGGCCAATAAACGCGGGAACATCATTTTACTGAACAACGGTTATGATTAAGTGAAGTGAGAAGGCCGCACTTCATAAACGTTTCATTTAAGTGACTAGAGGTCACGCTTTGTACCGACAGTTCACTGCAGCCCCCGGATCAGTTTACCTTGTATTGGTTTGGCATTCAATGTGTTTAAACAGGTCAGTTTCAGCCTTACGACAGAGGGAAAGCGAGGAAGACGAGCATTAAGTAGAGTGCCAGAAACAGATAAAAGTGGGTACTGGGCTCGTTAGAGGTATTTTAGTATTCCCTTAAAACATAAACCACTGTGCAAAACACGATTCCATGCGCTCGACTGTACATTGTCCATATTGGTTGCGCGCTAAAATTTGTAGCGGGAGTAAAAAGAATGCTTTATTTGTACTCACGAAGTCTGAAACAGCTTCGCTACACGTGGACCACCTAGGTTGCCAACGACGTGGAAGATGGTTCTAGAGCAGATACCTCCCTTTCCTCTAGTTTTACTTTTCTTCAGCGAAGGCATGCTTGATAGTACGAGCGTTAAGTCTGTAGGCAGAGATGGAGCAAAAGTATTACTGAAGCCGTGTAAGTGTAGCCAGTATTCCGCAGCTTCCATTGTGCTTCTTAAGAAGGTGGCGTTATCCGACTCTTCAGTTGGTAATGGAAAATTAGGGAAATATGTGCGATAGTCGCCAACTTCCTCTCTGACGTCCATGTTGCTTATGCTCTTTATAGTTCTGAGACTTATAGTTGACTTACTCATCACCGAGGTATCAGACAGTTCTGTGAAAGATCCTGTGTCTCCTGAGGCAATGCTCAGCTCGTCAAGACAGGGTGGTGCCTGTGAAGTGGGTTACAATAAGCGTATTATAAATATACAATATCGTACGTTATAAAATAAAGTGTTGCTAAGTAGATAAGCAGATACCAAAAATCAGGAGCAGGTGGTAAATGTGCAGGATAACCCACCATGCAAACCTAGGGAATACTAGCTGATGTGTTTGACAGAGCAAGGTATTAAAGGCGTTCGAATTAGACTGTAGCAACAACTTCTAATTCATGTAACAGTGTATGTGCGTACGCACGCCTCTTGTAGGAGTGAGTTGTTCGACATATTTTATTTATGCTATCTGACGTGCACTGTCAAAAGTGATTGTATCTAAGCCTAATCTAAATCCTCCTCTTCTAGTAATTTGTTCGATTAACCTAACTAACCCAGGCAGGACTTCTTCTTACAATAATTTATTCTACCCTCTTATCACCTAACCTAGGCCCTCCTCTTCCACTAGTCTGTTCTATCCTATAATACCCTAATGTAATCAAGGGCCTCCTTTACTGCTCATGTACTCTATTCTACCTTAATTTAAGCTTGATTTCACCCCATATAGATCTAAACTCAAGTATTATGGTTTTATTTGCATGAGTTCTTCAGTATATTACGCATTACCTGGTACACGCACGTTCAGACGTAATCGAGAATTTCAGTGATACTTTCATATTGTTATAGCCGATTATGTGTATTCTGACTGATTTCACGCGTACTTTGAATATATACCTCTTGGGACATTTCCGGTGGCTGTTTAGAGCACTCTTTAACAGTTTTTGAAACATAAAGCTACTTTGATGCCATTGCAGGCAGTTTTATGGGCATTTTGGAACATTTTATGTGCATGTTAGCTCAAGGTGCTTGTGTGTTAATGCTTTTCTGGTGATTTAGGTAGTTGACAAGAATATTCTGGGTGCTTCTCTCGGCTTTTTAGAGTATTCTGCTATTATTTACAACTTTGGACATTATTGAGACACTACTACGGAACCTTGCGCCGTTTCTTTGTATTTTAGCCACATTTTGAGTATCCTAGATGCTTCTAGATTTAGCTTAAACACACTTCAGGATATCTATGCGTAGATTTGTAGGTAGTTCAGACATTTTATGATGATTTTGGAGCTCTGATAGTGGCACTTTGGGCACATTAAAGCTTTATTGGATACTAGGCAGGCACCCACAGCCTTATCCAGATACTTGGGATTCAAGAGCTGGTTTTTTCTGTCTTTTAAATATGTTTTAGCGTTTTTATGCAGATAATTTTGTGTATGCCAGTGATATTTAAAATGTATTGTACTTGTTGGTTACAGGTTGGTACATTTTTGCTATGTTTGGTTGCTTTTGGTGACCTTTTGGTTAGGTGCGGTTACGTTATGACTGTGTGGTTACGACTTTTCTATATTTTCAGTTGAAATTGTGTCATTTGCCGTCTACTTTACCACCATCGACTAAAATATGTACCCTCTCCTCATCAATTTTATCGTCTTATCGCCTAAACTAAACTGGACTCCTCCTGTGTAGATCAAAGCTAAAGCACTTGTATCGTTTCACAGTAATTTGCTGTGTTTTACACAAATTTGCTGTTGTTTTGATGTTATCAGATTGTTAGGTGTTTTCATTGTATCCATATTATCCAGTTTATCGATGATTTGCTGCGTTTACAGTAATTTATGATCATATGTAATGCTCAGCCTTTTCGGTAACTTCATATGTTTAACAGTAATTTTCTTACGCTTTACGGAAGTTTGCAGTGTATAAGCACGATTCCGCATACTGTATATATTTATATTTTCTGAATAATTCTGGTGGCATACGTACAGCTATTCCGAGAAGCTTTGGAACGGCATTTGTACATTTTAACACCACTTTATTGTATTTTACAGTAATTTTTATCTATTATAGTGATTGTTACTACCTTGAAGGTACGTCTACACTTTTATTGCATCCTTTTTCAGTAGTTTGTTGTATGTGTACATTAATTTTGTCTATGTTAGGGACATTCTTTCCACAGCTTTAGCATTTTTCATATCATTTGTCTACTTTTCTAAATTTGCCTACGTCTGTGTATTCTGTTGGTAATATCTCGAGTATGGCTGAATCTAAACTAACGCAACATGGGTTAATTTGTGTTACTTTAGTGTTATTTCTACAGTGTATTTGGCTTTTTGTTTGTTTTTATGCACCTCTCCTCTTTTATCAATACTTTGGAATAACGACATATGGTGCTATTAATGCTAAATTATTTATGCTTTAGTATTCATTGGGCTAATTTTATGGGGTACTTGATGGTACTTTCCCCCAACTGTGATTTAGGTTTATATAGAGTTAATTAAAGTACACTTAGTTTAAGTCTGAAAGGTGGGTCTCCACTCTTTTATCGAGACTTGGCGCCAGAGTTAATGCCTTCCTATAGTTTTGTTATTCTCCTTTCTACATCGAGCTTCATGCTGAGCGTGAGCGGCAATTGAGTAAAGCTCCATTTTCTACATGTAGATTCACAGAGGATCCATTATACTGTGATCTAAGTTACATTATTTTATACACGGCTCACAACGCTACATTGTGTATACGCATATGTAGATATTATATCCTGTGCAGTCACTCTCTTTTGTAATGGGGCGATGCGGCTGTTTTATAGTTTCAACTGTATAAACATTTAGATGGCACGGCAGGACTTATGCCATTGGAATTCGTATAATGTGTTGGTTTTTAAAATAATCCACATAGTTATTGAAGCAGATATACTGCTTAGTTGCCTCTATCCTTTATGCCTTTAAGATATTTTATCATACGGCCATCGACATGGAGAGCACATATTCTAGATCTGAGACCGACAAAACTAAATGATTTTCCTGCATGCTTAAACCTCTCCAATAGTTTATTTCAGTGTGGAATGAACTATATGATCTTTAGGGTAGTCTATGATATCTAGTTGTGAAGCTTGCATAGTTTGTTGAAGTCTCAGTATTCATACGCAAAGTTTTAAGGTATGGAACTCCATAATGCGGAAGTTACACAGCATATTGATAAAAGTACATTCGCGTCTTGGAGATGGCGAATCATTGACAGATTCGTCGAATGGTACTCGCCTCGTCCACGTCTACTTTGCACCACTGGTGAAAAACCGTGACAGCACAGCAGGACCTCTCGTCAGGGAGCGGAAACGACGCAGGAGGAGCTACTACTACGCACCGGGCCTACTATATACAGTGTAATAGCCAGGCCGGGCGCCGCTAGTTCGTCGAGGAGTGTCCTATAAGAGATCTGGCAAGCAGATTTTAGGGCACTCCAAACTGAAGAAGAGAGAAGAGAATCCACCGAGGCAGCTTTCCCGGAGCTGTCCTAACACAGAACCGGGCTTGGGCCCTCTACTGGCCTGTCTAGTGAAGGAGGCTCGCCGAGCTCTTTCACGGGCCAACCAGGAAGAGATGTCGGACGGAGGAGACTCGGTACCGACTGACAGACCAACGAGACCGCAGCCCCACAAGGTTGTAGCCAAGGGTCTGGACTCAGGTCTGGACCCGGGGTTCGCTGGAACCCCAATAGGCGCGCCGCAAGGCGTCTGGCCCTCTGTGGGGAGCCGAATGGCACCTGCACCGACTTTGACAGTAAAACCGAGTACCAGCAAGCAGGTAAGCCCTGACATGGTTTTGACACCCCCGAAACCCTCTACCCCGAACCCCTCACCCGGTCCCCGAGTGAGCATCGCCAAGGCGAAAGCCAAGGCACTTACTAGGGCCAAAGTAGGCCGAAGGTGAAAAAGGCCGTGGGCCTTGTTAATCAAGGGACTGTCGCCCCTATAACACCGCCAGCTCCTGTCAAACCAACTCCAGCACTGCCGGACGACGATGGCTTTGTACTGGTACAAAGCCGCAGGAAAAGGTCCTCTGGTTCGAGCCCAGAGCGACCCGCTCCTTCATCGGGACCTGCAGCGTCCCCCCAGCACCAAGCCGCACAAAAGGCGGGAAAAATTCCGCCAATTGTGTCTGACCCCTTCCCTAATCACATCAAGGTGATGAAGGAACTCAGGGGAAAGTTAAAGGCGGTATTCCAGGCAACACGACACCCAGGGCGTGTTGTTATCCGAACCACTACCTCTGGAGACCATGCGGCCGCAAAGGAAGTGCTGAAAGCGAGTGGAATAAAATTCCACACGTATTCGCTACAGCGACCCCACGTGGTCCGCAGGGTAATTAGAGGTCTCGATTCGGAGACAGACCCCCAGGATATCTGTGCCGGCCTGAAGGACGAACACGGAATCGAACCGCGGTCCGTGGTGCAACTCACCACTACAAAGGTGAAAGAGGGGAAACCCACAAAGGTACCCCTACCTCTATTCCTAGTAACCGTAGAGAAACAAGGGGAGGGAACCCCTAAGATTGACGAGGTGACTTGCCTGTACTATACACGGGTCACGATTGAGCCTTATCACGGCAGGGAGGGGCCAGCCCAGTGCTATAAATGCCTGGGTTTCCACCACTCAAGCTTTGCCTGTGAGAGGACTCTCAAGTGTCTCCGTTGTGCGGGCGAGCACCTGGTAAAGGCTTGCCCGGTACCAAAAGAAGAAAGAAGGTGCGCCAACTGCAATGGATCCCACATAGGGATCTATCGCGGGTGCCCTAGGAGACTTGCGATAATGCAAGGCAAACAGGGCAAGGCTGACACTGAAGTCAGAACAGGGGTCTCTTTCGCCACGGCCCTGGCGAGACACGAAGGTGCTCTCGCGCAGGCCGAGGCCGCGGAAGTAACCCCTAGCGACCAGGTTGCCAAGTCGATGACAACGCCAGTCCCGGAAAATGTCCCACCCCAGGTTGTGAGCACAAAACCTGCTCCAACACCCAGCACTGCTCCTAAGGAAAAACGTCCTCCCAAGAAGGGGAAGAAGAAAGCCTCTGTGGTGAAAAACACAGAAAAACCTACTGTGGCGAAGGATTCCAACAAAACTGTTGGAAAACTCTCCCCACCACCAGTACCCACAGCTCAAGCTGCGTCACCCAATCAACAAGCGGCAGAGACAGCCAATGCTAGCCCGTCCCAGCGGACTGGCTCAACCAACCACGAGGCAGCAGTGCCTCTACAAAACATCCCAGAACCAACCTTAGGGGACACATTCGCTTCCGAGGAGATGGCTGAATTCATCGAGTTGGCAACCTGGTTCGCCGACTTAGTTCAGCGTTCCCTCCCAATACTACGACGCTGCAGGGAAACCTTCAACAAACCCGGGATTTCCGCTGTGAAGAAGCACCTCGCGGTGCTTCAAACGGCTAAGGAACTCTACTCTAACTCCGTGAGCTCATAATGGCGCATAGAACTGTGCGTTCATTTAGAGCTGCGTTCTGGAACGCAAATGGAGTTAGAGACCAGAGACCTGGCCTGCTGGAGTTCGTGGACAGCCATGGGATTGATATCCTGATGGTCTGTGAAACGCACTTGCACTCTGGTGTACAGTTTAACCTGCCAAGTTACGCCGCTCATCGGTCTGATCGGGTCGGCCGACAGGGCGGTGGTACTGCCATTTTCATAAAGAACCATCTCACCCACACTCCTGTTACCATTCCTCCGCTACAACACCTGGAAGCAACCGCCATAAGGCTATCCTTGGGCGGGAACGATCTGGTGCTTGTAGCGGTATACGACCCGCCGGATGGTCACTTCTATGAAGCGGACATCACGGCACTCCTGAACCTACACCACAGAATTTGCATTGCAGGCGACTTCAACGCAAAACACCCAAGCTGGCACAGCCGCACCCAGAACGTTAAGGGCCGGGGATTGTACCGTCTCATTAGCGGGAACCCCGCCCTTCACGCGCACGGGCCGAGAGGTCCAACCTACTACCCGGCACGCGGCGCCGCGGACATCATCGATTTCATGGTCACCAAAAACAGACCATTTCACTTGGACCTCTCTGTGATTAACGATCTGGACTCCGACCACAACCCTGTTGTGGTGGATGCAGACGTTAATCTTACTGCCCTGGGAGTGCCGGACTGGGTGGATGAAGTCGACTGGGATGCAGCCGTCCTAGCCCTTCAAAACTCTGTGGAAGCAAATACTCGAATAGACTCGATAGAGGCTCTCGAGGAGGCAGCCACGGGGTTTTCCACCTCCGTCCTAAACGCGGTGCGTCCTCACACGCATCGCATTCCTACCGAAGTACCAAACCCGACATCTATCCCTGTCCCACTAAAACGCCTCATTCAAGCAAAGAATGCTGTCAGACGGCTATGGCAGAGATTCCGACATCCTAGGATAGGAGTAATACACCAGAGGTTCAAATCCCTGGTGAGACGACTCCTAAGAAAACACAGGCAAGCAGCTTGGGACGAAACAATGCGTCGCGTAAACCTCCAAGAGAGGAAACCGTGGCGCATCGTCCGAGCCTTGAGGAAAGATAAATCTGCACACCAGCATCCAGTGCACAGCCCTCGGGGAAGACTTGTCTTTGAACCGAGGGAAAAAGCAGAGGCACTAGCAGACTATCTGGAGACTCAGTTCCAGCCTAGGGTAGATCCTCAGAACGATGACCATACTGACCTCGTGGAACAAGCGGTAGAAGACTTCCTAGAAGTCCGACCCGCGGGCCACGAGGAGTTCCACATCCCGATAGTTACCCCTCGCGAGGTTACTAACACCATCCGGCACCTAAAACCTAGTAAAGCCCCTGGGCAGGACCGTGTAACAGCGGAAATGCTCCAGCACCTACCCCATAGAGCCGTGATGCACTTGACCCGCATTTACAACGCATGCCTCAGCATGTGCCACTTTCCAGCTGTCTGGAAACAGGCGCGTGTGGTATGCGTTTTGAAGCAGGGAAAGAATCCGGTTTTTCCATCTAGTTACCGTTCCATCAGCCTCCTACCAGTTGTCTCGAAAGTGTTCGAGAAACTGTTCCTGTCCCGCCTCGGACCTCTTTTGGAGGAAAAAGGTCTCCTACCGGAACACCAGTTTGGTTTTCGTTCTGGTCATTCCACGACTGAGCAACTACTGCGTGTAGCCGAGAAAGCTTCCCTGGCTTACCAGGAGAGGGCTAAAACGGTGGCAGTGTTGCTCGACGTGGAAAAGGCATTTTCTACCACTTGGCATGAAGGGCTTGTCTACAAGCTCATACAGCAGGAAATCCCCCCTCCATACATTTACTTGGTGGCTAGTTTCCTACAGGAACGTAGCTTCCGGGTGAAGGTGGAGGGATCATTCTCCAGAGAGAGGCCCATTGGCGCAGGAGTCCCCGAGGGCAGTGTACTGTCACCGGCACTCTTCGAAGCTTACATGGCCGATCTCCCCACGCACCCAAACACACACATCTGTCAGTATGCGGACGATCTCATGATCTTCGCTACTAACAAGAACCCGGGCTATAGTTACCGACAAGTACAAGCCCACCTCTGTGCCATCAATAGATGGTGCGAGAACTGGCGTATGTCTATTAACCCGGAGAAAAGCTCTGCGATTCTCCTGGCTAATACGATAGCCAACCGGCTCCCGCTGGACCTCGTGCTTCGGCGCCGTTGGATCCCCTGGGTCACTACGGCGAAGTATCTCGGGGTTACGCTGGACCGGCGGCTGACGTATAGACATCACGTCAGGGGCAAAGTACTGCAAGGCCACGCTGCCCTGCGGCAGTTGTACCCCATCCTCAGTTCCCAAACCATGCCCCTACGCCTGAAGCTTCGGCTGTATCGAGCGATCATCCCGCCTCTGGTCCTGTACGGATGCGAGATCTGGGGAGTGGTGGCTAGGTCCACCTTCATCAGACTCCAGACGTTGCAGAACCGGGCATTAAGGATGATCTATGATACAGGCCGAAGATTTCCTGCCCATATCCTACACGAACATTCCGGTATCCCGTACATTGTCGACGTGATCAAAACTCGCGCTCGAACAATGTACAATAAACTCCAGAACCACCCTAACCCTCTGGTGAATACCCTGGGCCAATACGACCAGAGACAGCCGCGCCGACTACCATCCAAAAGATTGCTGAAGGACATCTTAAGTCCGGCGATCTAACTTCAAGATGGGAAAGGCGAAAATGCAATCTGTACTCAAAACAGAGCGAATCACCAGTTCAGTCCACCTCTCAGCGAGTGACTGACGGCCAGAACCCTGGTAGGAAATAGCGCGTAAAATTCGCGCACAGCTCACTTGCGAACCAATCCCTGCCTACAATCCCTCCCGTTACTATAAAAACCCCTGTCAAACAAATTTCCCTGTAGTGACACCGTCAAAACCATCGCGCAGGTAAAGCCGTATGACGGCTAGGTACTGCGGTAAAGACACTCGACCGGAGGAACATTAACCTCACCTCCGTTCGACTCGAACTGGCGTCTGGCGTCTGGCGTCTGGAGATGGCGAACATACACCAATACACGGTGGCTTATTGGATGTCATTTGAACATGAACATTTCTAAAGCTGCCTTATTGGGTATGGTTCTCAATTAATAAATGGGTGTTTAGCTAGGTGTTTTTCTAGCCGTTTTAGCTACCACGGGTCTGCCACAATTATGAATACTTTACTAGCTTTTCCGAGTATTGAACACGCTGATAATACAGATATTAAAACGAAAAAATCAACCAAACGAGTGTAAATCTCCTATTATATAATTCTCCTGTGCACATAAGAATGAGAAAGCAAGGTAAATTAAATGTAAACAAGCCGTTGAAAAGTTTTGACAAATCCTTTCCGAAATACCTGTTTGCTTGTTGCCGTAGCTGGTTATTAGATTCCATGTACGGTTATAATTAGGGCTCGGAACATTTTGATGTATCATCCTTTTTGTGATGCACCACAGACAAAGTGAGATCAAACATAAACCCGTTTTTCTCTTAAATGACACCAGTGTGGACTACTTTTATTGGTTCTTTTATCTTCTGAGCTTTAATCTCTATCCTCTTTGTTGTATTCATTCACCCGTTGGTGTTTGAACAGCACGCATGTGTTTACTGGACACTGGTAGAAAGACGGTATTTCAGCTATCTTGACGGAGCAGGAGATCTCGTTTCAACTGAGGTGGAATGCTTCAAAACATATCGGTGGATTGCACGAGCTTCAATCTTTGGGCTGATATAAATTTATTAGTCAAGACAACTGGTGCAGTTCTAAAAGGAGGTTGAAAAGCAAGCTTTAGAGCCCACCCAACGACGACGGCGAAAAACACTGGAGGGTTGTGGTTGCAGAAGATCTTGCAGACCGCTCCCCGGTTATAGTCAGGTCAGGGTATAAACCCTCTACTGGCCGTTTAAGTTGTCTTTCACAAGTGATGGTAATAAAGGCTGGTGTGTGGGTGATTTTTTTTGTCAGTCAATCCTTTAGGTTGTTGAAAGGATTGGATTTATGTCATGGAGTTTTCTTTTTTATTATTTATGTTGTTGTTATATGTTTCCAAGGACAAGTCTTGGGCGTTTATAACGCTCTCCAGGGTCCAGGTCATATTCGCCCAGTCCCCTGATCAGTTGGTTAAAACTGGAAGGAAGCTTGTTAAAGAAAGGTTGTGATAGGATGCGGATATAGTCTTTGACTGAGGGAAAGTAAAGGTCCTTTTGTATGGTAGAGTTTGTAGCCCTTCTTAAATAACGGGACTGAAGATCTTCCAGCTGTCTCAGGTGACTGTGAGCTGCCACTCCCCATATCTGGCAGGGATATGTGAATGCTGGTCAAAGGACTTGCTCATATAGCAGTAGTTTGTCATCCAAGGACAGATGGGATCTCCTGTTGTAAAGCGGGTACAGCATTGCCATTATTTTGTTTAACCTGTTGCTGACGTCTTCCACGTGCGTCTTCAAAGTAAGTTTGACGTCTAGGGTAACTCCCAGGTATTTGACTGAAGTGGACCATGGCACGTCTTCCCCCACCAGGCAGATGGGTGCCACGTCAACCACTGGGCGCCGGCCAAAGGTTATAGCCTGGCTTTTCTGAGGGTGGATGCGTAACCGCCATCGATTGAACCAGGTGATCAGTAGGTCAGCATAGTGTTGAATACGCCTAGTTGACATACAGTTCTTTGAAGATGTTGATGTAACGGCGGTATCATCTGCGAAAAGGTAGAGTGAGCACTGTGGTAATTTGGGGAGAGTGTTTATGTACAGGAGAAAAGTGTGGGTCCCAGTACACTGCCTTGGGGTACGCCGGCACGTATAGGATGAGAGGTGGAAGTAGTATCTTCGTAAGCAACTGAAAAGACTAGGATTGCAGTAGATGGATGAGGTATGATGGAACTTGATATGTGAGGAGGCGGGAAATAAGTCCCTCATGCCACACGCTGTCGAAAGCCCTGGTTACGTCCAGCAGAACGGCAGAGACGTAATGACGTCTGTAAAATGCTGTGTATACCTCGTCTACCAGCCGGAGAAGTTGGTGGACAGTTGAATGCGACGTTGTAAAGTCGAACTGCTCGGGCCTAATTATGTTGTACCTGTCTAAGGTAATCCTTAGTCGTGTGTGTACCACATTCTCAAAGAGCTCGGTCAGAACGGGAAGTAGGCTAATGGGTCTATAGCTCTCTGGATGTGACGGATCTTTTTCTGGCTTGCAAATGGTAATAACTTTTGCATACTTCCAGGCTTGTGGAAAGTGTGAAGTTCTAAGTATAGCATTGAAAATGTGAACCAGGAGTTTTAGCGAATTAGGTGGCAGGGCTTTGAGAGCGGCGTTTGTGATTCCGTCAAATCCTGGGCCTTTGTAGGGAGCAAGCTTGCGGATGTACCTTGTGATTTCCTGCACCGACGTTTCCTCAAGGTCAGAATAATAGGCAGGAACCTGGAGAAAGTTGGTAATCTCCGATTGGACTTGGGCAATGTGGTCCTGGACAGCTGAATCCGCTGCCATAAAAGATGTTTCCAAAAACTGAGCTTGCAATTCAACTTTTTCTCTTCCCGACTGAGCTATCACCTGTTCGTGTCGAAGAGGTGGGTTTTGCTGTGGAATACCCATTAGTGTTTTGGTAGTCCGCCAAAGAGAACCGTCTTCCGGTTTTAGGTGACAAAGGTGGGACTCCCATTTGTTCTTTGAATTTTGTCGGAGTTCCACCTTGAGTTCCTCCTGTAGACGGCGATATAAAGCCTTGTCCTCCGGGGCTCTGCAGAACATATAACGTCTCCGGGCTCTGTTTTTGTTCTGTATTAGGGCCCTTATCCTCCTAAGTAGAGGCTCGTTATTTAATTAGTGTAGTGTTGGCTTTGGTGATGCGCTCTTGACTGCAGACAGTATGGCCTCTGTCATGTTTTTCACCAATAGTTCAACTTCCTGGGAAGTTGTGCAGGGTTCAAGGCGTGGTTGAACTTGGTCCAATATATTGGTGAACTTGTTCCAGTTTGTAGTTCAAGGTGAGGGAACGGGCCGTGTTAGTTTGTATGTAGGCTTTGACGGAAAAGTTATGAGGACTGGATAGTGGTCAGAAGATAAAGCTGGCACTGTATATAATATTATGTGACGTCTCACATTTTTGACCAGAGCGATATCTAGCCAATCTGGAGGTCTCCGATCACCGTAGTGTATAGCAGGTGAGTTAGGGACCTGTACTGAGATGGCTCTCGAGGTCACATAGGCATTTAACTTTTGGCCTCGGTGAGATATACAGGTGGAGTTCCAATTTTAGTGCTTACTGTTGTAGTCGCCTGCGGCTATGGTTGGTACTGGGGAGGAGAAGAGTAAATCCAGTTCCCTGTCTAACAACGGTCTTGTTATTGCAATACATACCGAGAACAGGTTTAGGGATCCCCGAGCCGTGCTTAGCTGGATACCAGTAGCTTCCATGTTTGTGGTGTTTGGGATGTTGAGTTAATGGTGGTAAATGGAGTAATTTATATACATATTGCTGTTCCTCCAAAGCCACCTTCTCGGTCCTTTCTATAGCACTTCATTCCAGGGATCTTCATCTTTATGTGCGGTTCATGTGTGTTTCCTGTACTAATAGTACCTGGACTTTGTGCATTGCCAGAGAGTCTGTAAGTCCTTCTCTCTGGATCGCAGCCCATTTGCGTTCCAGTAGCATATTATTAGCTTGGAGAAGTCTGGTTTTGTAGTGGGCGAACTAGCCATGGCGACTACAAAAAGTGAAGATGGTGCGGAGTCCTCCGAAAGTGTTAGTGGGCACCACAGTAGTGCTTCTGCCAGTGCGCCTGCAAACTGGATGCGGAGGTGACATGGAATACGGTCAATTACTTCGTAGAAGACCGTATCCATTTCCTCGTAGTTGGTGTGACCTGCGGGAGATGGCAGATGTTGTTTGGTTTGCATTTGTTGATTTGGCTGAAGGTATAGCCATGTACTGGGGGTTTTGTCCTATTGGTTTAGCTTGTCGTTGAACGGCAAATGAGGAGTTGTTGGAGGAGTGTCTTGGATATGGTGCTTGATTTCTCTGAGGAAGTGCCGTTTTGTGGGACTCCTTGACTTGGTTTTCGGTGGGCTGCTGGTTTGAAGAGGTAACAGCGGTAGCTGCATAAGATGAGAAACTTAGGGGCTGGCGAGATGGTAAGCTAGGGTGTCTAGTTCTAGGCCTCCTTAGAAAGACCGCGAGGGTTCGGGACTCCAGGGGTGGCATCAACTCGAGACGGTGTTCCTCTCTTACGGCACTCCATCTCATATCGTGCTTCCTGCCAAATGGGACATTTGGCGTAGCGACAGGAGTGGGCATCCCCACAGTTTGCACAGGTGGGCTGCACCCAATCTATTAGCCTCTTTGGAGAAACGTTTCTCTCATGGCCTTTTTCTCCACAACAGGCACATACGGGGGAAAGGTTGCACCCTGCGGCTCCATGAGTGAACTGTTGACAGTTCGTGCACTGTTGAGGTCTACGGGCTGGCTTGTAGGCCCCAACTTTAACAACTGCAGAAAACATCTGCGTTTCTTGGAATATCCTCTCAGTGACTTCTGTGTTTTCTAATTCCACACGGAAGTGAGGCAGGGGACCTTTGTAGGGTCCGCGAACTGCATGAAGCTGGGCTACGTTGACCAGTGGGTAACCCTTGCTCTTTAAGTGATTTGATACCCCTTCAGTAGTGATGCATTGAGGCATGTTTTTATGGTCACGTGCAGTCTCTTTTCTTCAGCCAAGGGAGTGGCGATGAATTCGAGTTTTTGTGACTCGAAAAACTCGCGAACTTACCTATGGGTTTCAGGGGAAGTTATCTGTATGGACACTGTTTGTCGTGCATTTTTCACAGTAAATAGAGGCTCTCTTGCCTCACGGAAGTGATGAATAGCCTTCCTTGCATCCTCAGGGTTTCGTAGCAAGATTGGTGTAGTTCTTATTTTTTGTTACCGCTGTTGTGCAACATTGCCTGTCAGGTTTGTGTTAGGGTTTGTGGCTAAGGTAGCAACGTCCTCGTCCATACTCTCTGCAGCACGATTTTGAGCAGAGGTGGTGGCCAGAGTGTGATACTGGTTTGCTGTAGATACTGGCACGTTTAAGTTGGGATGGGAGGATGTGTTTCTTTTCCTCTTTGGCTGTACTGTGTGCCACTGATGCTGAGTTTTTGTGGCCTAGTCATGATGGAATAGATAGCTATATATTACATTCACTCGTGCCTTGTGTGTGGCCATGGTGCGATATAGTTGAGTGATATCACATCGGGGCACATCTTCTTTAGGCAGCATTTCGAGGAGCTGGGAATCAGCTTAGGGGGTGTAAATTTGCCTTGCTTGCCGCTCGCTTACTAGGATGCTACGGACGGGGTCCTCCAGAGGTAATGCTGGTTCCTTGATGAGTTCTTGTCCAAGCAACGTTAATATATTAGCCCCTCAAGGTAATATAAAGTCATGTTTCCAGATTGTTTAGTCAGGGGACTAGGCATTCTCGTCGTCAAGTTTGGTGAGCGCGGTTTGCAAGGGTAGCAGAGGACCAGACCAAAAGGCGCCTTACCAGTAATAAAACTGATGGCTAAGGTCTTGTTACCCTACCCACCGGTCTTTGAAGTTTTTTTTTTTTTTTTTTTTTTTGCTGTGCTTTAAAAGCAAGAAAGTTGTGTGGTGAGAGGACAATTGGTACAGAATTGTTTGCACCAATCAGTCGGTAGAATATAACGACTAATCACAACGCCGGGGTGATGAAATAAAACCCCTTTCCTCAGTCAGCAACGCCAGACACAGTGCACTGTAGAGCTTCACTCTGGTTCGTCGTTTGATCTTCACAATTGAGTGCAAGCGCCAATCAGCGCGTTGCAAGAGCACTAGAAAAGTTACGCCTACTTCTGATTAAGGTTGTATCGCAACTAGCTCACCCAAGGCAAGCTTCCCCGGAGTGTAACAACAGCTGACTCCTGATTGGTGTTTGCATTGGCGCTCCTGATTGGTGCTTGCATCAAGCACCAGGATTGGTCTCCTAGTACTACAAGCTGAGAAGAGTTTTATGCTTCTTCCAATCATCCTAGCT
The DNA here is from genome assembly GCA_030765045.1 of Tenodera sinensis. Classification (NCBI taxonomy): domain Eukaryota; kingdom Metazoa; phylum Arthropoda; class Insecta; order Mantodea; family Mantidae; genus Tenodera; species Tenodera sinensis. The sequence goes on along the minus strand of CM060963.1, from coordinate 31,763,563 downwards.
GCACTTAAATAAAAAGCAGTAGCGGTTCAGTCAACAAGGCCAAAGCCAACACCTTTAGGTGGTAGTAGGCGCATCCTTTGGATGTCCGGTCCTCTGTTAGCGACGCTTCTTAGCAGCCGCTGCTGGAGGTAAGTGGCCAGCCTACAACTAAGAAATCTTTACCCGCACCCAATCCTACCTTAAATACAAATAAACCCAGACCTGAAATACAGGACTCAACAATGCCCAGCGCATCTGGCGCAAAAAACAACGCCTCCGGGAGCTCAGCTCAGGAGATAGTCAACCGGCAACGCTGAAAGCCTCAACAATGCCGAAATGGTAACGTCAAACGTTTGGCTCTAGCCGAACATACAACCAACCAAACCGCTAAACGCGAACTAAACTAACGGTTAGGCCAAAGTTCAGAGGCAGACTCTGACAGTTCCCGCGATGATTCAGACGCGGAATCTAACACTGACGAGACCGTGGTCCCGTCTGACCCGTCCAAGATGGGCGAAGAATGAGGTAAGCTCCTCCGACATCTCTACGCCTGGACGAGGCAGAGTTGCGGGAAGTGGTCAACCGCCGGAAGAAAACCAACCAACTATCCAGACCGATGGCCCAGCTCCACAACAAGAACCAGCCCGGCGGCATATTCCGCCTATCATTGTGGACGACTTCAGGGGTATGGTATGCTTCTTAAAGGAAGTTATGCCAACGCTCTCAGGGTCATGCTCGCTGACGAGGAGGAAGAGCCGATATGTCTTCCAGACCAAACATGTGGTAGATTTTAAGATCCTCTTATCTATCCTTGAGCGGAGAAGTCTCTCTCATTTTACCTTTGCTCTTGGTAAAATTCGAGACATCCGCCGCATCATCAGAGGACTTCCGGTGGATACACCTGTGGGCGACATCGAGTAGGATCTCATCCACAAGGGCATCACCCCTCGGCTGGTGAGATAGCTTACCAAACTGGGTGAGAATGAAGAAGCCAAGAGGCCAATTACCTTTTCTTGGTTGTGGTGGAGAGGGCGTGTGATCCAGAGATGAAAATCGACGGAGTCACGTCTCTCTGCTACCTCAGGGTGAAAGTGGAGGCGGTGAGGAGCTCTTTTGGGCCACCACAATGCTACCGGAGTCTTGGCTTCAACCATCCTAACCACTTCTGTCACAGAAACCTGCGATGCCTTAGCTGTGGCGAAGCGCGTCATAAAGAATCCTGTCCTCGGGTAATCACGTACGACCCCATCTGTGCAAACTGCAAGGGCAAACATGTGGCCTGTTACGGAGGATGTCCCATGAGGAAGAGAGTGATCTCCTCCAGGCGACCACAGGTATCTCAGGATTCAACTCCCGTCAGGGGAGACCAAGGGAAACCTTCCACCTCATATCCTCAGAGACACCAACAGACACCTCAACCAGCTAATACCCCTAAGGGGTCTTATGCCCAAAGCACCCAGCGTACCTAGGGTGGTTCACGGATGTCTCAGAGCAACATCCTCACCACCACATAATACACAACACAAGTCCCAGAAAAAACTTCCCATGCAAGCAAACCCAAGACCACAGAGGGAGAGAAAACCCCGGGAGCATAAACGTGCACCCAGAGTGGTCGAGGGGGCTGATTTTTCTACCACTCGACGTTCTCAGGAGATGGCTAGGGCTGAAGATATCCCAGCACCTCTTCCTACCACACCCAACACACCCTCAACCCCTGGCTTTGACCTCGCTGAAGTACTCAAGTGGGTGCAGCTAGTACTGCAGACCCATGGGCAAAGGATCTGCGACCTCATTGTCAGATTCTGCTCTGCGAGTGACTCAACAGCTAAGACGCTCATCGCAATGAAGGGGCTTGCCCTCCTGACCTCTCTACTACAGTGCGCCCAGGATGCCCAGTCGAACTAGGTCATGCACCTCGTTTCGGTTTGCGTTTTGGAACGCATGCGGACCGACCGGCCAGGCGGGGCAGCTGTCACACTTTGCCCGAACCTATGCTCTAGACGCCATCTTAGTCATTTAAACACACCTCCGTCCAAACGACCGTTTCCTCATACCGGGTTACGTTTGCCAGAGAACTGATCATCAAGGCCGTCCTGGAGGCGGAACGGCGGTGTTCGTGAGGCAGAACGTGGTCCACCGTCCAAACCAGCTCCCACTTCTCAAACCCTAGAGGCCACGGCTATTACTCTGGACCTTGACGGCAAGGATATATTGATAGTCTCTGTATACCAACCTCCCCGAAGGCAGTTCGTACCAAACGACTACCTCTCTATCCTAGCCCTTTATCCCAACGCCATTCTGGCTGGTGACTTCAATGCCAAATACCAACGCTGGCACTGTGGTCAAAGGGCGGACGCCCGTGGCAATGCCACCATTCGCCTCATCGGCGCGGACCCTGAACTGCGGGTGCAGGGCCCGTGGCAACCCACACATCATCCGCATGGTCGAGGACTACCTTCTGTCATAGGCTTTGCGATAATCAAGCATTTCCCATTTCATCTCACCCTGACGTCAATAAACGCACTCCAATCAGACCAGAACCCAGTGATGACAGAAATCAACACCCGGATTGCCAGTCATGGCAGCTCGACCGATACTCGAGAACCGGACTGGCAAGGAGTTCGTAATTGTCTCCGCACCTCCATCCCACCCAGCCCCAGAATCAATGACATTCCAACCCCCGAGGCGGCAGTCTCTTCTTTCACATCCATTGTGACAAGATCTGCTCATAACCTCAGAATCCATGCAGCAGCACCCTTACACCCAGACGTCCCTCCACTTGACATAATTCTAGTCATTCGCCGGTCCTGGGTGGCACGGAGACTACCAAAGGCACCGCACACGCCAAAACAGAGGCCATCTTACGGCGATTGTGCCAACTGGTCGGAGCCCGACTGCGCGAGCACCGAGTGCAAACGTGGGAGGACAAATGGCCAGCCTGGACACTGAAAGTGGGAACGTGTGGAAGAGCGCCAAAGATCTTCGAAACAGTCGCGGTCAATACAACTCTCCAACTCAGGGCATCCGAGGCCCGGCCTATGAACCTGAAGCCAAAGCCAACGTGTTTGCCGACTATCTGGAGCGCACCATGTGTCCAAGAGGCGACTCCCAGGACTACCGTTTTACAGAATGTACCCACCGAGACGTACGTCGATTTCTCGACGCCCCCGGAGGATGCGGAACGACTCCCGGTGATACGCCTAAGTGAAATCCATGGCTCACTCCAGCGCCTGAAACCCAAAAAGGCGGTGGGACCTGATGGGCTGAACCCCCTCATGCTTCGTTGCCTTCACTTCAACGCCGTGCTCTTCCTAACTCAGGGCATCCGAGGCCGGGCCTATGAACCTGAAGCCAAAGTTAACGTGTTTGCCGACTATCTGGAACGCACCATGTGTCCAAGAGACGACTCCCAGGACTACCGTTTTTCAGAACGTACCCGCCGAGACGTACGTCGATTTCTTCGACGCCCCCCGGAGGATGCGGAACGACTCCCGGTGATACGCCTAAGTGAAATCCATGGCACACTCCAGCGCCTCAAACCCAGAAAGGCGGTGGAACCTGATGGGCTGAACCCCCTCATGCTTCGTTGCCTTCCCTTCAACGCCGTGCTCTTCCTAACTAGGGTATTCAACATGTGCCTTACCCTGGGTCACTTCCCACGTAAGTGGAGAGAGGCTCGGGTGATCTGCATCTTGAAGTCTAGCAAAGAGTCGGTGCATCCCTGCAACTACCGATCTATAAGCCTACTATCTATCCTCTCGAAAGTTCTCGAGAGAATGATTTTAAACCGCTTATCCCCATTACTGGGAAACATTCAAGCCATTCCTGAACATCAGTTCGGCTTACGTCCTGGGCACTCTACGCCTCAGCAATTGCTGAGGGTGGTGGAGGCTGCTGCCCTGGGTTTCCAGGAACGCGCCTTCACTGCTGCGGTGTCTCTGGACGTAGAAAAGGCCTTCTCAACGACCTGGCATGCAGGGCTCCTAGCCAAACCCATCCAACTGGGACTAGCCGCACAATTAATCAACATTTTGCACAGCTTCCTCAGACACCGAACACTAAAAGTCACTGTCGCGGGGAGAACATCTACAATCAGACCAACAAGAGGCGTAGTCCCCAAAGGCTCTGTGCTGTCCCCCACGCTATTCAGCGTCTACATGGATGATTTCCCATCTCAGTCACAAGTCAGCATAGCCCAATACGCTGACGACGTGCTACTATTCTGCACCAACACATTCTTAGAGTCTTCAACCCCATACAGAGACACCTCCGCCTTGTCCAGGAGTGGTGTCGGCGATGGCGAATGTCAGTTAATCCGGACAAGAGCCATGCCATTCTCTTCACGAGGCGCCCATCCCCGCAGACTGCCCCACTTTCCAACTTCGGGATGAAAGGATTGAGTGGAGAGACTCCATCACCTATCTAAGAGTCAAACTGAATAGGAGTCTAACTTTCCGAGGGCATATTAGAGACCTCTTGGCGCGGACGCTGGGGGCTATTGCCTCACTGTACCCTAAATTGAGGTCTGAGATGCCAGTCCGCCGGAAATTACACCTCTTCCGGGCTCTTATAGTCCCCCTCATGCTTTACGCCTGTGAAATGTGGGGCATGGCAGCAGGCATTTGGCTGCTTTGACTCCAGAGTGCGCAGAACAGGGGACTTCGGTCCATCTTCTCTGTCCCCTTACCTTTCCTCGTGAGACTACTTCACGAAGCCTCATTTCTTCCATACGTGGAGGATGAAATTAGGCGCCGGGCAGCAACATTCTACAAGTTACCAACTCATGAAGGTGCCTTGGCTAGGTCTCTTGGGGACTATGACCCTAGAATACGCCGCTTTAGTTCGTACAGGGTTCCCCGCATGGCTTGCGGGTATATCCCATAACCAAGTAGTTTATCCAACAGCAGCAAAAGCTAAACTCCAAATATAGTCCCAACAAAGAGTTCTTCGGCTCAAAATTCACACCCTTAACAAAATTCAAAATTTAGAAGATTTAAAGGATCTTAGAACTTTATTTAAAACTTTTCCTCCGACAGAATGCAGACATTGATGACTTCTGCAAGTCACTAGTAAAGGGGTAAAGTAGCCTCCTTAATAAATAAACATTAATCTAAAATTTAAACAAAGCCACCCTTAATCACCCATTTCTAAACAAAATGTTCTATCTGCGGTTAAACCCTATTGAGGGTAGGTACGCAGCAAAAAGCTCATCGGGCTGAACCTCAGCCTGCCAGTAGCTAGTGGTAGTGGTGGTCTTTGTTGTATTTTCTTCCATTGTACTTTTGGACTAATTTCTTCACAATGTGGTCAAGCTGCACTTAGTTCACTAAATTCCATCGTACCATTTCTTTGTGATTGCAACTATCTTGTAAAATGTTCATCGAATATGGTGTTTCGGGTACATGCTGATTAAGACACCGTTGTTCACTGCATAGCGGCTTCGGGTCTCACCGAATAACTAAGATTACATTTTCCTTATTCCCTGGGTGCCCGTGCTGACATCACAGACTATTAGTATACGCAGTTTATTGCGAAATTTAAGCTATGAAAATCTCGAAGCAAAAGGAAAGTAGAAAAGTTTTTTACCAAAAGTTAGTGACCGTATTTGGTGAAGATGTATTTTTACATGGATATGTAATTGTATACTATTTTGCAAATGGTGTAAAATGGAAGAGAGTGTAGAGACACCTTTTCCTTGCAGCAGTATGTCCGGTGGAAAATCATTTAAGGCCCATTTTACGTACACAGGAAAGTAAACCGTCCCAGTTACTTCTTAGTGAAGCTGTTGGGGAAGCATAAAAACTACCAGTTTTTAGAGAGATTTTTGCAAAGCACAGGTTTCTGTCAATATCCCATTAGCAGAGATTAATAATGCCAGATTTCAGCAATTTCTGCAGCATATATGGACGCGAGCATTCCAGGTGAATCCACCCTTATAAAACGTTACTTGCATGCTAATTACGAAGACACAGTAGGAATAAGCAGCTATTTAATGGAAAATAAGAAGTATTTGTTTCTATACATGACACAATCAAAGAAGCCCCGTTATGTTGCAAACATTGTTATTGGTACATAGAAAGTTGACACCCCTTCATAAATATTCTGCTTATGATCGAAGTTATTGCTCAGATAAACCACCAATCTATTTGCTGTTTGATCAAGGCATGTTTCTTTTATGGCCACAGGGCATAAAGCATGAATATCGTTTGCTTTTGCCAACAGATGCAGTCAGATATATGATGATTAAATCATTTTAAACAAAGTTGGTTCACTTAACATCCATCGCTCATACCATTCATGTTATTATTGCAAACATTTCCATCTAGTGCAATCAATGGTTTTTATAGAGAAAGCGGTGCTTCCATAGCAGTTTCTTCAGACCTACTGGCCGATCCCCAAATTAGGACATTTCGCATGTATCAGTGGTAACCTTTTAATTTTGGCACAAAAAATAAGATAACTAGGGAAAAGAGATACGAGCGTAAATTCAGTTAATCAAAAGATAAAGAAATGCTGAACGTTTGCAACAATGTGTAGGACATACTGAACAAGAAGTTACTGAGAAAACAAAACAAACAAACAAAAAAACAAGAAAGAAAGAAAAAGCGTATTGGAAAAGAACACTGGGTATCAGCCACAGCGTAAACGGTTCCAGGGTGAAAATGTTGACTTCCTTGCTTTTGAAGAACATCCTTTTACCAGAGGGTCTTATCATTTAAAGTATGCTGATATCATGGTAGTTTATGTAGAGGGGAGTTTTCAATGTACAGGAATGTTCTTCTAGGCAACCGGTGAATCTTCAAACCTATAGAACTTACGAATGGTGATATTACATTAGTGCAATGCTAAGTAACAGGTACACCTAGAAGTTTCAACTTCTCCCGGTACTTAAGCGTGTATGGGCACGGTACATTTGTTTATTATTATTATTATTATTATTATTATTATTATTATTATTATTATTATTATTATTATTATTATTATTATTATTATTATTATTATTATTATTATTATTATTATTATTATTATTATTATTATTATTATTATTATTATTATTATTATTATTATTATTATTATTATTATTATTATTATTATTATTATTATTATTATTATTATTATTATTATTATTATTATTATTATTATTATTATTATTATTATTATTATTATTATTATTATTATTATTATTATTATTATTATTATTATTATTATTATTATTATTATTATTATTATTATTATTATTATTATTATTATTATTATTATTATTATTATTATTATTATTATTATTATTATTATTATTATTATTATTATTATTATTATTATTATTATTATTATTATTATTATTATTATTATTATTATTATTATTATTATTATTATTATTATTATTATTATTATTATTATTATTATTATTATTATTATTATTATTATTATTATTATTATTATTATTATTATTATTATTATTATTATTATTATTATTATTATTATTATTATTATTATTATTATTATTATTATTATTATTATTATTATTATTATTATTATTATTATTATTATTATTATTATTACTATTACTATTACTATTACTATTACTATTATTATTATTATTATTATTATTATTAGGTATTATTATTATTATTATTATTATTATTATTATTATTATTATTATTATTATTATTATTATTATTATTATTATTATTATTATTATTATTATTATTATTATTATTATTATTATTATTATTATTATTATTATTATTATTATTATTATTATTATTATTATTATTATTATTATTATTGTGGTAATAATAATAAAAAGAATAGTAGCAATAACAAATAACACTAAAATACAAAACGTTCATAAACCAAGTGCCAATGAAACCGTACGTGCCATTATCTTTGCATGTGTTTTGTTATGATACTTTACAATCTGTGATCCGTAATGTTGCATAAAATATGGGTGTGAGTTTATTCCCTGGAAAGCAAAGGCCCGGTAAGCAAAGTACAAAAGCATTATAATAATCTTTTCGGTTTTCTGTAGTCTATTATTACGAATTTCACACAATAGTTCAACCTGGGAACTATCATCTCTCGTCTTCGCTAAGAGGATGAAGGAAGCTCACTCACGCCAATGCCGTCGCTATGACTGGATTTACTCCGGTGCGTTCTGCAACTCTTTTAAGCACTAAGGGTTATCTACTTACCGCGATTCCGGATGAGATGGACCTTCTGACATATAGGAGTCTAGATTAGGCACGATAGAATCGACTGGTAGAAGAGAAGAGCCTAGTTTAGATTAGATAAGACTATTGAGTAATTGATTATAAAGGGCAGTCTAAGTAAACTTAGGTGATAAGAATACATTGAAGAAGAGGAGGAGTTCCTACCCGTACAACCAGCGTAATATTCTCATACACTGTCATACGCGTTAGAAATCGTTATTAAATCCTACTCAAAGATTTTCAATACCCTGTTTTATCAGGTACCTCAGGTAGTATTTCCTAGACTGCGCATGTCGGCCATGTTACAGATTTCCCCCTTCACCAGCTCTGTTTTTTCTTATCTAGGTATAATCTATGAGATTTAGCTTATTAGGTCCAAAACAAAAAGAGACAGAAACATTTCTCTTTTGTTGTTTCTCTCTTTACGGTAATGGGCATTTGCAAAGCGCATGTAACCATTCAACAGACAGTAGAGGGCTGGGAGTGGAATGTTTGCCTTCCAAGAATTTAGACAGAGCAATTAGAGCACCCTAATGGCAAGGACCAAACCGGACAAGCTAGATCTCTTAGACTCTAGTACCACTATCACTAGGTGTATGGAATAAATCCTCTTAGTAAGCCTGCGTTATCCAGGCATGGTGATTTAGTATTACGCCCAACAGCTTGTACGCCTCTCCCTTGTACGTCTATTTTTACACCAAATAGTTTGTAATACTGCAGCTGCAGTGGGTTTTTGCTTTGTTTCTTCCTTCGTTTACGTCCATACATTTGAAATAATTTCTCTACCTTGACTGTGTAATGTTTTGGCCCCTAATTTAGAACGTAAAGGTGGCATAATTGATTTCCGCTATCATCAATGTCTCACAAATTCACTATATTCACCTTTTATCGCAAAGATCTATGTCTTCAACTGCAAGCTGCACTAAAAAGCACCTGTGAATTAGTAAGGACTGTCTCAAATCATGCATACATCACTGCTGCAGGATGCAGGCTGGAAATCATGTGCTCCTACTGTGCGGAGTCTGGACACATCTATAAGAATTGCAAGCTCCCAGGGATGTAGGGTGCTAAGCCCAAGAGCTTTAACCGTGGTGGCGACCACAGCTTCCGAAATGCCAAGTGCCCCGTCTGGCAAGAGGCACGAGTTGAAATTATTCTCAACAAGAATGGAGAGCGTACAAGATTCGACGCCACTCCCATAGAATGCAATTTGTTAGGCCTCCCCAAGGAAGCTCTTAGGGGTCTACGCTTTGCAGGTCTGATCCAATTGCAGGGACTAGAACATAAGGACTACGCTGCTGCGCTAACATCTCGCATTCAGACTCAGCAGCCCAGTCGCGCCGCTCTAAGTCCACCAACTCCTACGATACAGCGACCCACTACCATTTCTACATCTTCAGCAGTCACCGTTTCCAGACAACCCTCCCGAACATCCAGAGGTACTCCAACAGGTCAACAGGTACTGCTGCCACCTAGGCAACCTGTCCAACAGCGACTACTGTCCCACCCTATACCCAGACCATCCCACCGAACCCCATTAGTCCCTGATAGCCCCTGAGACTCATGGACAAAATCCCGATGCACCTGCAAGTAGACTTCGCTGCAGTGCTGGCAGAAGCCCTTGCACAGAGACCAACCACCATTGCTCCTGAAACTACCCTTGCATACACCGTATTTATCGTCATGGGTCCGTATGGCAGACAATAAGGCAGTGGTGGATCTTCTCAGTCTCAGAATATGCTCGTGGAACGCCAACGGTGTACGCGGTAAACTGCATGAGATCAAAAACTTCATTGCAGTTAACAAAATCCACGTCCTTCTGGTGCAGGAAACACACCTCTCTGGTAATCACAATGTTACCATCCGGGGCATGTTTTGTCACAGGAGCGACCGGAAGATAGCTTCGGCGGCACGGCCATTTACATTAGCAGCAACCCCCAGCATCATCGCCTACATCTGGCAGCCACAGGAGTCCAGGAGGAGTCCAGGAGTGAGTACTAGTCGTCTGGGTTAACCCAGGCGGATGGTAAGGTGGCCACGGTACCTATCCGTTTAATCACGGATTTACCCGTGTGGTGGTATAGGTAGTCATTTTGTTACAGGCTTTTTGTCTTTGTAATGTCTGATGGTGCAGAGTGGGTTCCTATATTGTCACTGGCGGCGGGATCTGTCAGATCTTGGATGTCTAGTCATCCAAGCGACCATTACCCAACTGATTACTTCGTCAGCCATGGCCGTCGAGCAATGCAGTGCCAGTGACAGGAAACCGAGGGGAATAGGTGATAGGTGTGGAGGATGATGAAGGCAAAGCGGTACCTACCAGCCAAGGGCGTCCTTGGGTAGACGGTAGCTCTGTCTCCGTCTAGGGAGGCGATGGTCATATTGCCCCAGGGTGTTCACCAGCTGGTTTGGGTTAGGTGTGAATTTGGCATACATTGTGCGAGTCCTGTCCCGCACGACGTCCACAATGTATGGGATGCCGGAATAAGTGTGAAGGATGTGTGATGGAAACCTACGGTCGGTACCGTAGATCATCCTAAGCGCCCTGTTCTGCACGGTCTGCAGCCTGCGGATGGTGGAACGAGCCACCGTACCCCAGACCTCGCACCCGTACAGAATCAGGGGCGGGACGATCGCACGGTACAAGCGTAGTTTCAGGTATGTAGGCATGGTTGAGTGGAGTATGGGATATAGCTGTCTCAGGGTGCCATGTCCCTGACCGACCTTTGTTCTGACATGTGGAGTGAAGGTTAGACCACAGTCAAGTAGTACCCCCAGGTATTTGGCAGAGTTAACCCAAGGGATTCTTCTCCGCCGCATTGCCAGGGATACACCCGGCCGCCAGTTTCGAACTTTGCCCAGTAGTAGAGCCTGGCTCTTCTGCGGGCTAATGGCCATTCTCCACTGTTCACTCCACCTGCCGATCCAAGTAGCCACTAATAAAGGGCCCATAAACATTTTCCCCAGGGAGGCCAATCAACCATCAGGATTTGGATGCAGTTTTCTCTCATGACCTGCCCACCATAGCTAAGGGCGATTTCAACGCCAAGAGTCAGCTGTGGAACTCTACTATTATGAACCATAGAGGCATGATACTGGAGACTTACACAAAGGACTCGCTGTTCTTGCTCCAGCGTAGCCCACCATAACCTACGGCGACCCACGTCCACCAGACTGGTTGAATATCGCAGTCCTTAAAAACACCCGTTCCCTTCCTATCATATTCTCCCTCCCAGAACTCCCATCAGCAACTGTCAAAGCCCCTGCAAAACCTCTTAACCCCTGACTCACCAACTGGAACAAGTATACCACTTTAATGGCTGAGAAACCTGTGGATATTCAGCCATGCCGCAGCATTATTGAAGCAGACCAGCTGGCAGCCACCATCACTGCCATCATGACAACAGCCATAGCAGAAGCGACACCACCTCGTCGGCAATCTCAGGTCCACCATAAACCTCTCCCTCAAGAACTTCGGCAACTCATTGCAACAAAATCAAAGACAGGCGCAGATACCACCTAATGCGGAATCCGTAGGACAAAAGAGAGTGCAACCGCCTCCAACACATTGTCAAAACGGAGTTGTAGGACTGCTCCAACGAGGAATTGAAAAGACGCCGTGGCACTCTGGACATAGAAGATTCTCCTCTCTGGAGAAGGTCCATGGCTCTTCTACTTATCCCTTCCTAAGATGCTGATCTGCTCTGATAGACGGCGGTACAGTTGCCCAATCTACGAGGGAGATAGTGGATCTAATGACCGAACATCTGGCCTCCATCTTCCGTCCAGCCGATCCACTTGATGTTAAGATTACCAACGAAGTCTAGGCAATGATGTGGAACTACATCTTCGCTCCATACGGGTTTCCAGACACAAGCCTCCCTACAGCCGATGAAGCCGCTAGCATTGTGGCTTCTGCTCACCCGTTCAATGCGGCGGGTAACGACAACCTGCCCTACGCCACCTTCAAGACACTTTCACCTACATGGATTGCACTGCTGGCACATCTGTTTAACAGCTTACTTCGCCTGGCGCATTTTCCTGCCGCTAGGAAGCACTCTAACATCATCACTCTGCCCAAGCCTGGAAAAAGCACTCAACAGCCGGGAAATCACAGGTCCATCAGCCTGTTACCGACCATCAGCAAGCTGTTTGAGAAGATCATATGACTCGTCTGCAGAGCTTACTCGACAGACACAATGTACTACGGCCCGAGCAGTTAGGGTTTCGTCGCCAGCATTCTACAATGCATCAGCTTCTATGCCCAGTGGACGAGGTGATACGCGGTTTCAACAAGACATTACGTTGCAGCCCTATTCCTGGACATCTCCAGAGCTTTCGATACCCTGTAGATTTAAGGACCATACACCGGCTTATGAGTTATTACATCCCACCTTACCTAGTGCATTTAATACACAGCTTCCTTTCCAACCGATCCTCCGTAGTCACCAGGGACAGCATCCACTCCCAACCCTACACCATCAACGCAGGGGTACCCCAAAGCATTGTTTTGGGCGCCCTGCTATTCCTCACCTATATCAACAATCTTCCTCCTCTTCGGGACTGCAATGTGTATCTATTCGCAGACGACACTGCCATTACAACAGCATTGTCACACTGTGCCATAGCGATACAACGTCTACAGCGCTATGCGAACATGTTAACCGCTTGGTTTGCCGAATGGAGGCTGAAGATCAATGTTGCCAAGTCGCAAGCCGTCACCTTCGCCAGACGCCACCTCCAAGATTTGGACGATCTACACCTGACAGGAGAGCAAATCCCTTGGTCTACTGAGGCAAATTACCTTGGAGTACGACTGGATATACGCCTAACCTGGAAGGCTCATATCACTTCTCTGGCGTCGAAGGCCAACAGTAGGAAGGCCATGCTGTACCCTTTGTACAACAAAATGTTCCCTATGAGCCTCAAGAACAAGCTTCTTCTCTACAAGCAAGTCTTGCGACCTGTGCTTGTTTACGCCTGCCAAGTCTGGGGAGCTGCCGTAGAAACCAACTGGTACCCTCTCCAAGTCAAAACCGCTACATTCGGACAGCAACCGCAGCCTAATGGTACATTCCAAATGCCAACATCCATGCTGACCTATCTTTCGCAACTCTTACAGAATAGATCCTTAACCTGTCCCACTGCTTTTGTGCGAGACTCCCTTCCAGTTTTAACCACCACATCCGCTGCCTCGGGGAGTATGATATAGACCCCGGGGAAGCATTCAAGCGGCCCAGACTAGTGCTAGGCCAATAAGACTAAGATGTGATACGACTTGACATTCATCATCACCATCATCAAGTATTCCATAGAAAAAAAAACATTTATCCCCATCCCCTATATTACTCCAAACCTTCTATTACACTCCTATTCCTTAAAGAAGTCCCTAACCATATTCGCCACCCTTAAACCACCACCAGTTCTTTAAACACCACACCAATGTCAGCAGGGGACCATGTTCCGGAATGGCTATAGTCTGAGGGCGCCTCCCCACGGGGAGGACAACCCCTCACTGACACCGCCAACATGGAGGCAGCAGCAGGCTACTAGCCGTGTCATTCAAGAGAAACTTGATATATACATAAGTAAAATATGGTTGTATGTTTAAACATACAAAGGCATGCCAATAAATTAATTTGAATTATCAATTAGGTTATACAATCCGAATGCAAATGAGTGTAGGCAGGCACGAACATTATTTACATGCCCCACACCCTCATTTGCGTAATGTATAGATTAAAGATAGCATCTTAGATATCAAGCGAGCTCCATGTCCAGTACTTAATGACATATTATATAAGCTAACAGTTTGCATATTAGTAATGAACAAAAGAATATTGTCTCTGCAAAGCTCCTTATTTAAGCACCTAATATATAAGTAAAATTTTGGCATTTTAAAGTACACTACCAGGGAATTTGCACACCCTCCTCTGATTACATAGTGTGCAAATGTACAAATTTTGCATGTTGGTAATGCACAAACACATACTGCTCCTGCTATTACCCTCTCATTTGCGTAACGTGGATAAAAAACGATTATGTTGCATTCATGTGAGTCTCCCTACACAGAACTCTTAAAAGCGCTTATTATTCTATTAATTCATCTTAAATGAAATAGAGCTTGCTAGAAATGGCCTAGGTCTCACATTTCCTTATAAGTACAATGTGAAAAACGTAGTAGACTTAAGCTATGCTTAAATATTTGGAGAACTGAGCCCTGTGTTATGGCTCTGAAATTAATACGAATGGGTCGCTATCAATTTTTCTCGATACTCGATATTCGATATCGCTACAGGACGTTTTACACGATACCCGATACTCAGTACCATCATTTCTACTTCTAATTTCAGTACAAAAAGGATATTGGGAGAACTATGTAATGCCAATGAAATTAATTCTTTAGGTGCACATATTCAATCATGGTCAATTCACAAAGTTTAAAACCATTAGTGTACTTCTTTTAAAATTCTAAATTAGATATGAAAGAGCAAAACGCATTTTTGAAATAGTCCACTAGTATTTGTTCAAAAATACTAGCATTCTCAGTCTTTCGGGGTCAAGTCTACATTTTCTGTCACACATGGGTCCTGCTATGTTAAATAGCTTTCAAAGAAAACTATTGCGGGTGGAATAAACGAATATTTAGCTGGAAACTTTTAATTTGTTTTCCAGTAATCCAGTGTACTAAAAGAGGAGGTGACAAATAGTCGTTGATATATGCAGTGATTTCTTCTAGGGAACTGTTAACTGGCAGTGAATCTGATACACGACTATTTTCTTGCATAATGTTACTGTACAGCTACCACATTCCTGGCAATTTCTCGGGCTTTGCAGTCTAAAATAAAATAAAGAAAAGTTTGCTAACCGATCAATTTTACGAGTATGTCAGTATTACACGCCTATCCCTACGTAAGTATTCGAAAACAAAATTAAAAATAAAATTTATATGATCATTTTTTGATGCAGGACATTCCTCTTGGATAGCAGGGTCCACCAGTCGGCCTTTAGCACAACTAAGAGCACTGACGCTGGGTCCTTTTTAGCAGGGATCCAACAGAGTTACAATGGAACAATGGTTTTATACCTCACGTTCATTTCGTCTAGCAATGACTGTCGAACAGTCGCAATTCTTGATCTAATGTCTAACGGGTTTTCCAATTCAGAAATAACAGTGTTCACAATGTGCATCTATGGGTGCCAAAATTATAGAATCGCCACCTAAGTATCGAAAAAGTACCGAGCGATTTTGCTGAAACATCGTTTGATGTCGATACATGCAAGTACCGTGAGTATCAAGGTATCGTAAGTATCGAGGACCCATCCCTAGAAGTTATATTCTCTTCAAATGTCTAGGGCATAAGAAACCATAACTACTCCCTATTTGAGAAAAGTTGTTGTTGTTGTTTTCTAGTGCCTTGCATCTGGCAATGAAGCCATTAGCATTCGTGTTTTCCAATACTATACAATTAAAATATAACATTTAACAATAATTATCATATCAATAAATAGACAATCTTCTTGGCAATGAAAAAAATGATATGGGCCAAACAAAGTCAAATACATACACGAATAAAGTCAAATTCATAATTTGATTACCTCTGGGGACACATACCTACGGTTTCAGTAGGATTAATGCAATTCAAGAGAACAATATGGAATCAATAATCACTATATCATTTATTTTGTTTCTGAAGATCACTGGGAACAAATAATGGCTCAACTTCCATACGCTACAGGCAATATTAATTGTGAGAAACAGATGAACACAATGAAATTATCAAAGTTTAGAAGAATATGTGAGGCATGAGAGCCTGGGACACATTTGCCCACCCATTTTAAGATAGTTTCTTTTATAGACAAATCAACACAGAATATAAACAAAGGACTCTATTATATTGGTACTGTACATACATAGATGAAGCTGTCAAACCATGTGTAACCTGTGAGAGCCCCTTATTTGAATCCTACTCTCCGTTTTATACATGCATGCATATGCACAAGTGTACTAATCCAGGTGTCACAGCCTAACCTATGGCTAATTTTGATACTACAGAACCTTGTCATACACACATATTAACCTAGGCATTGTAGCCTAACTCTGGCTAAATGTTGAAACCACAGGACCCTGTAGTTTTACTGCCTGTTTTTCACTCATGTTGGTAGCTCCTGTACTCTGAAGTGCATAAAATGACCACAGCCATAGGATATGGAAATATGTCACAAATAAATTGAACTTCATGAATATTGCTATTTTTAATTTCTAGAATTGATTTGATTTATAAATAATAAAATGTGTACTTTATTTTTAACATAACATTTTTAGTTGAAACCAACAGCTTGTGTATTCTTAAAACCTTCATGCAATGTTCATTAATGCTAAATGAAGTAATCCAACACCCAATAGAAAAGTATGAATGAGAAAAGTATGAATGTTGAAAATGTTGTAGTTGTTAGCGAATGCTGGATTTCTGACAATGAAGTCATTAATCCTCTTGCTCTCCAATATTTTTCACTGATGAATGGGGCACTAGAAGTGGCCGGACATATTTGAAGGTGGTCTCGATCCATTTCCTCTTGCAGATCACTTAGAGGACAGAGTGGTGAAGAATATATCCCAATTCTGTTTAAATGTTTTGCCAGACAATCATGTCCTGTAATCAACCTGAAGGTTGCAACTGCTGTTTTTCGAGGATACTCAGGAATCACTGTTTGAATGTTTGGTAGTTCTCATTTTTTATTCTTTGATTTTTCATAGTAATATTTTGCAATAATTTTTTTTAATTCAGAGTTGACTAATCTTTTAGCTGCATAAAATGGTAAATTAACTATAGATTTTTGTACACCGCTGGTACCCTTTTTTGCAAGAAAATCGGCTTTCTCATTACCACTCAGTCCACAGTGAGCCTTTATCCATTGGAAGACTAGCAGTTTTTGAAGTGCTGTTAGATGGCTAAGCATCTTCCAACATTCTATAATAGTTTGGTTTTTTGGTGACAACTTGGAAGTAATTGCTATAATTGCTGCCCTGGAATCTGAGAGAATAACTGCTTGCTGAAAATGTGAAATTCTGTACAAAAGATTTTGTAGGGCCATTCGAGTTGCTACAATTTCTCCATCAAAGTTAGTAGTTTCATAACTTAAAGATTTGTAATAGGAAAA
The DNA here is from genome assembly GCA_030765045.1 of Tenodera sinensis. Lineage (NCBI taxonomy): Eukaryota > Metazoa > Arthropoda > Insecta > Mantodea > Mantidae > Tenodera > Tenodera sinensis. The sequence continues at coordinate 31,746,212 of CM060963.1, read as the reverse complement.
GAGGTGACTTGTGACTCCAGCCCTTGCTCCATCTTGGTTTGATATAAATGATCCATCAGTATAAATATGGAGTCATTCATGTTCTGGAAATCTAGTATGGATTGTCTCTAATGCCAATAATTTTAGAACACTAGTTGGAGTATCACTTTTTTTAACTTCTTCTGTCAGGTGTAAATAATATGTGATGTCTAATGTATGTGTTGGATTGACTTTAGATATGAAGTTTTCCTTTGAATTAGGAAGGTGTACATCCTTCTTGATGTCTTGAATTTTGGAAAGAAAGCTCTCCTGAGTCTTTAGTGTATGTGTAAAATTTCTCTTGTGCCATGTATTGAATGGGAGTCTGATCAACTTTTCGTGTTGAATAAGAGCCGCTTTTTCTATTTCATATTCAATGGGGTATTGGTTGGTTAGTATTTCCATAGCTGCTATTGGTGTGGTTTTGATAGCACCTGTAATTAATCTCAGACTTTGGTTTTGAAAGATTTGAATTTTTTTTATCTTTGCTGTTACAAGAACTTCGCTGCAGTAAGTAAACAATGGTTTTATATATATATATATATGTTGTGTTAAGCGTTGCTCTGGAACATCCCCACTTCATTCCTGTTAGACGTTTTAACAATGAAAGGCGCCTCTCTGCTCTTTGTATTACATTTTCTATTTGTTTGGTCCATGTAAGTTTGGTATCAAATGTAACTCCTAAATACTTTGCTTCCTTTGTTTCTGGTAATTGTTGACCCTCAAAATTTAGTTTTATTTTTAGTGGTTTTTTTCTTAGTGAAAAGATTTGGTAGTTTGATTTTGTTGTATTAACAGTCATTAAATTTTCTTTGGTCCACCTCTGTAAGTTGGTTAAGGATTGTTGCATGGTTTTTTCCAGTTCTGTACCTTTGCTTTTTGGTTTTGAAGTCCACATTACCAAGTCATCTGCAAATAGTGCACACTTCACGCCTGATTCTTGTATTTGTTGTGGCAGATCATTAATAAATATATTAAAAAGTGTAGTGCTGAGCACTGCACCTTGTGGCAAGCCACGGTGTATTTGTTTATATTTAGATATATTTGTTCCATATCTGGTTGCAATAAAGCGTTGTGTTAGGAAATGACATAGCCATGAAAACATTGGACCTTGTATCCCTATTTTTTTTACTTTCTTTAGTAGTTTTGTTCTGCATATAGAATCATATGCACTTTGAAAGTCAATAAAAACTGATAAATTATCTTCTTTTCTATTGAAGGAGTCTTTGATTTCTTGACTGAGAAGTAAGACTTGTTCATTTGTAGAGTGGAACTCTCTGAATCCAGCTTGACATGGGGATATTAAATTTTGTGATTCTAGGAACCAATTTAACCTGTTTGACACCATTCTTTCCATCACTTTTGCTATTACGCTGGTAAGAGCTATTGGTCTATAATTTTTTATTTCGGATGCTGTTTTGTCTTTCTTCAAGAGTGGGACAATTATTGCTTTTCGCCATTCAGCAGGTACAGTGGTTTTCCAGGATAGATTGTAGAGTTTCAGTAGTTGTTGTTTTGCTGTTTTTCCAAGGTTTTTTTATGAACTCTGGATGTATGTGATCTGGTCCAGGAGACTTTTTGCTTTTTAGATTATTTATTGCAATGTTCAATTCTTGCATATTAAAATTTTGAAAAAAGATATTGCACTGAGTGCTAGGATTACATTCTCTTTCTTGTTTCGAATCTTTCTTAAATTCTTTACGTTTCTTTTTATTATTTCTTGTTACTTTGTGTGCATTAGCATAATATTTATTGAATGTTTCGGCTATGACTGCATCATTTACTAACATTTCATTGTTGTGTATGATAGGTGTGCTGTTGTTTTCTTTCCTGTCGAATGTTGAAAATTCAAACACATAACAAGGAACATCTCCGAAATATTTCAGTCCACAATTTATCAGCATAAATCGTGTGCTTTAACAATATGTACATTTTTTGCGTAACAAGAGCTTGTGTATCTCAAGTAGGTACAAGGTGTTCAGAGTTAAGAGCGCTTCTGAGGATATTCTTATAAACTTCATGATAGACACGTCATTCAGCATAAAAATATCGTAAAACATAAGGTATTGAACCAAAATCTTTGGAGCAAGTTTGGAGAAAGTCAAACTTTCCGGAGAATGTTCCATGTAAAGAGTCCGTGGAAGGATTTTCTTGCAAATTTTCATTTTGCATTTGAATTTAAATACCAAGTATGCCATTTAAACAACGTGTTCTTTTATATATATATGTAATAAAGTTTGTTGTTTAACGACGTTGTTAATTGCCAGGATCATATCAGTGTCGCCAGTGCGCCGGAATTTCATCCCGCAGGAGCTATTTTACATGCCAGTAAATCTACTGACATGGAGCACACTTATCGGCCTGGGTCGGATTTGAACCTGCGATCTTGTGATCAGTAGGCCAGCGTCTAATTCACTGAGCCACCCAGACCATTCTGTGTGTGGACCTATACTTTGGAACATTGGGCTAGGACAGTGCTAAGAGCACTTAGAACTCGAGTAGTATTTGGACATACCGCATACGCTGATGTCGTAGACCTGCTCATCGAGGGCAATTCACGGGCGGAGTTGGGCCTGCGTGCAACTGAGGCATTGAATCTCATATATAGTGAATGCACGAAATTAAAGTTAAATTTATATTCCATCACGTCCAAATGTCTTCTGATACGCGGAAAATTGTTAAGAACATTCATTAACAATTGTTAAGAACATTAAGAACATGTTCATTCCATGAACAATGCTGGGATTAAGGGAGCATCTAGTATTAAACAATGTTCCTTTATCAAGCCTTGTTAAGTTACTTTGTTATAAGGTTCACTTTGGTGTGAATGTCCACTATGTTCATGTTCATTGTGTTACGTTCATTAAGTTATGTCCATTAATGCTCGTTATGCTCATTTCATGTTAATGCTCGTCTCATTAATGTTGATCTCATGTTCCTTCACTAACATTCATTTTGTTAGGTTTCCTTATACATGTAAATTGAAATGTATAACTGCATTATTGTAATTTGTTGTAAACCACAATTGTAAAAGACGTGAATAAGTCTAACATAAAATAGACACCAGACTAAATAAATAGGAGCCCTCTAGTCTGTGGGTAGCAAAGGCTAGCGGGCCTTTTTACTTTATTTTACCAGAAGGCTGTGTTGGGACTGTGACCAGCCAAGGTATCTGATGACCAACTGCGCCTACGAGCAGGCGGGAAACGAGTACCTTCATGATGAAAAGCACGTCAAGCCGCCATCACCGATCCTTCGAGTGGCGGTGCGCGCCTTGTGCAGGAGGATGGACGAAAACGTTATCGCGGATGAAAGGATACAAGGAAAGTTGTGCCGGGTGCTGGTAAACATGGGTGCACTCGGACCATAGTCCGACCCGACGTGGCGCAGATCCTACCATCAAAACACTAGATTGATCCTACCAGATGCTGTTGGCATAGAGTGACAACTTGCCCGTGGAGGAGCAAGCCTGGCTGGGGTTCACCTTGGGGCAGAGCGTTATAAGTCCCTAGGCATTCGTCACGGGGGTGACTGAGCAGGTGGCACTGGGACTATACGCCCTCAAGAGCCACGAGACGATGATCGAATTCGCCAGGAGGGTCCTGAGGCTCGGACAAGACGAGATAACGTTTGGGTCTACCAGGAGTAAATTAGCCTCGAAGGCGCACGAGGAAGATCAGCGGTCTTGGAACCCTTTGGATCGTCCTCACAAAGTGTGCAAGATTGCCCAATAACATACCCCGATGGAAAGCGATTGAACAAAGACATATCATGACCGGAGTGCAGGAGTGAGTACGAGTCACCTGGGTTAACCCAGGCGGATGGTAAGGTGGCCACGGTACCTTTACGTTTAATTACGGATTTACCCGTGAGGTGGTATAGGTTTGTCTAGTTTTACAACGTTTAGTGCTTTTATGTGTCTGATGGTGCAGGTTGGGTTCCTGTTTTGTCACTGGCGGCGGGATGTGTCAGATATTGGATGTCTAGCCATCTAAGCGACCATTTCCCTACTGTTTACTTCGTCGGCCGCTTGTGGAACCGTCGAGCAATGCAGTGCCAGTGACAGGAAACCGAGAGAAATAGGTGACAGGTGTGGTGGTGCCCAGTCTAGTTACATTTGGCGGTTTGTGAAGGGATAGTGGTACTTACCAGCCAAGGGCGTCCTTGGGTAAGCGGTAGCTCTGTTGCCGCCTAGGTAGGCGATGATCGTATTGCCCCAGGGTGTTGACCAACTGGTTTGGTTGAGGTGTGAGTTTGGCATACATTGTGCGAGTCCTGTTCCGCACGACGTCCACAATGTTTGGTATGCCGGAATGGGTATGAAGGATGTGTAATGGAAACCTACGGTTTGTATCATAGATCGTCCTAAGTGCCCTGTTCTGCACGGCCTGCAGCCTGCGAATGGTGGAACGAGTCACGAACGAAGCTGCAGACATGCATTATAAATCCTCGTCAGGTGGATTACGGCCTTTTTGGGAAGGTGCTTGGGCATGGGCGCCGTGACGCCATCATGCCAGGGGATTTACCAGGTTTTAACCTTCTGATTTCAGAAGCCACCTGTCTTGGGATGACTAAGGGGATTTGAGTCTCTGCGCGTGGCGGCGGAGGTGCCTCGTATAGGTAATCCACCGTCGCCTCCACGAGTTCAGTAAAGTCTTCGTCCTGAACATTTTCTCCGGGGCTCGAATTGGGACCCTAGATGGTCTGCGAAAAATCGTGGCTTTCTCTTGGAGCTCAAAAGAGAGACTCCCGCGAGTGCCATGCAGAGGATGCTGATGTGTGCTTTTGCCCTTTCTAAGGGACCTAATTATCCGCCATGGTTGCTTCTCAGTAAGATCTACATTTGCCATCGTGTTTTCCCAGGCTGTCTTGCGGTGTAAACGCAACAGGAGTCGTACCAGCGACTTGAACCGCTGGTAGACTGCCTATATCCTGGGATGGCGGAAACGCTGCCAGAGTCTTCGGACAGTTGCTTTGGCTTTAATCAACTGTCTGAGTTCGATGGGGATGGTTCGAGGGTTGGGTATGTCGGATGGAATGCGGTGCGTATGGGCACGCACCACATCCAGGATATGTTGGGAGAATACCGTGGGTGCCGCCTCCAGTGCATCGATAGAAACGACACGCGGACGCGGGTCCACAGACTGGTTGAGTTCAAGGATGGCTGCATCCCAGTCGATCTCGTATGTCCAGTCTGGAGTGACCAGAGCTGGCAAGTCAATGTTGGAATCCACCAAGACAGGGTCATGGTCGGAATCCAGTTCATTGACCGCTGAGAGGTCTAGATGGAAAGGAATGTTCTTGTTGAGCATGATGTCGTGCACATCTGGCCTCCCTCGGGCCGGATGGGACGTAGGTCCTCTCGGTCCATTACAATAACGCTTGGGTTACCGCTGATCAGGCGGTAGAGCCCTCGCCCCTTGACATTGCTAACGCGGCTATGCCAATGTGCATGCTTCGTGTTGAGGTCACTTGCGATACATACCACAGGATGCAGGTTCAGGAGGGTATTGATGTCAGCTTCATAGAAGCGGTTATCAGGAGGGTCGTATGCCACTACCAACACCGTGTCCACCCCACCAATGGCAAGCCTAATGGTACAGGCCTCCACGTGTTGTAGTGGTGGGAGAGGAAAGGATGTATGAGTGATGTAACTCTTGATGAAAATGGCTGTACCGCCCCCCGGTCGACCGACCCGCTCAGACCGATGGGTGACGTAACTCGGCAGCTAGAAGTTGGTGGCAGCATCCAAGTGGGTTTCACAGACCATTAGAATGTCAATTCCATATGACTGCAGAAACTCAGTGAGGCTTGGGTAATGGCCCCTTATGCCGTTTGCGTTCCAGAACGCAGCCCTGAATGGTCTCCGGACAAGTCTGGAGGCCATTACTTGACTGAGCTAAGGAACAGCTGGGTCAAGGTTTGGACTACTAGCTCATGCTTCTGCATGGGGCTCAGATTAGGGCTTTCATACTGCAGCTTGAATTTCCGAAGTGCAGGCAAGATTCGGTTGCTTGTGTTGTTGAACCACAGAGTTAGGTACAGAAATTCCTCCATGTTCGCCTGCGAGAGCGTTCCCCCTAATGCCGGGGTGGTCATGGCTACAGCGTATACCACAGGTACTACCTGCGGACCGGCTGTAACAGCAGTATCCCTTGGTGCCACAGCTGCCTCAGTGGACTGCTTTGCCGGCGCCTTGGGTGGCTGTTCATGAGCTGTTTTCGCTCTCTCCGCGGCTTGACGCTTGCTCTTGTTTTTCCTTCGCCGCTTAGGTTTAGGAGGAGGAGTGGCCACAACAGACTCCTCTGTATGGCCTGGAGGTGGTGCCGCAACTTCAGTCGTGGCAGGGGCAGGTACTACTGCCTGGGCCTTGGCCTGGGCCAGTGTCTTTTCTGCCCTATTAAGAGCGTTTGCGAAGGAGACGCCGGGGCGGACCTCTGCCGCTTCCCAGCGTCCCTTGCGATGGCTCTCTATGATTTTCAGGCGCGTCGCACGTCCTTTATAGATACTGCAGTGCGCGCCTTTGCAGTTGACACATTCCCTGTCCATATCCTGCTTAGGGCAGTCCTGCATTCTGTGGGTTCCAGCACACCGCAGACATGCAAACGGACGCTCGCATGCCATGCTGGAATGATGAAATCCCAGGCAATTGCGACACTGCGTGGGACTCTCCTTGCCGTGAAAGCGTTCAACCTTTACGGCAGTGTAGATCAGATGGCGCACGGTGTCGATTGGCTGGACTTGTTGGTCGCGCACTTTGTCCACCACGACCAGAAGCTTTTGCATGGGCACCTTCTCAGAGCCGCTCTCGGAGACAATAGTCTTCTTCAACTGGGCCACTGATGCGGTGATATCGCATTCTTCGAGGTGTGCCAGCCTGACATCCTCGGTAGAGCAGTCAAAGGCAAGGCAAGGCCTTTCCATGTGAGGACGTGTGGGCGAATAACTGTAAAACGGAATATTTAATTCCCGTAGTACAGCCTTGGCTGCTTCAAAATCCTCAAGTGAGGAGGTTTTTATATTCACTTTTCGTGGCTTTCTAATTGCCTCAAAGCGCCCTTTCAGGCGCGAGGCTAGGAGCCGCATGGTTGGCGAGCTTGCAGCAAAGTTTTCAAGCAGGAGGGCATACATTCCCTACCCTGACCGATGACCGAGCAACTACTGCGTGTAGCCGAAAAGGCCTCCCTGGCTTACCAGGAAAGGGCCAAAACGGTGGCAGTGTTGCTTGACGTGGAAAAGGCGTTCTCTACCACCTGGCACGAAGGGCTTATCTACAAACTCATACAGCACGAAATCCCCCCTCCATATATTTACTTGGTGGCTAGTTTCCTACAGGAACGTAGCTTCCGGGTGAAGGTGGAGGGTTCATTTTCCCGAGAAAGGCCCATTGGCGCAGGAGTCCCCGAGGGCAGTGTACTGTCACCGGCACTCTTTAATGCTTACATGGCCAATCTCCCCACGCACCCCAACACTCACATCTGTCAGTATGCGGACGATCTCATGATCTTCGCAGCTAACAAGAACCCGCGCTACAGCTACCGTCAAGTACAAGCCCACCTCTGTGCCATCAGTAGATGGTGCGAGAACTGGCGCATGTCTATCAACCCGGAGAAAAGCTCTGCGATTCTCCTGGCCAACACGCTGGCAAACCGGCTCCCGCAGGACCTCGTGCTTCGGCGCCGTCGGATCCCTTGGGTCACTACGGCGAAGTATCTCGGGGTCACGTTGGACCGGCGGCTAACGTATAGGCATCACGTCAGGGGCAAAGTACTACAAGGTCATGCAGCCCTACGGCAGTTGTATCCCATCCTCAATTCCAAAACCATGCCCATTCGCCTGAAACTCCAACTGTATCGTGCGATCATCCCGCCTCTGGTCCTGTACGGATGTGAGATCTGGGGAGTGGTGGCAAAGTCCACCTTCATCAGACTACAGACGTTGCAGAACCGGGCATTAAGGATGATCTACGACACTGGTTGGAGATTTCCTGCCCACATCCTTCACGAACATTCCGGTATCCCGTACATTGTCGACGTGATTAAAACCCGCGCTCGAACAATGTACAACAAACTCCAGAACCACCCTAACCCACTGGTGAATACTCTGGGACAATATGACCAGAGAGAGCCTCGCCGACTACCATCTAAAAAATTGCCGAAGGACATCTTAAGTCCAACGGTCTAATTTTCGCAGATGGGAAAGGCAAAATGAATATCTGTACTTAAAACAGAGTAAATCGCCTAACTCAGATCACCTCTCAGTGTGTGACTGACGGCCAGAACCAGGAGGAGATTAGCGCGTCACCTGATTGACTAACCAGCCAATCAGCATGTATGGGCAGTGCCCGTTCATGGACGTATCCTTACCATCATTCATCTTGTCCCTAAGATACCCCTGATCCCAAACATTCCCAGAGTTTAAATCCCTGTAGACCAAAACACCATACTATCGCGCAGGTAAAGCCGTATAACGGCTAGGTACTGCGGTAAAGACACTTCGGGTGGGGGAATAAGCTTCCCCACTCGACTCGAACTGCCTCTGGAGCCTCTGGAACGCTGTCCAATAACAGAACAGGGATCACACTATGTGGAGAAGAGGATCGGCGACGCAGTCCATCGCATCCAAAGGCTGCCTCAAGGGAAGAAGTCGCCAATACAATCGGATCGTCTGTCCCACTCCAACGGTGCTGGTCGGGCCCAACAGCCCCGGCGGGAAGCAGTGTCGCGTGGGCCCCCCGGCAAAGAAGAATAAAAATTAGCTATTTCATATAACGCTCTTAAGCAACATGCGATATAGGCGGCTTAGAAAAATGCCTTGGGACGAAGAAGTTTATTGAAGTTTCCAGAAAAGTTACCAGGAATTCCCGAGGATAAGCGAACTGGAATCAGTTGAGAGTCCATCAGTTATTAAAGTGTAGTAATCTGAGATTGAGATGTATACAGTTGAGCAGTTTTATGATGCTTCCGCAAATTGTATTACGATGGAAAAGAGCTAACAATTCCCTAACGTGTCACAAGTTGTGTGATGAACTCTACTTGTTATTTTGTTACACCATTACTGTTTTATAGAACTTGAAAACTAGACCTCTGCACACTATCTGTAATGTCTATCAAACATTTTTATGAAATGATGAAATAATTGAATTAAAAAGAACTGTGTCATTTATTGACTACCATTCAGTAGGCTATGTCCTGTAAATGAAACCGAGTGTGTAGGAAAAAGGAGTTGGGAAACGAAAGTGCTGGAACTGAATAATTAAATGTGTGATTTATTCTATATACCCTGCATTTACTCAGAAAACATATTAAATTGCAAATATTCCTTATTTTGCATTTATTGCTTACAGTAAATATGTAGGTTCATTAAATCAAAAATTAGATACTTGTAGGTAATTGTTTTTTCGTGTATGATTAAGCAATACATTATTATTAATTATTGCAATTATTATGTCCGGATGATATATGCGCACCTGCTTGAATTTCTAATCTGATGCCAATTTTCCATTTTCAGTCTCCTCAGGCGGATGTAATAAATAGCCTATGATAAATGGCGAGGCCTTTTTCAGGAAACTTGTTCTTTTTCATTACAGCTAATAAAAGCTAGTGATTAAAATGATGGACGCTTTTCTTTTTTAAAGCTACCAAGTACATAAAGGTCAGTCTGTGACTGTGAAAGTCCTCAGGCAGGAGCTGCTATGTCAATTTTGTTTACCTACGTTTCTTGATATAGGTTCATATCTGCCACACACACTCACGCACACGAATCTTATGAGAAACATTAGTGCAGCAAAATTCACTATCTCGAGTATTTTGGCTCCCATAAGCTTATTTGTAAATCATGCTAGAGTAACAGCTGGTGAAGGTGCTACCAAAAACTTCTGCCCACCACAGGCGTTATAAGCGGGGTGCAGTCCTGGAGGTGGAACGGGGTCAGTGTCCCGGTCCCTTCGGCCGGTTATATGGTCTCCGCAACTCGGGGGCGCTAATTCTCAGTCAAGTAGCCCCACAATTGGCCCCTAAGGGACCTAATGACTCAGAGTGCAGCCCGGACCAGATCTCATACTAATTGTACGTAAGTATGGCAAGATGAAAGTCATCTTGGCGGATAATATGTCAGTACATAAACATAAATAGTTTGTAAATAGAATCAAGGCTGCCGGAATAAGCATGTATTATTCCACCGTGAATCATCCGCAAATAAATTTTTGCGAGAAACAATGCCTGATTTGTCATGTTTCTACGCGGCTTACCACACAAGAAACATCTCGTGTTTTCATTAATCGAGAAAAAATAATCCAAATACAGGCTTCACTCCTATTGAACTACATACAGGAAAATTACCAGAAGCGGTAATTCATGGATTAGCTAAACCCATAAAGTTCATGAAAGAAACGGAAACTGACAACATCTAAAAGCATTGAACGCTTGAAGAAATGCGCAGTGTCGCGAAACAAAAAAGAAGATACGAAGATAAATTGTCGCCATACCTGGGTGAGAAGGCTCTTGTGCGAGCACATAACAAACCTTCAATGTTCTCTAAGACTTCGTACAGACTCTATTTAGTGTGGTATGGCCTATCTCTGATAGTTGTCCAGCTAGGGATAACTAGGGATACGCTGTAGTTGTGGTAGCGTATTTGCCGCACAGTCAAGAGCTGCCGAGTTTGAATCTCGGTTAGGGTGATTTATTGGAATAAGGGTAACTTGCAGCTTCAGGCACCTTGGGGTCATATGAACGGCATTTCACTAGCTTTTTTCATTAATCGTTCAATATGCCACTACATTAGAGGACTTGATATGTACACTTAATGCATGAGGGATTCTACCTGAGAGTAGAGGATCCCCCCCTCCTAAAATCAGGGAAATGAGCAACCACTCCTTCCGTGGGTCTTTGCATTAGGCCAATACCTGGTTTCCTAAAATGTCCCCGCCTCTACCTCTGCTTTTACACAGGGGACAAAAGCGGATACGCCACTTACGCGCGTCAACCCATCGGGGAAGACTACCTAATAACCTATAAGGCGTACGGCATTCGAAGGTACAGGAGGCGGGGCTCGAGAGGGCTCACCTAGAGCGACTGTCCTATCATAGTCGTGCAGCCTTGCCTAGTTCGGAACGCATAGCACAAGTGTCAACAACAGAGATTTCTCTTCTTCATGCTCCCAAAATTATTACTGGAAATACGACATTCTAATATGACTTGGTGTATGCGGCAATAATTTTTGAGGCAGCCTATACAAAGGCCATTTTTCTACGACGTATGGTTCTCGAGTTATTGCTTCGAGAATAAACAACTGACTCCCGTGTTTATGCTTATGTACCTATGCAACTTCCAGTCTTGCCTGTGTGTTTTATTCCTTTTCATTACGCAATTACGGAGTAAGACATTATGAAGTGTTGTTAGAAACTACGCATATTTAGTTCATAAATTAACTGACCACGGATCACTGCAGACGCGCGCGAATTCTTTAGTTCGGTTCAAGACCAATCTGTAGCGCAAATTGTGCTTTGTGTAACTGTGACAATAAGCAGAAAATTCGCATATTTACATTGTGTTCAGTGAAGTGTTAACAATGTCACTATCAAAGCCAGGTGCCAGTGGCGCCGGTACTAAGTAAAGTACTCTTCTCTCAGACCAGAAATATTATCTTTAAAGTGTACAGTTGTTTTTTTAAGGAATTGGCATCTGAGGATGTGCGTGTTAATAAGTACGTTAATATTGAGTGTTACATAACTTCCTTTCTTATAAATTTGAAAACAGTGTTGTTATAACCAATTTAATTTAAAAGGTGAGCCAATTAATGACACTAAACAACACTTACATTTATAATTTTCCGGAATGGAAGGTTAATTTTCCTCCATTATCAACCGAATCATGACTGAAGTAAGTGTTGTTTACTGTTATTAATTGACTCACCTTTTAAATTAAATTGAGTGTTACAGTTTATAATGTTATCATCATTATCCCTTGCTGCGTAAGTTTACGTTCTGACAATTTGTGAAACGACAAGTGTTTCCTTCTCGTTCCCTCCACGTAACTTCCGCTCTCTGGCGCATCAGTTAGCAGCGGTGCAGTCACCGTGTGCACGCATTGATTCAGCTCATGTGCCTTCTAAAACCGTACACCGTATAGATGGGACCGCCGGACATCTAGAACTTCGACTACTACTTCTGCAGGGTAGCACCCGAGAAGTTGAGGCTTCTCCCAGCCCCGTCTTGAAGAGTCAGGCAAAATATATAACTCTTCGAAATCATGAAGATATCACTTCTGAATACTGGAAGGCTAGAATAGGGGTGCCCAACGAGGGAACACACGCTCGCTTCCCCTCACATGTTATTTCCCCCCTCCACGGACCAAGGTAAGTGCTAGTCAGAGGTGAATGGCGCGAAGTATACCTATACAGTAGCATGCACAATTCAATGGGATGACGAATATTTTTGTTTTCGAGATGAAGACGACAAAATTAAGTGCTTGATTTGTAAGACTGGTAGTTGCAGATTTATACCATTTACCTTATTTACGTTCCATGTTCATGATAAAAGTTACTCTCCTGGAAAAATACAACGACTTTTGAAGGAATTTTAAAACACATTCTCTTTACAATTTGAAGACCTAAAAGCATTTGAAAGCAAAAGTCAATTATTTTGCACTTTTGAAGTTTTCATGTAGTGAGGCTTCACACGAGCTACAAAGTATGAAACTACTTGTATTGCAGTATTCTACGGTTTTAAAATGGTCTGAGAAAGAAGGATGGGAATTATTTAGGTATATGCCCTGCTCTGACTATTCATTACATTTGTTTGCGTCTAGTTTAAGGGCTGTCTTTGGCTCCATTTATATCTGCGAACAAAATTCAAAAATGAACTACATTGAAACTGAGTATCCCACCAAACATTGAAAACCTTCTGAAACGTCAATCGTGCCAAAGGTATCTATCCTCCGAAACATCCTGGTTTAATCAGGAGCAGAATATGAATGTGTACGCCTTTGATTTTATGTACGTAAGAATGAGCCGCCACTGGAACTCAATAACCACGGATAAATGTGTCTTTCTGTCCCAGCGGGTGGAAGGTGATTTCAACCTCCCCTATCTTGCTTGCGGTTGAGCACACCTGAGCTAGAAGGAGAATAACTTTGTTGCTAATTACTGGGCTTAAATACAGAAAATAATAATAATAATAATAATAATAATAATAATAATAATAATAATAATAATAATAATAATAATAATAATAATAATAATAATAATAATAATAATAATAATAATAATAATAATAATAATAATAATAATAATAATAATAATAATAATAATAATAATAATAATAATAATAATAATAATAATAATAATAATAATAATAATAATAATAATAATAATAATAATAATAATAATAATAATAATAATAATAATAATAATAATAATAATAATAATAATAATAATAATAATAATAATAATAATAATAATAATAATAATAATAATAATAATAATAATAATAATAATAATAATAATAATAATAATAATAATAATAATATGCAACCATATTATACAATAATAATGATAATTTGGTAATTATATAGCACTGAAAGTATTCGATATTCTTAAAACAGTAATTTATGAAGTTCCAATAACACTAAATCAAGAACTTCAGATTCTCAAACAGCAAGCGTTTGTAAAATGTGCACAAAGATATTTAAGGAAATTTCTATTTTCTGTATTTCTCGGGCAAAGGAATCGGTTTTCAAATCGGAAACCCTGTCCGGAAATGTACTGTCTAGACGTTGTAACGCATCGAAATGTGAGAAGGGTATAGGTTGACATATAGTCAAACCCAACATCGAACTGTCTACATTACAAACGGGCTTCGAACTGTGTACCTCTAACGTCATTGCAGAACCTATTTCGGCGGTGGTAAGTCTCATGAACATCACCCAATACGTGCGGTTGTTTTTTAAGATTTTTAATCCCTCCTTGGACTCGGGCAATAAGGTCCTCCACTGACGTTACAGTCGTGCTAACACCATACTCTTCACACAACTCCACAGAAAATAGTCCAGAGGTATCACATCCGATGACTGTGCTGGCCATGGAACTGGTCCACATCTACTAATCCATCGATTTGGATATGCGTTGTGAGGTGATTCCGAACATTTACACCAAAGTGTGCTGGAGCTTAAGTCGGTCATTTCAGCAGTTCTGTACTGGTATGTGTTTTTTAAGATTTTTAATCCCTCCTTGGACTCGGGCAATAAGGTCCTCCACTGACGTTACAGTCGTGCTAACACCATACTCTTCACACAACTCCACAGAAAATAGTCCAGAGGTATCACATCCGATGACTGTGCTGGCCATGGAACTGGTCCACATCTACTAATCCATCGATTTGGATATGCGTTGTGAGGTGATTCCGAACATTTACACCAAAGTGTGCTGGAGCTTAAGTCGGTCATTTCAGCAGTTGTGTACTGGTATGTGTCGCACTGCTGTACTGCGTTACTGTACTAGAAACTACACAAGTAACGCAGTAGGTTGCGTACCAAGGACTCTATGGAGGAATTTAGCGCATGCGCAGGAATGTGACTATGCTCAGGTCGTTCGTCCGCAGCACACAGATGGCTAATGAGCTGCATACCTTCCGTGTTAAGACACTAAAACGAATGTTGACAAACCGTCAGAATAGTTCGTTCTTAAACTTCGACGCCCTCCAGCCATTTCTTGCTAATCTTTTCATGAGCTTTTTTGCAATACAGATTACTAAAGCATTCCCTCTAATTTTTAAAACATGGTATAGATATGTGATTGGCATTTTTGCTATTGTCCCTGAGAAACAGGTGAACAGCGTTTTAAAACTTCTCAATTTACAAGATAAAGCCACAAAATGCACTTTGGAAACCGAAAATAATAGCTACCTTCGTTGTTAGATTTAAAGATGAAAAAACATAAACTGAATTTTGGCATTTACAGAACATCTACTCTTAGTGATAATTACATAAAAAGTAAAATGTTTAACCCTCTTTCACACAAATTTGCTGTTTTAATACTTTAATTTATAGATTGATAAATATACCTCTTAATAACGAAGAATTTAACACAATATAAACACATCATTAACACTGGTAATTAAAGGTTTCAATAGAGATGTTATATATAAAAAGTAGAGAAATTTAAATATCAAAAAGCTGTTAAAGAGATTTATACCCTCTAGAAAATAAAAAAACGATTATATTTTTAAAAAGTTTATTTAGCATTCCTGGGCTAATAAAAAATTCACAAAACTTTTAAGGAACATGGTAAATAACTTTGGTTCTTAAAAATAGATATAATATACAACATTTACTAAAATTTTCCAAAAAGGATAAAATTCAAATTTGTAAAAAATCGGGCATTTATCAATTTAGCTGCTTGGATTGTGACAGGATTCACATTCATGAAAAACGTCATTTTGGAAACCAGAATGAAGAAGCATTTCAGAAATATTAAATATAAACAGATTTATAAGTCAGCTGTAGGACTTCAGTGTTGGCCATTTAATCATGAAATAAATCCTGAGATTAAATTATTAAAGCAATTAAATAGACCTATAAATTGAATGGTTTGGCAAAAAATATTTATTTTAAAAAATAAGGACTGCGCTAAGAATTTTGAAATACCGGCAATCGATTATATTAATAGGTTTGTTTTGTTTTCAAGGGTTGGCAACATTTAGATATATTAAGTAATTGAGCCTTTGTAGCTATGTTAAGTATCATAGCAAGCACTGAAGATATGATGGAGTCATCATGAAGCTATAGTCTGCATTAAGAACTTGCAACAAAAAATATGAAGACAAGTAAAGTTTTTAGTCTTAAATAATGTTTTATTTAAGATTTTTGTTGCTTCACTGTTAACAGCTTCAGTTTTTCATTGAATCCATATTAAAATATCCTGTGCTTTGGAGAACCCAGGTGATTAATGTACAAACTCTACTTATATTACGCTTAATGGAAACAGTTGTTACGATTTTACAGTGTTTCAGCAGAAACGATTATTACTTTTTAAAAATATTCAGATATTGGTATGCTTTTCTGTGTCTAAGTCATATTTATACATGACATTTTCTCATACCCTGTATGATAAACCTATTCTTTATATGTAAATAATACAGGGTCCGGCAGAATAAATAGCCGGATTTGAGTCTCGTAGTATGACATCGCTGCTTACGCATGCGCAAAATTAGTTTGCGCGCTGTATTGAGGAAGGACTGTCATTTGTAATTACTTGTACGGTCTTATGCCGTTCAGGGTATCGCGAATCACCGTAGATGCTTATTTAAAAAATAACGACTTTCCCATCACGGTACAACGACTCTTTGGTTCCCTGGCTAGTGGAATGCGATGAACGCGATGGCAATCATCTACTTGGTGCCATATTCAGAACCAAGTACTGGCGTCTTTTGTGATAAAATGGCATATATCATTTTGTTTTCTCAGTGTGTGTTTCAATAAACTTCTCAAATAGCTTCAAAGTCCTGTTCTGTTTGTATCCTACTATCCATTCTGCCGGACCCTATATATAGGTTCTTTGTTCGTTATCACAGAGGAAATTTTGGCCTATATTTCATGCCGAAGTTGAGTCACTCTAGCTGCTCTTTGAAATGTTGTAAAATAGCAAATGTTTAACTACACAAGGTGGAAGACCTTAACATCAAATTTCTCATGTTGTGAATAACAAGAAAGTCTAATATCAAAATCTTGAAAAGTTTATAGTTTTCTAGAGAAAAATATGTTTATCAAAAAAGTTATCATCTGGCTAAATGCAAAATTTGTTGCCTTTTTGTTGCAATAAATTGTGGGTGTTTTAAATTTAATTTACACAAAACCGTTGAATCTATTTAAATACGCCAAAGGAATAAGTTGTTGTTTATTCAATTTTCTATAAATATAGCCATAAATCAAGAACTTTCCATGAACGACTTTTCAGCCATTGATGATAAATTTTTTGATAAAAATATTGTTTCTAAAGTAGACCACTTGAAGACCTGTGAAGCATTAAGATCAGAAGGAACTACAGTTCAAAAGTATTGGAAAGCACGAATGCTAATGGCTTCATTGCCAGATGGAAGGCACTAGAAAACAACATATGTTGTTGTTGTTTTCTAGTGCCTTGCATCTGGCAATCAAGCCATTAGCATAGAAAACAACATATTGTTTCTAAAAAAACTATGAATTTTTCAACATTTTGGTATTAGACTTACTTGTTATTCCCAACATTAGAAATTCGCTGTTCAAGTCTGGTGGATCATTTCACTTCCAATCCTGTATACGCAAATGAGATTGACGTTTCAGAGTGGCATGAATTGTTTACTACCAATAAGCAGATGTTTCACCTATAATTATATTATGTAATCAGGGCAGGGTATGCAAATTGCCTGTCAGATTCCTTGGGACATTATATTTTACCTAAGTGTTACGCAAATAAGGGAGTGTGAACAGTATACCATTGTATGTTACCAATATGTAATTTTGAACAATATGCTATACAAATATGCGTAAGTATGCAAAATGAAGTAGGTAAACGCTGAACTGCCAAATTTGACCTAGATATTACCAGAAGATGAGGTGGAGAATGTGAATAAAGTGTGTGGCCGTCGGCACTCTTTGAAATTCAAAGTTTAATTCCTAATTAAACATCCAGATCATTTTCTTGGTATCAGTTTGCGCATTTAAACATACAACTGTACTCTGTTTGCAAGGAAAAAATCAAGGTTCATTTTTTATGAATAGCTAATATTGAAACTATAATAATTCTTCTGAAGCACAAAATCCCATTCATAACATCTCTTTCTTTCTTCCCTTACCCCACCTTCTCTTTCCCTTTTACCTTTTTTACCCTCTCACTCAATAGTGGTTGATCCGAAACTTGATATACAACATAGTTGTGGACCTATAGTAACAAAGGACATTGTCAAATCAGCTGATTCTCCCCTATAGGCTTTCTTAAGCAACTACAGTTAAGATAATAATTAAGTTACAAATTATGTACATACGAGGTTAAGAGGAAGTAACACATACGTACTATACGTTTCAATGCAGTGATGCTTTTCCTCACGTCACCATAGGTGTCAGATGAGTACTGAAATCCATACTTCATGTAGGAGTAAGTGGTCAATATGCTATTATCAGAAGATACTGTGATTTGCACAGTACATGTTCTGGATTTGGTGTCGTAGAAAGTAACCTCAGTGCTGAAGCTCTTGGGCGTTGGACTTATAAAAACCATTTTTGCAGTTATCCCATATGGCTTATCACTTACTGGAATCGTGCAACCAGAGGGGAAAGTAACTTCCAGAGTTTCTCTAACTCTAGGTTTCATTCTTATTCTCAGTTCGTCTCGTTCACTGTAGTTAAGTGCATATAAAGTGAGATGTGCTTCATTGGCTACTTCAAGAGGAACTGGCAAAAAGAAGATCTGAAACACGAATGGATCAGAACTTAAACGTTTAATCATGTAATCATTTAAATATACACACCTGAAGCTATTAACAGTGAAGTAAATTGATTCACAAATAACACAAAGTAACTGGAGACTCACACTTTACTATAATAAATTGAGTTAAACTCACGTCATCGCGAACATGTAACGTTTTTTCGTAGCTATTGCATAAAGTGAGTTCGCCTGATGATGACACATAAATGTGTCGAAACGATCGTTGTGAGGAGTGTAACTCAATTTGTTATAGTGAAGTGTAGGTCTCTAATTCATTTGTGTCATTTGTGCATGTAATCATTGTTTTATATATATATATATATATATATATATATATATATATATATATATATATATATATATATATATATATATAGCTTTGAGAATGAGCTGGAGTCAACTCGAAACGTATCAGCATCAAATAACTTGCAATATTACTAAGATAAGTGAAGCTTTTAGTTTCTAATTTGTTCTAACTTTAGATTCTTGTTGCTTCACTGTTAATAGCTTCATTATTTCCTTATGTAGTTTTTTGTTTAGTGCAAATATATTGTGGCTGAAATTGCGCATTTCCTAACATACTTCACATCGCTTATCGCGCACATTATATAACACTCATTCTTTCAGAACTTATAATAATACTCTTTAGGAGCAATAGCTGATACCCATGATAATACGATATGACATGATATATGTTGCTCTGCAGTTAACAAGCGTATAACACCAAAGTCAATGTCATATTATATATGGTAGAAATCCATGGAAGCATAACTAAAGTTTACTATGCTGCGTTTTGTTGGTCAATTATGTGCATTTTGAAAATGTAGCATTTGTTGACCCTTATAGGAACACTTACCCTAAGGTTGTTTTGGACGTTAGAGTACTGTCTGTGATTCCCTACATGTTCACAGATGTTCTGTAAATAGGTATTGGCTGTAAACAGCACTTTAGTATGAGGTTATTTTGAGCCACTTATTTACAATTACCTTCACCACTAAACTGCTTTTTTAAAGCGGAAACGTTTCCAGGACCATTCGATCCCATCATCAGCCGTTGGGTAACTGACGTTATCCTCTTGTTCCTTTTCTCTGCTGTCTCTATTCTGCTGCCATCTGGTGTTAGGGTCGCAGAGCTTTAACACTTCATTCAATGCTGGTATTTCAAAATTAATAACTTTATTACTGTTCTTGATGATGTATATTTTTTTCCCAAATATTCAGTTCTATTGGTGAATTAATCGATTTTAACAGTTTCATATTAAGACCGATGTTGTGGTTTTCAGTCCAAAAATGATGTGCCACAGCAGACTTTTCAATTTTGTTTAATTTTATGTTTCTTTGGTGTTCCTTTTAAGTCTTATATCCAAATTTCTCTTTGTTTTCCCTATGTAGCTTTTGTCACAATTATTACAGTTGATCTGGTAAATCCCCGATTTTTTATTCAGCACTTTAGTACTTCATAAGTAGATGAATGTTATTGCGCAGTTGAAAAGTCTGACATGGGTAAAAAGGGGAGCTTTCGCAGAAAACTGTGCTGCAATAATCAGCTTACATAAAGAGTCAAATTGCCACACAAGAACAAATTTCCTTCGGAAGTGTCCATTACACTGTAAAGAGGTATGTAACTAAAAATTACAATTTGGATCGTTATCGAAAGGAGAGGCCTAGGGTGACCTCGAAAAGTGAGGATAAACATTTAATAGCGACCGGCAAACGTGATTATTTCAAAACAGCACCCATGCTGACAGCGAACTGAATCAGTTGAGGGTTGAATGTGTAAGTGTTTCTACAGTGAAGAGACAACTTCAGGATGAACATTTTAGGGGTTGCATTGCGGCAAATAAATTCCTATTGAGAGCTGTCAATAAACGGAAAAGATTACAATGGGCCAACTGACATGTAAGCTGAACTGTTGATCAGTGGAAAAAGGCGTTATTTGACAATGAATCTAAGTTTGAGCTATTTGGCTCAAAACGCCGCCAGTTTGTCCGACGTGTAAAAGGTGAACGCCTGGCACCTCAGTGCATATCTCCTACAGTCAGGAATGGAGGTGATTCGGTGCTGGTATGGGGTTGTTTTGGTGACAATAGGACAGGTAATATTGTGAAAATAGAAGGAATTAAGAAGGAGCATTATCACATCACTCTCCAACACCATGCCAAACCATCTGGGAAACCCTTGCCAATTAACCCCAAACATACATCTTTACTCTGTAGAAGACAACGTTGAATGATTGGAAGAGAGACAAGACTTGAAGATCATGGTTTGGCCCCCTCAAAGTCCTGACTGCAATCCTATTGAACTACGTTGGCATCAGGCGGACAGAGAGGTCAAAAGAAACAACCCACTAATGTAAATGTATTGTGGAGTCATGTGCAAAACGTGTGGAGGGATATTTCTGAAGATACACAGGCGCACTTAATAGGAAGGATACAAAGAATCTGCAAAGCCGTAATTAAAGCAAGGGGAAGTTAGTTTGAAGAAAGCAAAATTTAACGTGCATTACTGATTTTCATAAAATATACTGTTGTGACTACATATTATGTCTCTTTTATTCCATTGTTTCAATAAATCATAAAAATGAGGTGTGTTCAAAAACTTTTGAGGGGTAGTGTATATGTTGGTGTTGGCTAATGCTGAATTTCTACCAATGAAATCATTAGTCCTCTTGCTGTCCAATATTTTTTACTGGGCGCTAGAAGTGGCGGCGCATATTTGAAGGTAGTCTTGATCCATTTCCTCTTGCAGATCACTTGAGGACAGAGTGGTGACCAATATCTCCCAATTCTGTTCAATGTTTTGCCAGACAATCATGTCCCGTAATCAACCTGAAGATTGCAGCTGCCGTTTTTCGAGGATACTCCGGAATTACTATACTTCCCATCTTTTATTTTTTATCTAGTTTTTTATTTATCTTTTTTTTATTTTTTATTTTTCATAGAACTATTTGGAATAGTCTAAATTAATCAATATTTTAGCTACATAAAATGGTAGATTAACTATATATTTCTGTACAGGAGGAGGAGATGTAGGTTTAAGGGCGATCAACTACATGGTCATCAGTGCCCTTAAAAGACAACTCATGGCAACAGCCAGAGTAAACGTCTATAAACAATAAAATTACTAGTAACAAGGAAAATAGATATAGGTACATAAATATACAAAACAAAGTGCCAAAAGCCAGAATGATAACAAATGACAAAGATATCAAAAGAGTATAAAAACTAGATACCTAAAGTTTCAAATTCTCAAACTCATGTTACTCTCTGCTAAACACTTAAAGTCCCTTTAGACCGCGGCTCTGTCGCCCATCAAGACGTCCGTAAGTCTGGCAGGCAGCTGCAGAGAGTCTCGAAGGTGCGGTAGAAAGAAAAGTTCTAGAAACACTGACAAAAGGTTGTCGCACAGCGGACAAAGAGAAGCAGGGTCCCGTTTGAAAAGGTAACCATGCGAAAAATTGCAGTGGCCAATGCGCAACCGACCCAAGTTAACCTGCTCGCGATGATATGTGCGAGAGGAGTTACCCAGTTTATCGGAGTTCTTTATTTCTCTAAGTTTATTACCGCGGAGAGCTGACTACTCTTCGCGCCAAAACGACAGCACCGCTGTGTGCACCTCAAGCTTAAGATCTTCCGAAGTAACATGGGAGAGGTAATACTGGGTTCTGTGGTTGCCGCCTTTGCTGCCAAATCCGCCATTTCATTCCCCGGTAAACTTAAGTGACCAGGAATCCATTCACACACTACATTAACGCCACAAGCGTGTAAAACAGGGAGGGCCTCCTGTATACGTTTTACAATAGGATGCGAGTTCTACAGCACACGAAGATTCTGAAGTGCACTAAGAGAACTGCTCAAATACGGGCAGTCACCTAATTTATGACGGCGCACATATAAAATGACTCGGTATATTGCACACAGCTCTGCATTGTAAATGAAAGTGCTATTAGGAAAACCCAATGTATGTGGTTCTGTTCCATGAACATAAGCACATCCAACACAACTGGTGCTCTTTGATCCATCGCTGTAAATCAAATGTCGATTGGTGTAGCATGACAAAATCCTAAACCACAGGTGTGGATACTAAAAACGGGCATTGTGGACTTCCGGTGTACGGTCACCCAAGATCTACATGGGACGCTCCTGGTAACCAAGAAGGGTGGAGTCTTTAATCTTTGAGAAACATGTTAGGGATTTGAGTACCAAACTCCCTAAGAAGCTCCAAGAAAGGCAAACCCGCTGGTTTAGGACTAAGGGTGCATTTCTTATATCGTTCTCTTAGCGTGGTGGTCAAAAATGACGCAAACTGTGGGTGCTTAGGCATACATCTAAGCGCAAAAATATATTATACTAAGAAAATCTCATTTGATATTGCAGAGGAGGTTCTGCGGATTCGGCGTAAAGGCTCACAACTGGGCTCGTTGGAAAAGCTCCTCTTGCCTTGCGGATTTCCCTATTATGGAGCGCGTCTAATCTTCTCACCACAGATGG
The DNA here is from genome assembly GCA_030765045.1 of Tenodera sinensis. Lineage (NCBI taxonomy): Eukaryota > Metazoa > Arthropoda > Insecta > Mantodea > Mantidae > Tenodera > Tenodera sinensis. Next base: position 31,723,246 of record CM060963.1, on the reverse strand, counting down.
TCTTGCTGACGAATAAAGGATACACCCAAAGTGTAGTTTGGATTGGATCAGTGCGCGATGCATTCTCACTAAAATTGTCCGATCCGCCCCAACGAACTGCCATTTTGCACCCGTAAGATATCCAGAAAGGGTTACATCGTGCTCTTAGCTGTGCTATATGCGACGACCAACTGAGCTTCGTATCCAAGATCAATCCCAAGAAACGCCTCTCATCTGCGAGGGGAAGTTAATTTGGGCGGAAACGTAGCGAAGGTAGTTATCATCTCCTGCAGCACCAGCAGTTACCCAGATTGACTTCCCAGTTGAAAAACGTAAACCGTTTTTTGAGTTCCATTCTTGAAAGTTGTCCAAACATTGCTGCAAGCGCCGTTGTAAGTACGTCATGCACTGAGTAGTACAATACACGTCGAAGTCTTCCACGAGTAGGCAGAAGAATAGAAGAAGAAGAAGAAGAAGAAGAAGAAGAAAGAAAGAAAGAAAGAAAGAAAGAAAGAACAAAATGGTGAACAAAGAAGTAAAATAATTCACAGAAATTTAACCCCGAGTTTACAATTCATTTTACCTGCACTACGACCCGAGATAAGAAAGATTCGAAAGCTCAAAGACCCAACGCACCCACCATATATAAAACCGCACCAGACTAATGAGCTTGCATAGGGGTGGCTCCGTGCCCGAGCGGTTAGACAGTTCGCCGACCACCTTGGCGGCCCGGGTTCGACATCAAGTACCCGCATGTGATAGTGGACAAAGAGGCGTCTCGGTGGGTTTTCTCCGGATTCTTCGGTTTCCACGAAAGACCAACAGTTACACCCAGGCAAGAGAGAAGTGTAATAAAACAATTAAGTGCAGGTGGAACTACGCTGGGATAATTGGCTCAAGATCCAAACATTCGCCTACACGAGTTTACGCTATCCCAAATGGTAACCAGGAAGAACTTTATGATATACAAGAAGATACGGCAGTCGGCTTACCGATGTGCATAAGAAAAGACGGATACCCTAGGATAAGCAATATGTGACCTGGAAAATCCAGTGGAAGCAAGTGGTGTTCGGTGATGAAAAGAAATATAATTTAGATGGGCTAGATGGAGCAGCCTACAATTGGCATGATTTGCGGAAATAAGGGAAAGAAGAACAGATATTTTACAAACGGCAGCAAGGAGGAAGTTCATTATTGGCTTTGGCTGGGTTTGGTTATCGTGATACAACAAACCTGCTTTCCCAAAGGGTCGATTGACAGCAACTGACTACCAAAATCTGCTGGATGTTCATCTTTTACCTCTTGGGGAAGCAATTATGGGTCCATGTTGGATTTTCCATCAGCGCAAGGCTAGTATCCACACTGCAAACTCCACCTGGGAATAGTTTCTGCAGAATGGAGTTCACGTAATGGGCTGGCCTGCAAATTCGCCGGATCTGAACCCCATACTGATGGCAAACAATATTTAATATCGTAGAACTGAAAGCTGTCCTCCTATCTGCTTGGGAAGATGTGGAGGTGTACACGCTCCAGAAGCATAGAGACAGCATGTGTGATCATATTTTCAGGGTTGTGTTCCTACAATGGCTATTGAGATAAGGTAGTTGACTCATTTTGCAACACCGGGAATGTGGTAAGCGTTGAGTTGTATCCGAGTTCTGGACAATGTGTAGTTTGTAACCCACATATGCATTACATAATATTAAAATATATCCAATAAATACATTAGCCATGTCTATAAGTTTTCTGTTGTATATTTGCCTATCCTTTCTATAACACATAGGTGTTTGTATCATTTTGCAACGCACCTTAAATGGGTCCAAACTAGCTTGGTGGAAGGAGGTTTCCTCGAAGGTTATTGACCTTATGGGGAGCGTTGAAAGCGGAGTAACGTTACATACGTTGATATTTATTTGTTAAAAATAATTACATTTCATGCCATGTGCAATAAGATATTGTGCTTAGAATAATTCAAATGTCTTAAGAGTTCGTTTTGAAATTTTAGCCTCAGCGTCTCTCTTTTAATTCTTATAATGTAAGCTAATCTTTACTTATATTTTAATCAAAATTCAGGTACTTACTCATTTTAAGTGAATGCAATAATATAAAGCACTGGTTTCTTAAAATAAATTCTATAAATACCTCTCTTGCGCTTGTCCACAGGAGCGGCGCAGGATATTTTCCCTCAAGCTGTATGGCATCAAACATCCTTCCATCCATTTGATTGTTGATGTACACTGGTATACTTGCGATATAGTGTCCTGGTTCATATGGGTCGAAAAAAAGCAGGAACAGCATCGAATCTGATGGTTGGAGAGTGAAGTGGACTGTCTCTTTGCCACCACCAGCTTTGGGATTAGATTGCCAGTTGATTCGGAAAGGTGAGATTGCTTCATCCAACTCACGAAGGCAAAGTGAGAATGTAACAGCCTGTGTGAAAACGTTATGGACCTCAAGCTCTTGCATCGTCTTGTTTTTGACAGAATCCGGAAAGTAATTAAACTTAAAGGAGTTTGCGGAAAAGTGAAGCAGGCGTCCTGAGACAGTAATGTCTAATCGTACCACCGGCAACTCTTTAGGGAAGGGTTGTAGCTTCACCTTCGCATCAGGATATCTGTGGACAGAAATTACAACACAAGTAGTATCATTGCACTCATGTTAATATCACTAACAAGAGAAATAGTTATTAAAGGATGTAATAAATCCTTACGATTGTGACCGTCGCACTGACAGTTAAGGTTTAAAATAGCTCGCATAATTATCGAGTTTGTGTAACCATGATATATTAAAGTCGCTATGAATGGTTTGTATTTATAACTAGTAAGATTAGGCAATGGAAAAGTGTGAGAAGAGGAGAGCCATTCCTTCGCCAGCCATATTTGAGGTAACAGTGTTCAAAAAACTTCTAGCACGAATAAATGGAAACTCATTGTTATTAACACATTTAACTGAGATACGAAGTACATTTGAATACAAGGAAGGGAATGAACAGAACATTGTTCTTTTTTATTTCAAAATAGTGTCTGGTTTGGGGTACATAAAGCACCACCAAGGAAACCCATTATGAAGTGATAAAACGCGAATTGTTTTGAACATATTTAAAAAATATTTTGAGAAATACTCATTACCATAGTTGTATTATCCTCTTGCTCTCCAATATTTTTCACTGATGGATGGGGCGCTAGAAATGACCGCCATATCTGAAGGTGGTCTTGGTCCATTCCCTCTTGCAGAGTGGTGAAGAATACGTCATAATTCTGTTCAAATGTTTTGCCTGACAATGACTTCATTATCAGAAATCCAGCATTAGCCAACAACAACATAATTGCATTATTCGCAATATTACTTAAAAGTGTATAATATATATTCACTTCCTCGCTTCCTTCTGTGTTTGTAAGCAAGATCTGCTGGATGGCAGTGGCGCTCCTATGCAATCCAAATGCACAAGCCAGAAGCCCCTCACGTGGTGATGACACTTAATATAACGCATATATTAAGTCGCACCTTATTTATCAGCTAGCGCTACAGCCAGTCTCCAACCCCTGGACCAACACAGCTATACGCCGACCGCAAGCAGACACCAGCCGACATAACGCCTAGCAACAAAACGCCACAATCAACGATCTGTACACTTCAGTACTCCACCCCACCGCAGCACTTCCAAAAGTGCATGAAGCAATACCTCCCCAACCGAGTGACATGGGAAGCAGCTCTAACTCATGCACTCAAAAACACCCACGTCACCGACAGAAGAGTATGAACAACCACACAACCGCATGTGGGATTCGTGGAGGACGAAGTGAGGGGGGGGGGCGGGTTTATTCCGGGTTTTACGGTTTCCCCCGCCATATAATTCCACCGGTGCTCCATCTTCATTGCATGTATCATAAATGTCACCGCCTGTAGTGCCGTATGTAGTAAAAGCGGGCGTTAAACACTACAAAAAAACACACACGACGCCGAGACGCAGACACCAGCACTACAAGAAGAAGAAATCATCGAGACACGACAACGAAGACAACAACGCCAACACTCAGAAACATCACGCCAATTTTTTTACAACCACCATGGACAACCTGCAATAACCACTGCGCCTTACCACAGTACCTTAGCTGTACTAATAACCCACATTCTTAACACCAATTAAGTGAATCATTGAATGGAAATGAAAATAAAATAAGAAATAAAATAAAAACAACAAAATAACCCTTCTTAAGCTTAATTAAATAAATAATTACCTCGCGGCTGAAGAGGGAACACCCCCTGAAACAGCCTTAGGGCGAAACAAACCCTCAAATACCGTTTAAAAAGTTCTGCCAAACATAGGTGCTTGCGAAGGAATACAATGTTGCACTTTGTTGAGCGTCTGTCGGGTCAGTTAGTCAATGAATAAATGAAAGTTTCGCATGGTCGTTAAGGCTGTTGCACTTTGAGTAATGTGGATCTCCTATTTTGTGCCATATGGGACACATTATACCTTCGTCAGCATTCACCAGACGCCACCTCCAGGATGTTGACAATCTTCGCCTGGCATATGAAAATGTTCCATAGTCCACGGAATTAACATATCTGGGCGTACTACTGGATATGCGTCTAACTTGGAAGGCGCATAGCTCAGCACTAGCCTCCAAAATTAGCAGGAGAATGGCCTGGTTGTACCCACTGTACAACAAGAGGTCGCCAATGTCGCTGAAGAACAAACTCCTTGTATACAAGCAGGTCATCCGGCATGCACTAACTTATGCCTGCCAAGTTTGGGGAGCAGCAGCAAGGACCAACCTCTACCCGCTGCAGGTACTGCAGAATCGGTACCTTAGAACATCTATAGCTGCTGACTGATACATCCCCAACGCCAACATACATTCGGACTTCTCCTTACTGACTCTAATTGACTACATCAAACATCTGTCTAACAGTTTCTATGCCAGACTTCCAGCCAGCTTCAACCACCCCATCGGTGTCCTCGGGAAATATGACATAGACCCCGGGGAAACATACAAACGACCAAGACTTGTGCTAGGCCAGCAATAGACCCGACACAAATGACTGACAATTGACTAAATCATCATCGCCATTATCACCAGTTTTATCATAAACACACACAAAAGAAAATCATCTTTACATATATTTTTCCTTCATCATCTAACTTTACATTCCAGTAAATTTTCCCACCATCTAACCACCATCTATATATCAACACTATTTCAAACCAGTAAGGGATAAAATCCTGGAGTGGTCATAGTCAAGGGCGCCTTCCATAGGGAGGATAACCCCTTAATGACCCTGCACTACACGATGGGGAACCGTGCATACAAATATACATATTATTTACAATCACATCACAATCATTACAGTTTATACCTAAACATTACATACTTATGCTAAATTAATTCTCACTATATGATTCATGAACTAAATTAGTTCGGACTCAGTTGCTTAGTCTGATTTCAATACACAATGGGGAAATAAATAAACTATTGCATATATACCCTGTCTTCTTCATGAAAAATGAAGACTTCAGCGTCGGTTCATTCCCAACGACAGATGGACCCAACAGTTCGTTGACGACAATGGGCAATATGAACTTGTGTGCTGCTATATCTGTCGGCTGGAAATGCAAGAACAAACATTTGTTCTTCATTGGAGACACGAAGCACGAACTGATGTTTCGTGATTTTCCGGGGCACATATCAGGTGAGTTGCTTATGTAGAACTCGGGACGGTCCTCAAGCTGAAACTCAATGCTCGCTATTGTTGAACCGGTGTTATTTATCTCCAAAGGTGTGACCTCATGCGAGCCTGCAGGTATTCTACGTAGAGCTATGCTCTGTGGCTTTACGGCAACCTGACAACATGTCATAATTCAAATATTAGTAGCATATCACACGTAGCTCTATGTTTCTAGAGTTATTGCCAAGAAGTATGTATTAAATTCAACCAAAAAGGTGAGTTGATTCATTACACTAAACAACACTTATAATTTACCGGAAGATCTTTCGAGGGCTTGACTTTCCTTCATTATCAACCTGACATCGATTGCTTCTCCCTGGTATGGATGGCGTTGTTTTCTCTGAGGTCTCCTCTGGTGGTGGTTCAAGGGACGTGCTGAAGATATTTTTCTCGGGGATGTCAAAATTGAATACTCTGTTTGTATTTTTCAAAATGAAGATTTGTTTCCACGTGGACAGCTCTTGCTTTCCCGTTACAAGTTTGAGGAGCTTCGGTTGTGGCTTTGTATTGTAGTTTTCTGTCCAAAGTGGTTGGCAACTGCTGACTGTGCAACTGTTAGATTTTTGCGTTTCTAAAGTGTTCCTTGGATATTATTCCTAATTTTCTTTTTTTTTTTTTTTTTTTTTTTTTTTTGTTTTTTTTTTTTTTTTGTTTTTCCTATATACACTTTATTACAGTCATTGCATTCAATTTGGTAAATGCCAAATTTTTTATTGGGTGTGATGGCATCTTAATATCTGAGTTCAGTAGATTTTTTTTATCAAATAGTGGTTCACTGGTGCTAGCTGAATATTCTGTCTTTGAAAACTTTTTTAATTTTTCGAAGGCACAAAGATGGAATGTGAATTTTTATAAATCTAATTTTTGTTTCTGCTACTCTGAGTGTTATAGTTTCTTTTAGTAACTTTTTTGTTTCTGCTCGTTTCACTTTTTTGTCTTATAATGATTTGTGGAAGGCGTTTTTTTGTGCTATTTCAAGTATTTTGCAATATATTGGTTTTTATTCTTCTGTTGGAAAGGGGATGTTCACCAATCTATGTAACCATTGAGAGTTGCCTGTCTGTGACTTCTTGGATTGCAAGTATGAGCTTTTATGTAATTGTCCGTTTTTGGCTTTTTCTTCTGGCATACATTCTGGAGTATATTCTATTCTTGTTTTAGATTATTTGTAAATCCAAAGATGGTAGCTTCTCATCCTTTTCCAATTGCACAGTGAACTTTATGCTTTTTTCCTAGATGTTTAGGAGTTTTAGAGCATCATCTATGTGTTTTTTGGGACTATTGCAAATATGTCATCTCCGTACCGCTGCCAGTTGGAAAAATCAGTAGTTGCCAACCACTTTTTGACAGAAAACCACAACATAAAGCCAGAACCAAATTTCCTCAAACCCGTAACGGGAAAAAACACATGAGAACAAATCTGCATTTTGAAAAATAGGAAGCAGAGTATTCAATTTCGACATCCCCGAGAAAGATTTTCTCAGCAAATTCCATGAACCACTACCAGAGGAGAAAATATCGCCATCCACGCCAGGGATAACAAGTCGATGTCCACATGGTAATGAAGGAAAGTCAAGCCCTCGAAACATAAGATAGTTTGTATTAATATTCAATATTAATAAAGTAAAACCTGCCTAAGCGGGTTCACTGTATACCAGAAACCTGGACAAACGGAAAATAAATCTTTTAATGGAGCCCTTTCCTATGATAAATAATACTATTTCGGAAAATTGCCTAATGCAAAGCTGGAATAATTTTCTGGAGCAAGTTTTTTAAATAACCTGACAAACTATACCATTATATGCGTAATGCATCGCTGCATGGTAAACAATTAAAGTGATAGCCGTTAGTATTGAACATGGCTGTGAGAGAGTTAGTCCCCTTATAGTTAGTCCCCAAAAAGAAAATAAGTATATCAAAATATTGTAAATCTAGCTTATTTTTCATGTTGGTAATGATTTGGTTAGTGCCAAATGTGTTACACCACTGTTCCATTGTTTAGAATACTATTTTTTTACTAGTATCATTAATGTTAGGTATTATGTTCGAATTTAAATATATATAAAAGTGTTGGGAGGCTAGATTGAGATCGGTTCATCAACAACAACATTTTGAGAACTATATGCAAGATGACGTCATAGCGGACGTCGTGAAATATGCGCATACACTTATGAATAAAAATACACAGTTAAAGAATGCAGCAGATTCAATCTCTCTTACCGTCCAAAGCCAAAAGGGACAAGACGTGTTTTAATGGGTGCGGGATAGAACGCTATAACTGAAATTTCCATTGACAAGATACAACGAAAACGTTGAGGAAGTCGATCCGCATCCACAGAAAGTCTATTAATGTAATACGTGTGTAATTTAAAGCAAAAAAGGTGCGAATAAAACATTGTAAAAGACTTCATTCCGTGTCCACGTTATTCACCTGTACCTCGACCCGAGATAACTACAGAGTTGAAAGCTCTTCACCTACAACGTCATTTTATTTTAAACACCGCACCAAATGGCTTGCCCAAACTCGTGGCTCCAATAAGAGTGAACTATCAGACAGTAAAAAGGGGCATTCAAACTCTGACCAGTGCAGACGGAGGATCGTGTTACCCCGATGATGCCAAGCGCAGTACTTGGCGAAACGTTGGTATCTACCATGCCTTCTAGACCACGGCTTACAAGCCCAGAAGAACTGTGCATTTCGAATAGTCAAGACACCGGCCGTGAAAGCCTAAATACAAATAATAAAAAGTGGACTCGCAAGAAATCAAGCTGACGCCAACGCTGGAACCAACGGGAGACGCCATCAAAGCGAAGCCAGAGCTGGAACTAACGAGAGACCCCATTATAGAGTTCACCAGCGCGGGAACCATCGAGGGACGCCACAAATCGAAGTCAGTGCTGGAACCAAAGAGATACGCAATTGAGGAGTTCACCAGCGCGTGAATCATCGAAGGACACCACCTGAAATCTACCGTCGAGGGAATTGACGTAAGGGACAAGAACCAACGAAAAAGGTAGGAACAAAAAATTTTGTTTAACATTTACTTTGTTTTTACATGTTGTTGAGGAATGGTAAGAAAGTAGAAATTTTAAGCCTAGCTAAATCTAATCAAAAGTGAATATGTCGCGAAAAGGAAAGGAGATAGAAGCAAGAGTGGGGGGAGGGGCAGTTAAGCCTAGTATTCAAACAGAAACAGAAAGTGAGAAAGAAGTAACAGTCATGGGAATGATAAAAAATTAATTATGATTATGTTTGAAAGACTAGAACAGAAGATAAAAGAAATAGATCAGAAAATGGAGCAGAATAAAAAAGAATTAAGGCAGGACTTAGGACAAAAATATAACACAATAGGAAAGAATTAGAGCTAGATTTGGGAAAGAGAATAGGATTAGGAAGGCAGGAATGCAAGGTAAAGATGAAAGTAATGGAGAGTAATTTGAAATTATTACATAAACACATAAATGAAACAAAGGAGGCTTTAGAAGCTAAGATAGAAACCATAGCACAGAGAATGGAAAAATTAGAAATGGAGATGAAAGGAAATAAGATTGTATTGGAGGGAGAAGTTGGTAGATGTAGGGATGAAATAACAGAGTGTAAAACAAATGTAGAGTGTAAGATTACAAATGTAAAAGCAGAACTAATTAGGAATTAAGAAAAGAAATTGAGGTAGTGAAGAAAGAAATTATGAGTGAAACTGTAGAACAAATTGTTTTTCCTAATATTAAGACTGTGGCTGAAGTAGTACAATCACAACAAGATGCTTTAAATAATATAAAACAAAGTCATTTAGAAATGAAGAATGATTTAAAATCAATTTGTGAAGAAATACGAAGAGTAAAATAAAGTTTGGCTAACGCAATTGATGTTGTGAATGCACCGCAAAGGCAAAAAGATAATTTAGACATCAGAGATGTTCAAAATGAGAGTGACATAAGTGACGTACAAAATGATCACTCACCACGTAGAGGTCCACAATCACATAATAACACAACACACAACTCATGCTATACCAACAGCATACTACATGAAATAATAATTATACACCCCACATTTGATGAGGAGAAGGGAGATGATCCAAAACTATTTATTAAAGAAATGGAGGAATATTTCAAAGGGAAAAGAATATCAAACGAGCTTAGAATTATGATAGTGAAGAAAAGCTTGAAAAACAAAGCATTAGCATGGCTAAGATTAACACTAGCTGGTCATAGTCGGCTCATTTAGGAACCGATAGCTGTCAAGGTATTCGGGCCCAGCTAAACAGAATCGACGAGGGTAGAGCTAGCGACAGGAAGTGAAAAGTCGCTAACACCTGCCATGGTGCTACAAACCACAAATTTGAGTGAAATTGTTCCGACAGAAAGCCAATGGGTTGTTGACTCTCTGGCTAATGACGTCCTAAATGCCTCGAAATGGTATGGACTCCAATGTCGAAATGGACTCCAAAACGAAAGCTTTTGGCACAGCAGGAATATATTGTCTTGAATAGATGTTTTGCCATTATTGGATTATCACTGGGAAGAGTTTCCAGTGTATGGCGAGTTAACTAGAGACATGGGAATGAATACCAAGTGGGACATAACCATTTCTATCCGTGCCAGAGAAAGTGTGAGCATGATCCTAACTATTAAAGACACGCTCACATATTACAATATCACATTAGCAGTGCCAGAAAGAGACATACTATCTGCCGTTGTTCTAAATATTTACATAAGTGACGTCAGAGAGCTCTTACACATAAAACTCTTTGATGGTTCAGAGTGGATTCATGTGACACTTGCCATGGGGGTATCTGTTCTACAACTTAAGTTACTTCAAACAAAGACCAAAGATGTACAATTGCTGCAAGTTAAGACCCAGGAGTCCTACTTTCACTCCCTCACAGAGGCAATTATTCACCTGCTCAGTTTAAAATTCATAAATATAATTTTTTAAACATCGCCCCAAGTTATACCAGTATTTCCTGGACAGAACTACATAAAGTGCAGAATTCAAGCCTGTATATTATCCTTTATGTATTAGTGCGTTGATTTTAATATGGCCAATGAAGATGAAATCGTACATAAAAGTAAGCATTGTTGAGAATGGGGAGCAAGAGGAGTTAATGACCATTCATCCACTTCAGGAGGCAACTTGGCAAGAAGTTAGAGGCATATATAGACCTAAAAGCAGCAATGGTACTGTTAGACTACACATGTATGCTAGATGTAATGATTACTTTATTGGGGCAATTCGCGAGTACAATCCTATGGGTGATGTACGTGTAAGAAGTATCAGCTACAGAATTTAAATGGCAAGTTAACCGGAAGGTACCATAAGAACAAATTAAAGCCATTTAAAGAAACGACTCACTAAAGCGCGTTCCACCCTTAGAAGACAGTACACGTTAAATGGAGTGCAGTGTTGCAACATGTACTAGTTGCGAATATTTCTCCGCGCGCGATCCCGAGGTGGTCGAGTCCTTTACTTAGTCCTTCAATTGCTGCTTGACGGGCACTTTTAACTTTAGTATCCCTCCATGCCTTTGTTACTGTATGACCTAAATTTACAAATGACTCGTCTGTATAAGCAATTGACTTCCCCTGGTCCCTAAACCTTTTTACGTCTTTTAGATATTTATGTCGCCATCTGATTATGTCGATATCGTCTCTTTCTATTAATATGCACTTGTTACCCCTTCTTTCATATTTGGACCAAAAATCATGTATGAACCGACTAAGAGTAGCCCTTGAGAAATTTGGTAGGGTCTCATCACTGATCAACCGTGACAAAATTATATTCAGCGTGGGTTGAATATTTGCAAACAGTAAAGAATGAACAATTCGCCGCACTCCACATTCAGTATATATTCACTATATACTTCTTTTTTTTTCCGCCCTTTTTGCTTTCTTTTTCGATGGCGTTCTTAGAGGTCCTTTCATTACTTCCTTTTTAATCCTATACACTACTGCTTCTGAACACCCGATAGCCTTAGCTGTTTCTTTTACTGCCTTACTTACACGCATTTTACTTGAAAAATAATCTAACGCCTTCATAATTATTTGGCATTCTTTACTTCTTAATTTACCTATATATCGTCTCTTCCTAGCTTCCCCCTCCATGACTACAAATATTTACGAAACTATTAAACAAATAACGCAATAACAGCTCATAGATTCCACACAGTTGTACACACGACTTCTTTCGAACTAATGTTAGTGCTACTCCTTATACTATCTTCTGTGTCAGGCCTGGCACGAGAATACGCTGAATAGATGAATACCTTCTGTTTGTCCTACTTGATGAAAGAAAGAAGTTACAGCCTTTTGGTTTATTTTAAAACCTTTCTCCAACCCTCGTCAACATTTGTTCTCGCTGGTTCCCTGATGTAAGCTCAATAACAAAAAAGTTTCACACTGCGTAACTTTTACAGTGCACAGGTATAAAATTTTCCGAAAACATTTAAGTTAAAAAATTGTAACACTTAACTGAGTAAACATAGAGAATTCAAAGTGGGCAGATAGTAGCACTATAGTTTACTCTACCTAAGAACAAAATATAGACGCATACTAGCAGTTAGTTTGTTAGTTAGTGCGTGATGAGTATAGAAACAGCACATATCCGACTTCTATTGAAAAAAAATGTTTTTTGAAGAAATATGGGCCTATAGAAATGTATAATGACTCTAAAAAGGATATAAACTAGTAGAGAACAAAATTCTGCGTATGATAATGTGTTCAAACCTGAAATTTATAACAACTGAATATTTATACCATGCTATTAGGAATCTGGCAACAGCGCGAGGGTAGAAAAGGACGAGGCTAATGGCAACTCGTATGCGCTAGACAGAGACAGATATATCCCATTTAACTCCATGCTGTCATCTAAGAGTGGAACAAGGTATAATTGTCTTTGCCAACAAATGTGTACGACAGGAACAGTGCAAATAAGGAAAAACAAGATTAAATGGGTTTCTTATAGAAAATATGTATATAGGCTAGAAGCTACAGCAGGAAAGGAAATCAACATAGTCATTGGTTATAGTAACCACCAAAAGTGAGCATCGTAAACAAAGACAAATGAAAATCCTTACTATCATAAAAGGAATAAATCATATCGGCAAAAAAATATGTTTTTGGCATAAGCATGTCAAGGACAAAATAAAGAAGAAAACCATAGTCAGAGCAAAACGATGCCCACCGATTAAAATGAACATAGCCACTATTAAGCTCAGAGAAATGTGGACGAACTAAACATAATAATGAATAAGAACCCAATATCATAAGTATATCATTAGTAACATCAAAATAAAATAAATGAATCGACTACCTGCATACACATAATAAGCTAACAAGACAAAGAAGTAAGCCAAAGGTCTGCATAAAATAGCCATAAGTATGATCACAATCAAAATTTGTATCCTGTCTCTCCTTATAAAATGAACACAATTTAAAGGGCACAAATTATAATACACTTAGATAATATTTGTGTCAATGTCAAATGTAAAAACTTAGGGATATTCATGGTATTGTGTTGTGAGATGACAAAATGTGTTAAAATTATAAAGGTCTGCTGTGTCATGTCAAAGCAAAAGACAAAAGCATATGTAAAGAGGATTGTAAAAAAGAGGGTTATTGTGCAAAGTGAGAAAGTGCATCAAAGGAATGAGAAGTGTTGCATTGTGTTTCAAGCTTGTGAATATGTGTGACAGCTTGAAAAACAAAACAACGGGCAGCTATATGGTTAGTCCCCAAAAAGAAAATGCTTATATAAAAGATATTGTAAATTTAGCTCATTTTTCATTTTGGTAATCATTTGGTTACTGTTAAATATGTTACACCATTGTGTCATTGTTGAGAATATTGTTTGTTTACTAGCATCATTAATATTAACTATTATGTTCCAATTTAATATATATATATATATATATATATATATATATATATATGCATATATGAGAATTATTTTAAATGCAATATTAAAAGTGTTGGGAGGCTAGATTGAGATCGCTTCCTCAACATTTTGAGAACTATACAATATATATGCAAGATGGCGTCATAGCGGACGCCGTGAAATATTCGTATACACGTAGAAATAAAACACATAGTTAAAGAATGGGGCAGATTCAATCTCTTTTAGCGTCCAATGCCAAAAGGGACAAGACATGTTTTTAATGTGTGCGGGATAGAACGCTATACGCGAAATTTCCTTTCACAAGACACAACGAAAACGTTGAGGAAATCGATCCGCGTCCATAGAAAGTCTATTGATGTGACACGTGTGTAATTTACAGTAAAAAAAAAGGTGCGAATAAAACGTTGTAAAATACTTCATTCCGTGTCCACGCTATTCACCCTGTACCTCGACCCGAGATAACTACAGAGTCGAAAGCTCTTCACTTACAACGTCATTTTATTTGAAAAATCGCACCAACTGTGCTTGAACCGAAGTTTAAATAACCGAACCTAGCACAAGTTTTGTAGGGATACAAAAACTAGGAGAGAGATTCCAATTATTTTAGTATGCAAGTAGGAAATACAGCAAAATGTATTTTTCAACCTATTCATATTCATACTATTTCATTTTAATTTCTTCTTTCATCTAATTCTATGCCATAACATTTTTACAGTCTCTACTGCGTACAAATAGAGGAACTATAATAGCTCCACACTTAGATCCGCACTTGATGTAAACACAACCCGTCAACAGCTAACCCGCGATACGCCGAAACCAAAGCACATCATAAAGTACAGTACCTTAAATATTGGCAACTATCTGTAAGTTTTCAAAATGTATGATAACCCTGGTTAATACTAGTTGAATGTAATGCTATTCCTAAACCTCCCGATTAAATATAGTTCTGTTGCAACATAAACACGGCGTGAGTCCACGTAGCGAATGTTTGTGCTAGATGGAGTGATATGAACATCAGGTTATCGCGAAGGGATGGAAGGTATGGCTCTAAGGCTGGATGGAGTATAGCTAGGTATTGTATTTCGCACAAAAGTTCGATCCCGAGATTTCGTGGAAAATGCATGGTTCGAGACAGTCTGAATCCAAAAAAGGACTTCCGCAAAACTTGTGTGCGTGTGGGGGGTGTGTGTTCTTGTGTTTCTGTTCGCGTGCCTACCGGTAGACAACATACTCCTTATACAAAAGGAGTAAAATAACTTTAATACCAAGCCTGATATTTAACTTCAGCATCATTCAAGAATACGGCAAGAAGATTATCACACATAAGTAACGCCACCAGTGATTGTCAACTTATCGATAAATTCTCGAGTCACGAAGTGAATTTGACTATCATGAGTTACATTTATTAAGATTATTTCACGAATTAAAGGATAATATAGTGTATGAAATGTTACTTAAATTATGTATTGTGTAACTACTAACCTCTTAAAAGAAACATAAAGAAGCCATAAATACATCCGCCTACATTTGGCACGGCCTACAAAACTCTCTTATTGATGCTCCAATTTTTTAAGACGTTGGCAATGTCCGAAGTTTGAATATCTGCTGTTAATTTATAATTTCTTTAGCACAAAATTTGTCAAACTCATTCCAAACATATTTTCTGTTGTACTCAATGTTTTGAGGTTTCCCTCTTGGAGCTATTTCATGTATTTGAGCATTAGATAAGCGAGAGTCTGCTATTTGAATGGGGGCTCTCCTGCGTCAAATTACGTCAGCTATTGCGCATATGTGGCACAGTGCAGCTAGACTCTCTAACCCGATCACAACATAAGAAAACCAGAGGAGGTGATAATTAAAATTCAGAGGAGGTGGCAATGAAATGTGATTTTTCCCCGTTTTTTTCCCCTACGAATGAGGGCTGTCATTAGTTGAAATTTGAAATTCTTATGCAGATAATTGGTTTATTTCAACCAAGTTAAGTGTGAGTGAAATAATCAATATAAGCCCCCTTAGTTAAACTGGCCTTTACGTGCGAAGCCTTCCGAACAATTTTATTTTCTCAAAAACTCTTAGTGACTGATTAAAACACAAAGTGTGCCAGATGTTTTGTACATCGTTTTATTAAAATACAACCCTTTGTAAAATGGAAACCTGTGAAAACTGGAAAAAAAATTGCTGGAAAGACCATGTTCAGATTCATGCAGATTTTATTGTGTTTCTTTCTAGCGCGTTTCATGGGCACGTTGTAATTCCATTACAGATGTTCTCAAGCTCACTTCAGATGTTCTTATCGAGCCATTAAATTTTGGAGCCATTCACAACAAACAATAAGTATAAACATAACGACTTTACACTTAAACATAAGGCGGCGCAGTGGTCGAGAGGTTAGCGCGCTCGCCTACCACCTAGGCGGCCCGAGTTTGATCCCAGGGACCCGCATGTGGTATTCGTGGTGGACGAAGCGGCGTCAGGGCGGGTTTTCTCCGGGTGCTCCGGTTTCCCCCGCCATCTCATTCCACCGGTGCTCCATCTTCATTCCATGTATCATCAGTGTCACCACCTGCGGTGCCGTAGTAGTAAAAGCGGGCGTTAAACACTACAACTACAACAACAACAACTTAAACATAAAACCTAACGTGACCTGTTGTGATTCATAATGACAAAGGGAACAGCAGCCAATCGCAAAAGAGAATGGAACAACTTAGTGAATATGGAAACCAGCGAAGCGATTATCGAAAGTACACGCCCTAAAAGAGATTATGTACGTGAATTAAAATGCACAACACATAGGTACCCGATTAATGGACTTGAAACACCCACACAGAAGTATTATATATCACTAAAATGTGTTTGCTTATACAGTAGAACCCCTCTTAACCGAAACAAGGGGGGGGGGGGGAGGTTTCGGATAACAAAAATTTCGGATAGCAACTAATGTTATTTTTATTGGTCTATAATCACAGTACAATACTCGTGTCATCCGCATTGAAAATCTAGCAGTAATTATATTCTTGACAAAATGCTTCCATTTCTGTTTTGAAAATGTGTACAGCTTCAACGTCGGCAAATAACTTTTCCCCACAAACATTTACTTGAGGAACACCATACCTATTTTTCCAATTTTCTAGCCACCCGCACTAGCTCTAAACCCTTCTCCCTCCTTGCCCATCAGTTCGTATAACATCTTGGCTTTTTCCTGTATAGGTGGTCCTCATAAAGTAACTCCCTTCTCTCTCTGTTGCGTGAACCATAAAAACACCGCCTCATTTACTTTTTCACTGTGACAGGTTTACATTGTTTTCTTGTTAAGTATTTTTGAAGCATGTTCCTCAAACTTATGTTTCATTTTCACCGAATCAGAAACAGTGGAGACACCCACACCAAAATCGGCTATCACAGTACACAAAATCTCACCATTTTGAAGCCTTTCCACTGCTTGTAACTTTTCCTCTATCGTTATCACGACCCGTTTCCGTTTTGATGATATGATGTACAGAGATGATACAGTAAAAATATTTAACAAAAAATGTTCGATCACCACTATACTACAGTATTGTATAGCAAGACTGATGTTAACACTTCAAGACCAACAAAACAGAATTCTGCTGGCGAAAGCGGTCAAGGCCACAAGAAAATTGACTATCTAACTGGGAATTACGCGGTTACCTAGTCACCTCTTGCGTCTCCCCATCCACCTACAACCCGCGCGTAGGTTATCCATCAGGCTGTGTACAGGGAGGTATCAGGTGGGAGGTCAAACACAAAAGTGGACCAAAGTTGATTGGGCTTTTGGCATATGCTCTCTCACAATCGAGAGTATGACCTACCGTACTAGGACCCCCTGTGGAGTTTCATTTCGGAGGCCTCTTCTTCTAGATGAGTCGTCGACCAAGACTACCGAGCCTCATCTACCCGTTTTGGAATCTTCTTTGCTTCTCTTTGCCTCTTGCCTACCTGTGGTCAAAAAAGATACTTACTAGGCCCTCTGGATCGGGTACGGAGCCCCTTCGCCACGTCAAGGCGACATTCCTTTGGAGGGGGTCAACCTCGGAATGGATTGCTCAGCAGTAGAAATAATTCTTTCGGTGAGATGCTGCGCCTAATCATTCTATGTATTTCCCTGTGAGCATTCTCATTTCTATCTTTCAGGAAGTCGAATCTGTTGTAAATGGTCTTGAACTTCTTCGGTGAAATATCATATACCACGGCCTTGAAAGTGTTATTTGTAGAGGTCGACGCTTATGTTGACGATCTAACTGAAGTTCTCGGTGCATCTAGTTTTCTTGTAGAGGTGGTTACGGGCTTGAGTGACGATGGCAGACGCTTTGGATGTGGGCTAGTTTTGACAGTCTTGTCTGAACATGTGGCTCCGTTTGTGTCGCTATTTTGAGCCGCGATTTTCCGATGTGGTACCCGTTCATCTGCAACCAAGCTATAGGTACTGGTCTTTTGGATAGAGGATTGGCGCAAATGAAGTTGAGGGCTTCCGAGAAAGACACCTTCTGCCCTACCCAGATCTCTTGAATGACCTTTTCCTCCATACGATGGCATTATCGGGAACTAGACGGGTGTTCACTGTTAAAGTAAACACCACTGGTAGGTGATGTACATGTATCGTAAGCGCGATGCCTCTACAGTCTATGCAGGTAGCTTCACCGTTACAAAAAATTCTCGTATAGTTATAGGTTGGATTTGTGGGTCTAAGGGCCCAAACTTCGTCGTCATCAGCGCCCTTAAAGAATTCATGGCAATAGCCACATATAAATTTGAATAATAAATAAAATCACTAGTAACAAAGAAAATAAAGACATAAACGTAAGAAACCGTAGCAATAGTCATATAAAACAAGATGATAAATATGTCAAAAACCATAAAAGATATGTGTAAACTTTAAACCCTCTAACTCATATTACACTCCTCTAAAAGCTTAAAAACTCTATCAACCGCTGATTTATCATCCGCTAAGATTTCTGGAAATCTGACAGGCAGCTGCAGAGAATCTCGAAGGTGCGCTAGAGAGGAATACTAGCCTCAGGTGACAGACTGAAAAAAGGTTCTCACACAGCGGACATAGAGGGGTAGGGTCCCTTTTAAATAGGTAACCATACGAAAAATTGTAGTGGCCTATTTGAAACCGAGGCGAGCTAACCTCCTCGCAGCGAGATATGCGACAGGAAGTTACCTAGTTTATTGGAAGTTCTTTCACTTCTCTAAGCTTATTACTGCGGAGAGCTGACCACTCCTCGTACCAGCACGACAGCACCGCGCTCCGCACTTCAGGTCTAAAGTCTTCCGAAGTAACTCGTGAGATGGTATTACTGGCTTCTGTAGTTGCCGTCTTTGCTACCAAATCCTCCATTTCATTCCCCGGCAAACCTATGTGACCAGGAACCCATGCACACACCACGTCAACGCCAGAAGCCTGTAAAACTTGGAGGGCATCCTGCATATGCTGTACAATAGGGTGGGGGTTGTAAAGCTAGTGAAGGCTCTGAAGTGCACTAAGGGAATCGCTCAAAATCAGGCAGTCACACAATTTACGACGGCGTACATCTACGAAAAGGCTCGGTAAATTTCATACAGCTCTGCAATAAAAATGGGAGTACTATTTGTAAAACCGAATGCACGTGGTTCGGTTCCATAAATGTAAGCTCATCCAACACCACTGGTGTTCCTTAACCGATGTGTGTAAATTCATCGACGGTCAGTGTAGCCTGAAAAAAATTCTATAAAACGCGTGCGGTTACTTGAAACAGGCATCGTGGACTTCTGGTGTATAATCATCCCAAGATCTACATGGGGCGTGCCAGATAGCCAAGGGGGGTAAAGCCTCTCGCCCTTGGCGAACATTCTAGGCATTTCAACTGAAAGCTTCGTTAGAAGTTCCTGGAAACGAAACCCCGCAGGCTTAGGACTTAGGGTGCTACTCCTATACCGTTCTCTTAGTGTGGTGGTGAAAAAAGGAGCTAACGTTCGGTGCTTAGCCATACATCTGAGCGCAGAACTGTAATTTGCCAAGAGAATCCCACGCCGACATTGCAGAGGAGGTTCTACGGACTCGGCGTTAAGGCTCACGACTGGGCTTGTTGGTTAAGCTCCTATTGCCATGCGGGTGCCCCTATTGTGGACCGCGTCTGATTTTCTCAACACCGCTGGTCGTACTGACGAGTAAACAACACACTCGTAGTTCAGTTTAGACCAGACTAGTGCGCGATATATTCGTAACAAAATTGTCGGATCCGCTCCACAAGAGTTACCATTTAGTACCCGTAGGATCTTCGGGGAACGGTCACAACGTGCTCTTAGTTGTGCAATATGCGATGACCAACTAAGCCTCCTATCCAAGATCAACCCCAAGAAACACCTCTCATCTATGAAGGGAAGTAAATCTGTATCGAAACGTTGCGAAGATGGCTATCGTCTCCTGTGGCGTCAGAAGTTAACGCAGATTGACTTCTAAGTTGAGAAGGGGAAGCCGGTTTTTGAACTCCATTCTGTAAGATTGCCCAAAAATTGCTGCAGATGCCTTTGTATAAACGCCGTGCGCTGAAAAGTGCACTAGACAGCGAAGTCGTCTACGAATAGGCATGGCGAAACACCAGGAGGAACACATTTCCAGATGGAGTTAATTGCTATAACAAAGAGCGTGGCACGTAGTACCTAACCCTGAGGTATTCTTCCTCCTGAACAAAAGAACTCGAAAAAACCGAGCCGACCCTTACTCGGAAAAAACGGTCCCTACAGTTGAACGGTGTGGTCGAAAGCCACATTGGATGTTAGTCAGTAGGTTACGACTTTCTAACCACCATACCAATCGTCCATTGATCATGCGTTCCATCACCTTGCAAACGCAACTGGTGAGGAAATAGGACGATAGCTGGAGGGAAGATGACAGACCTTTCCAGCCTTCAAGATGAGAATAATGGTGGCCTCCCTCCAATTTTCTGGGAGTATACTGTCAACCCAAACACGATTATGGGCTTCAAGCAGAAATGCCTTACCTTCAGGAGAGAGCTGTTTTAACATTTGTACATGAACACCTCCTGGTAATGGTGCTGATAATCGCGAAGATGTAAGAGAATGCACTAACTCCGCCAAGGTGGAAATGCGATTGTAATGTTCTACGTTTCTAGAACGAAACGTGAAGTCTTGAGATTCCACCTGAGTTTCAATTGAAAGTTTTCCGGATTGCCAAACGTGTTGGCCCCTTTATAAGACTCAACAACAACTGGTGTGGCTGTTTTCAGTCCCGCAATTGGTATGTAGGTCGATCGACCTACAACACGCCTTAACCTATCCCACACAAGCGAGGAAGGTGTATATCGGTTAAATGAAGGTACAAATTTCACGCGTGTGGGACACCGGGTTCCCCGCATGGCTTGCGGGCATCCCCGGTAACGAAGGAGACATCCCTTCAACAGCGAAAGCTGAATACATCACAGTCCTCCAAGATAAGCTTGGATTCTAAATTCAAAATTAAATAAACCTCCATATTTGGACCTTTACACCAGCAGTGCCCAACGGAAGTTGCACACTGATTAAGCAGCCGCTGAGGAGCAAAATCTTGCTGCCTCCTTATAACCTACTACCTCAAACTTCACCCGCCACCCTGCAAAATCCTACATCCCGTCATAAAGTGGTTAAGCCCTAAAAGGGCAGGTACACGTATGACACACCTCGGGCTGATCTCAGCCTGCCAGATAGCGTCGTCGTCGTCCATGATGAACTTTTGCTATCCTTAAAGACTTGTCTGAACCTTCTTGTATTGGACTAGGTTACCCAACGTAGGGTGACGTTGAGGAATCCCGAGAGCACGCCTTCGAGCACAAATGGCATTCCAACATTCTTCCGTCCACCAGGGGAAAGGAAATCGACGGGGGTGTGAAGTCGACCAGGGAATTGATTGTTCAGCAGCAGGGAGAATTGTCTCCGTGAGGTTCTGCGCCAAGTCATTCACCGAGTCGTGCTCATTGTACGTAAACACAGGCAACTAGGTGTAAAGTCTGCTGTTTGCATGGTCCAAACGCCATCTGGGCATAAGTGTGGAAGATGGATCTTGCGTTAAAGGGACTATTAAGGCATGGAAAGTGGCCACTAGAGTGTAAATCAGAGATGACATTCCATTGTAAGGAGACTGCCAATTGAGGTGAACAAACTGCAAGATTAGAGTGTGGAAAGCTACTGAAAGAGTCAGTAGGAAATATAGGCTCTCCAGTGTTGAGGAGAGCTAGGTTGCAATAGTCCAAGAAATCGGCAATGAGCGTACCTCTAGCACAAGCGCGACTTGAACCGCAAAGGGTGGTGCGCATTGAAGTCTCTCACCAATAGAAACGGTGTTGGTAACTGGGAAACTAGATCTTCTAAATAAATGTGCGAGAAGTCATGAGACGTAGGCAAATACAATTTGCAAATAGTTAACTGGATGTTCTGAATACGCAGGTGCTTAATGCGGTACTGCAGCAATGAGATCTCGACCTCAAGACTTCCGGTGGGTTGTTTTAGTTAGTAGGCTGCCCGGGTTCGAAGCCAGGGTAGAAGTCTTACACGCGCATGCTTGCATGCGGCAAGGGCGTAAGTAGCCTTTTTGCCTACAGCAAAAAAAAACTGGATGTTTGTCATTAGGATCCTTACAGCAAATGATTGTATATCAGAGCGTAATGGTACAGATTGCATATATATATATCATCTATGACAAGCATCATAGCAGCGCCATGTGCCAGAACACCCTCTTCTGGTGTAACATCACACCGTACTCAAGTTTCTGTCATATTTTAATACCACTTATGTTCCAATATAGTATAGCCATGTTAATATCTGTATGGGATTATTCCAAGGTAACCGAGCATTACCTTCCGTAGTAGGCGGTTGTCGATTCAATTTAGCCGTTTTGTGATCTTTTGAGCTTACGCTCTTTACAGCTTTATCCTGCCTCTTTTTTCACTGCGTTTCTCCCAGCACAGGCAGAATCTCCTTGTATCTCCCGTCCTGAGGAGGTGCACCTCCCCATAGCAAACTTCGGATCAAGAGCCTCGAACCGATTCCTAAGGGATACCGACGAAGATGAAGGTTGCCGTTTTGTATACATCCCAGAGGAATCCTCAGACGAGAATCTTCGAGGGGATGAACACTGGCTCTTCTTTCCCTTTGATTTACTGAGAACAGACACGTTTTCTTCTTTGAGAAAGTTAGATCTTACATACTGCTCTTTTTAATTTCTTCAGTGATGCATCATACATAACGGGCTCATTTGTGCCATTGTTGCAGACTGGTAATTTGGGGGTGACCTTGTGCAGGTGTTCTTTTCCTTTACGAACTTTGTAGGAGATGTAGATTTAGCTGTAGATGTTGAAGGCTTTGGACAGTTCTTGCTACGAGAGTTCTTTCTGAAATTGCGGCCCCGATTTGATGGATGGTTTGTGTAGCGGTTTCCCGCTTCAGTACCGGCCTAGCTGTAACTGAGCTATAGGTACCGGACTTTGGAAGAGGGAGGGGGGCGGTCGGATACGCAGGAGTTTCCGAGCTTCTGAGGACACCTTCTCTTTGACTTAGATTTCCTGGATCACCGTTTCCTCCATAAAACGGGGGTATCCTTGGGAACTAGCTGGATGTTCACCACTGCAGTTCACACAAATCGGAGGCAATGAATGTGGAGCGTCGTGAACGACGCATCCACAGTTGACGCAGTAAGCTACTCTGTTGCATAGTTCGTTTGTGTGTCCAAAGTGGTTACGCTTAAAGCACCTGATCGGGTTGAGGATGTATGGCCTTACTTCTATTGCTTCATATCCTGCCTTAACCTTTTGAGATCTACCCGATCAAAGTTCAGGATTCAGGGCATGAGTAGGCTTCAATTCACTGCTTTCTTTGCGATGAACGCGATAACCGAAGGTAACACCTTGTTCTTGTGGATTTTCCTTAATGTCCTCAATGCTTAATCCGTCTATCCGGGTATTAACCACGCCGCTTAAGGAGTTTAATGTTTTGTGAAGATTAACACGTGCTGGATAGCTGGCAACATTGCTTTTTGTATTTTAGCTGCCTGGTCTGCTGAATGGGCCTCAGCCAGGAGTGTGCCATTGTGAGATCTAGTGCATGACTTCACTGGACCAGCTATCTTATCCGGTTCTGCCTTCCTCAGTTCTAGAAATAACCAAGTAGCGAGGACCAAAACACTCGGATACTTCCTTTACACTAACTTTGCTGTTTTTCGTTTTGTGTTGAGATTTTTGAGAATTCATGGCGAGGTTATCTACCACCATTGCAAATGTCTCCGATGACATGCTCACATCCTGGGCACCATCCCGGCTTAGGTGAACGTCCTGGCCTGGACTTTGCTCACCCTGGGGTCTCAACTCCCTGTGTATAGACAGACGGACCCAATTGCCTTCAGGAGTGCACCGGCTCATGTAATGACCCCTCCCCGAGACTGACCTTTAACAGCGGATACGAATACAGATCCAACACGATAACTAGGGGCTGGGAATTACGGGGTTACCCAGTCACCGCTTGCGTCTCCCCATCCTCCTACAACCCGCGCGCCGGTTATCCATCAGACTGTGTACAGGGAGGTATTAGGCGGGAGGTCAAACACAAAAGCTGACCAAAGTTTATGGGGCGTTTGGCATGTGCCCTCTCAACCCCTTCGAGGAACCTAATCGAGAAACCGGTATCCAGAAACTGGTATTCTTGCGGTATAGTGAACCTCTCTGAAAGGTGGCTCACAGCTATAGAATCCAACGGTATTTTTTTGGGGGGGGGGGTGAATTAGAACAATTTTCTGTAATAACACATTTAAAATAAGTATTTCCTAAAATCTGACATTACTTATGAGACATCACATTAACATAGACTTGTCTCGTTAGCATTATCTACTGTACAAAGGATGCATCGATCCATCACTCCTGCAGAAACGGATACGCAAAGCAGTGCCGCTGGAGTGACATGTGCCAGTTACTTATTTGAAAAAGTGAATAGCATCCTGCATGCATTTCTTTCTGATGTGTTAATATCCTCTAAATCACAGAGCTGTCTGTGTAATTATCCTCGCTTCTTATTATATCATGTAGTGTTAATATTTTATCTTTAAAGTGACCTTAAAATCTCATGTTCGATTAATTGGTTCCTCTTTTCCTAATGCCCAACATTCACTGAATAGGCAGGTGTCCGTTTTATGGTATCCCAAGATAAGCTGTGTGGCATCACTTGTGTATCTACTGAGTCTATGAAACTGTCAATAGAGGTAAATGAAGCACGTGCCGGTAAAGCTACCTAGCAAGTACAATATTGAGTCGAGCTTTCGGGAATTATGTGTATTTAGTAAAGAAAATCACTCTGCAACTCCTTTGCCACTAATATTTTACATTATGTTGACTGTAATCTCGGTTTATATTCTTTAATCATTCCATTTTTCTAAGTATCATGTAATTTGTCCGTTATTATATGTAGTCGAAAATGTCTCCTATAAAATAGATACCTGCTTTGAATTTCTCAATAGTTTTGTTTCTCTTTTCTTGTTCTTCCTTTTTATGGACAGATGACTGGTTTCCCGTAGAACCCCCGGCTTGAAGTATTGCAGTTTAATTTCCATGTATGCTACCTCTGGACAGTTTGAAATCCCTAAACCAAATTTTTGGGCCGAATACTGTGCATGTTCTTTATCTTAGATAAGCAGTACACTAGTAGTAATAGGTAGGCATCCTTTGCTATGTAGATATATTTAAAATTCTGCTTAAGAATAATACAAGTAAAGTAGCCAGCTACTCTGAAGCAGCAAAATCAGTCACACATATAATACTTACCTTTGGATAGCAGACGTTTGCTGCGATAGTAAATGACAAAGCCTTACTTCTCTGCACAACTACTTTGATTTCCTTGGTAAACTCCATTATACTTGGGAATCGACAGTGTACATGAATGGGTGTACAAGAAAATGCTCGGAGAATTCCTTGCAGAGGAAACACCGACAAACCAGGGCTGAGTTTCAGGCCTTTGATCTGTGGGAGAACGATATTTATTACGGTTAATCTTAATATTGTACAATTTTCCGTTAGAATTGCAACGGATACTGAAAATTCTACATCGTCTCTAAGCGAGCCACTGATTCCTGCCTGTTGTTAATCCCTAGTATGGTCGGTACTGTGAAGATATGTCTGAAATTTAAATTATGGTCATAGTGTGAATGAAATTTATGTATAGGCACGTGATCATAGCTTCTGTGTAATAAATCAATAGAATATAGACACATTATGTGATACAGTTCTTAAGTAGGTACTATGTAATGGAAGAACCATTACAAAACATTTAAATAATCCCAGTTCTACTGCAGTTATGTTCTATACTAGAATAGTCGGTTTTTCAGGGCCTTTATTAGATTTTAAACGAAGGCAAACATGCATGCCCTATGAGCAGACTTAACATTTAGAGCATCTTCTTTGACATAATATAGGCTTCATCCTGTATTTTATAAATGCAAACTCTTCCATCCAATTGGCATTGAAGAGAGTCACGCTATAAGATGGAAAATCTTTGCGGACCATGGGACGAAGTTGTATTTTGTGGCAAAAGTAAACCTGCCACAACATACTATAACGGCTTCGATTACCTTTCTTCGCCACAACTTGCAAGTACGTTACGTCCAAATTACTGATCTTCCATTCTGTGAGTGCCACATGGCGTATGGTTGTGGAAGAAACTAGTCCTTACATTCAATGAAATCCAACTGTATGAGTGGTCCTTGGCTTTCTCCGATAGGACATTAGAGTTTAGCAGTGTTGGAATGGTTTGGGAGGAGGTTTTAGAGATAACTCCACCAACTCTAAGTACTATGTCATCCCACTAAAGTGGTTCAACTAGTTTACCCTTTATTAAGTTTCGTTATTGCGCAATTTTGATTATTTTGATACAGCAAGTATTATCTCATAAAGTGGGCTTTTTGGTTACTTTCCCTGCGGCTATCTTAAGGTTACTTAATAGTCTGGGACGGTATCTTGCATCAAATGAACTATCTCTGGGCCCTTGAGTAAATTTCCAATCCGATGCATGGCAACATGTATTAATGAAAACAGAACTGTTAATGCGCCTTGAAAATTCTCTATAACATGTTTTAAGTACACCAAGTAAAATATATCGAGCATAACTCTTATTTAAATATATATTTTTCATGTTTTAACTAACCGCGACGTTATTTAAATAATTTTTACAACAAAATCACTAATCACAAATTTATTTTACTTATTAGCACATATTCGCCTCAAATTTATCTTACTTATTAGCGTATATTCTCCTCTTATAAATACTTCTGTTTATTGAACTTGGCTACTGGCATTTTGTTTTCCCACTGTTTAATTTAGTTGATTTTAATTTGCTGCCAAATGATTTTGCGTAGCCATTGTGCTAGCATTTTGTACTCGGGCTGGCGGTTTTGCCTCCACAACATCATCCGGTGTCTTCGCCTTGCCTTGGGGTACATGCAGAAGCTGGATGAACCTCTGCTGTATATGGTGGCGCTTCGATTGGCTGTGTGCAACCAGGCGGAAAATTTTTCTATGATGGCGTCTATTTCCGTCCAGTTGGAGTATGATTATCTAGGCTGAGCTATCTTGTGCATTTCCAGCTTGTAATTTTTCCAATTGATTTCTGCCCGCTTCTCTGTTCGGGGCGCGTGTGCTGTGGTGGCGCCTCGAATCTCGAAGTGTACTGGAAGATGGTTGGAGTCCAGGCTATGATACACGTGAAAATTTTTTTGAAATTGCGACATTTTTTGTAATAACGAAGTCCAAGATTTCGGAGTCAAAATGCCCTGAACAGTGACAAAAGGTGGGGTCGAAGGCGGTGTGTACCTCTTTATTGTCATGTGCAGTAATAAATTCGGCTAGTAGATTTCTGGCTGCGTTTGCCCGGCATGACTGCCACCATGGGTGCCGGGCGTTGAAACCTCAATAACATCCTCCCGTAAATCGAGGATTCTTTTGAGGTATCTCAGGAAAAAGGGGGAGTTTGGGAACCGGTAAAGTGCCACCAATACCACTAGTTTGTCGTTGATTGAGGTCTTGGGCGCTGTGCACTCTAACGCTTCCAGCTTTGGAAGCGTAACAGAAGCAGGAGCACCTATGTTTTTCAATAATAAGGCTGTCCCTCCCCACTGTCGGTCAAATTTGTCAATTTGAAATATGTTATACCCTTGGAGCTTAAATATAAGCTCAGGTCGTAATCTTCTTTCGCGTATAAATGCGACTTCAATTTTGTTACACCTCAGGTAGCTTCAATTTCACATTGCTCTCTGGAAGTAGTATCGGCATTCCACAGGAGAGCCCGCATTAAAGATATACTTTCCCTTAGAGTGGTCATTTACTCCAGTATAGCAGAGATGAAGCATACGATGGTTTCGAATTTCTTCCAAATGCTCCTTCAGCTTTTGAATTTCGTTATAAATGGTTGTAGTTTTGGCCAAAGTGCTAGAAAATTTAGGGCTTTTAGTAAGTAAAATATTTCTGAAACACCTCCTAGGTCAGTTGAGGACCCCTGGGAGGAAAGTGGTGAGAGGGGGAGCCAGGCGGTGGCCCACTTACCCCTCCGTCTGCCCTGGTGAAGGACAGTTCTTTTTGCACCAAGACTGGGTTTGTGATAGATTTGGGCCCTGATGCACTATTTAAGGTTGTCCTGGCTAGTGTTTCCAGTTGACGTTCGTGTCAATTGACGTGGCGTTTGTGTACGAATGTCTCCCACCCCCTTTAGCTGGCAGGATGAGACTCCCCACAATGTATGCTGAGGGTATCATCCTTTGCCTTTTTGGGCCATCAGCCAGGCGGTGGAGGCCACTGCAGAGGACACGCCGGGAGATCAAACTCCAGAATTTGAATCTATGACCCAGTTGCTGGCAACTGTACCCTGCTTTACGTTGTATGAACAGCTCGATGAGTTGCGTGTGTATTGCAGCTTGTATGCTGTAGCGGGCAGGGAGGTGGGGTGCATAGGTAAAAGTTATGGGGGTGGCGGTTGTATCAGGGATCACAATCCGTGGTGGTCTTTGATGTTCGGCAGTTGAGGGATTACTGGATGGGAGAGTCATAGAGGAGGTGGAGAGTGCCTGGTGGTTGCCGGTAGGCAGTTTCCTTGCTGTGCTGAGCTCGAGATCTGGCGCGTACGTTGTTGGGGGGTGACAGCATTAGTTGTTAATATGTCGTCCACTTCTTGTTGTTAGTTGGCGGTTTTTACCGTCTCCTGTGGGGTGAGTAGCTCGAATTTTTTGCTGGTGGTGATGTGTGATGACTCTTGCCGGGTTTTGGGCCTCTCTTTTCAGTGTCCTCGTCACTATTTTGCCCACTGTCCGGGAGAAATAGCGGTTTTCGTGCGGTGCTGATACTCCAGCCTTCACCTTGAGAGACGATCTGTCTCTTAATCCCATACTCTCGATACCAGAGCCCCAACTGCAGACCAATGTCTCTGAAATTTGTATTGCGCGGGTGTACTTCAGAGAGTAGGTCTTTGTAATATTTAATTTCCCCTTCTAGCTCATTGTCTAACTTTTGGAAGCGTGCCTCCTTACTGGGATCCACGGATGTCTGCATCGGTTTCTCTGGAATTATAGCTAATGGCGTTCCGGAGGACTGCTGTAACCCTGGGTTGGCCCCACCCACCGCGGTTATATAACCGAGAGGTAACGCAAAAACGACACAGGTTTGTGCGACCCTCGCTCTGTTTTTCTTTTCTTACCTCTGATTGACATGTCACTTTGCACTTACACAATAGCACCACTGCTCTTTTCATTTATGCTAACTTGCACTACTTACACTAATTAACTTTTTAATTACATGTTTTTAACTTGGTGTTGTACACCCTGAAGGTAAACGGCACTGTCTTGATGGGCTCCTAATCCTTTAATTTTCGTGTACTTATTCACATTCTTGAGAGGTAGAACTGGAACTTAAAAATGCAATGCCACAACTGGGATTTGAACCGCAGCTTTCCGCTTACCAAGCGGATGCTCTAACCATTGAGCTATTGTGACAAACTGCCAGAAGGGCATTAAGTTCTCAAACCACGTTCGTTTTATAACTGGTAATTTGCACTCTCGCCACGATAGACTACGGTATGTCACTAATGCCCGCTAAAATCTGCACCTTACTGAATATGAATCAGAAGAGCTGAAAATCCTAAATGAGTTCACTTCCACTGTTGTGAATGTGCCCATGTTTGTTGACGTTTCTTCATAGAAGCAGCTTCGAGTAACCTCATTTCACTCGACACTCCACCTGTGTATGACTTCGAAGTGCCTCGAAGTTGTTTCCCGCTATGGCAATTGTTTTCAACCCAATAGGATATTTCAGGCCACAGCTGTTATAAGCGGCCGTGTTTTGTAGTTCGATTGTATTTTAAATATTATTGAGTAAAAGCAGGGTACAAATTGTTGCTAATACTCACACTTGTAACCGGGATATTATCCTGAAGAACCCTTGATCTTAAATTAACCTTGGAAATTAGCAGCATAACGCACCTTCTGGATACACGCGATGCCACTTTCAACTGCCCTCCTATGTGGAGCTGGCCTATATATGCTTCATTTGCTTTAATACTGACTTTCCGTTTGGAACCATTGAAATGTGACTCACTCATTGGGAGGATTCAAAGTATGTTAGTAATGTGAACCGTATACTAAAACGTATATAAAGAGAAAATGGCGTATCTCACAGTAGAGTAAACTATGTACCAGTACTTTAGGATGCATATTAGTCCTGAGCACCCTCTGTCTCTTAGTACCTTTTTTTTCACTCAGCGTGGACCCTCGTCTAGCTAAATACATAAACGTGCTGTTAGGGGGAGACAAAGACTAGCATATATGCTGCTTATCATGTTACATTCCTTTTAAAGACTTCCAGGGGCCACTGATTCACCTAATATAGTGCATACCTTCATCTTCCCCCGCTCATGAAAGTAAATTCATCACGCCTCGTGTATATTGCTGATCCCATAAATTAGGGGAAGAAGATAAAGATCATGCACCTATATACGTATTACACTATCTCCTATGTAAATTTACCTTGAAAGTGTAGTCCTGTTGGCTGTCGTTAAGTAGTAGTGTGAAGGTGCTGACAAACATGTTGAGTGGAATGTTGCCCATGTCTACACGCGTGTTAGACAATGAAACACTGCTGGCTTTTTTCGTGGATATCGAGCACTTGAGGAACTGGTATATACCCGACTCGGTACAGAACAGTTTTAGGCCACTTTCCTGCTCACGTTGATCCGGACGCAGGGTGTACATCACAGCGCACTGAATGTAGCACAAAGCTGGTACATACCCTTGCAAAGAAACATATAAATAGTTATTGCAATAGTGAGCAAATTACATTTCAAATTTTTAAAGTACACTAGCCACACCTACTGTCGTAGATCGGCCGGACCACCCCACGGCGGCACAGAACCGAGCTCGGACCGGCATGGTCTTCGCCGAGTAACACGTAAACGAACTGCACGTCATGGGTATGGAACACTAACTGCTGTACTTCTTACATTAAATTTACCTGCATCACAACAGATGCTGGAATTGATGACCTTCAACACCAACGCATTCCCTGTATCTCTGAAAATAATTATGATTTACTCGTAAAAGTTCATGTTGACTGTATTTCTTTCGTGATGTTGTCCTTAAATTCTTATAACGTGTATAAATTTGATGCTTACACTTTATTCTCTAACGTCCTCCATAAATAAAAGTAGCATGTAAAGAGGGCAGGCTAACGAGGTGGCCAAAATCCTCGACTAATTAATCTGTCAAATACACACTTCCCGATTCAGGCATAAAATTCGCACGTGTGCGTTATAGCTGAATCCTGCTGAAACCAGTCACACAATCTTTCATTTCTTGTTAGTAATTTACATGAAGGATAGAATCAACTATTGTGTCGTAAAATATGGAACCGAAATTCTATGCGCTTTCCTTACGCATTAAAGTCCAACTTTTGCAGCGTGGTAAGGAACTTCATGAATAATATGTGGACTTTTGGTAAACAAGAATTGTTTTCGGAAATAAAACGAATATCTTCACTTTGAAGGAAATCTGATGTGATGCAGGTAAGATCAGTATAGGTTAGTACAGTAGCTGATGTTCCGTACTCATAATTTACTGGTCGTTTACGTGTATCTCGGCAGAGAACGCGTCGATCCTCGGTCGTACTGTGCTGCCACGGGGCGGTCCGGCGATCTATGAACGCAATGCAACATGATGGATAGAAAACCCCCAGAAGCTTAAATTAAGGAAATTGAAGCTATTAACAGTGAAGCAACAGAATCTAAACTAAGAGCACATTAAAAACTAAAAGCTTCACTTATCTTAGTATTACTTCATGTTCTTCAAATATGCAAAATGAGTTGGATGCAACTTAAAACTAGTCATCTTTGAAGAACTTGCAATATTACTATAAGTGGACCTTTTAGGTTCAAATTTGTTGTTAATTTAGACCCTAAAAGGTTATTTAGAACCCTTGGACAGTTACTGCTAAACACTAGCGAACAGGAAAAATAATATATTCCTTTTTGCCACACATTAGAAAGAATCGGAGTATTTCTGTTATAAAAATATGCTATGTTTGTTATTACAGTAGAATCTCACTGCTTCGAATTGGGACCCAACCCTGTTCGGATTAGTGAAAATTTGGAGTAAGTGGATTTTCGTCACATTGACTTTAAGCGTCTATGTGGTAAGTGTTAAAATGATTGAAAGTAGGAAATTAGTATAGTATGCTGTAATTTATTTCACAACTACATTCTGAGCCTCGAGAACCAATTACTGCAATGTTCTTATAAGGACTTTTGGCGTCTATCTAGCGTCAGTAGCCTGGTGAAAGTGGAAATCGAAGTTGGCGAAACATTGCCTGTTCAAGTCACTTAAGTGTGTTGCGTGAAAAGATCACTTACTTCACTTCTAATTGGTTGATTTTCTTTTTTTTTTTTTTTTTTTTTTTTTTTTTTTTTTTTTTTTTTTTTTTTTCTCTTTCGTTTCGTTTTCTCGTTAACGTAAAACTTGATTTCGAACATCCTTAAACCGCATTGTTAGTAAGTCTAGGCCTTCCGTTGTTTAGTTTTTGTGCATAAGATAGCCAACAGATTCACTGTTTATTCGTCTGGCATTTATTTCACGCTTTTCTGTACTAATACATTTATGTTTTTAACCTCAATCTTTATTTTTCCTATTTTAAAATTCAAAACAGGCTTGGTAAACATTCCCCCACATCCCCTCCGAAGGAATTTCGCCTTGACGTGGCGGAGGGGCTCAGTACCCGAACCAGACGGCCTACTAAGTGTCAATTTTGACCACTGGTAGGCAAGAGGTGAGGGGAAGCAAAGAACATTCCAAAACGGGTAGAGGAGGCTCGGTAGTCTTGGTCGACGACTCATCTAGGAGAAGAGGACTTCGAAATCAAACTCTCCCAGGGGGTCCTACTACGGTAGGTACAGGTTTGGCGTACCCGGGGCCCCGAGCCATACTCCTGATTGGGTTCCTCTAAGAGGTGAGAGGGCACAAACCAAACGCCCAGTCAACTTTGGTCTACTTTTGTGTTTGACCTCCCACCTAATACCTCCCTGTACACAGTCTGATGGATAACCTACGCGCGGGTTGTAGCAGGATGGGGAGGCGCAAGGGGTGACTGGGTAACCGTGTAATTCCCAGCCCCTGGTTATCATGTAGGACCTGTGTTCGTGTCCGCTGATAAAGGTCAGTCCCGGGGAGGGGCCATTGCATGAGCTGATGGACTGCTGAAGGCGATTGGATGCCTCTGTCTATACATTGGGAGTGGAGAACCTAGGGTGAGTAAGGTCCAGGCTAGGACTCTCACCTAAGCCGGGGTGGCGCCAGCATGTGAGCATGCCATCGGAGACATTTGCAATGGTGGAGGTTTAATGCGCCATGCGTTCTACTAAAGCTTGCAAAAAAAATTAGTAAGGTTTATTTAAAGGAGGTAGCAGAGTCTTGTGGTCCTCGCTACTCGGTTATTTCGAGAACTGAGGAAGGAAAAAAGTTTTTATTGGTGAGCCCATTTGTGATCCAGAAGGGCCTGGATAAGGTGGCTGGTTCAGTGAAGTCTTGCACGAGATCTCGCAATTGCGAGCTCCTGGTTGAAGCGCATTTAGCAGACCAGGCAGCTAAAATACGAGGAGCAAAGCTGTTGGTGACCGTCATAAAACACTGAACTCTTCACCCGGTATGGTTAGGCCCATTCCTTCATTGGAGCTCGCTGCGTCTACACCTCGATTCTGCGGGACCATTGGGAGCTTGGAGTGCTTGGACTGCTTGGATCCTCGATTCAGGGGAATAAGCGGGAAAACGACCGCGGCGACGTGGTGGTGGAGCTAAAAACTTCGCACCTACTCAGGTGAAAGCACAGTTTCGCGGCACGCTGCAAGACGTTTGACAGCAAACGGTAGCGTGTCGCACCAGTCATCACTTGCGCTTCTTCGACATTGATCCTGCTCCCGGAGGGGTGCGTGCAGGTACATAGCGGAGCCAGGTAACTATACCCCTTCCTTCATCACCATTCCCGACTCAGACAAACTGACTGACGGACCACGTGACTACGGGCTTGCAAGGCTGCAGCCAAAGGTGAGGACCCCTGGTCCAACACCTCAAGCCGTAATGGCTTGCCCAGGCGCCTCCTCCTCTAAGGAGGGGGTCCGGTCCTCTGCAAGCAGCCGGAGGGCAACCGTGCTGACCGACGGACCAACAACATCATCATCATGCATCTCTGTCCCTGAGGCGGTACCACCTGCGCGTAAAAAGCGCAAGTGTTCTGCCCCGCGACAGGTCATAGATAGTGAGTCACCACCACTGGTTTCCTATCATCCCATCTCTCCCTCTGACTCAGAGGCAGACATGGAAACTGACACCGAGGGCTTCACTGAGGTGAAGGGACGCCGGAGCAGGCGTAACTCCACGGGCTCTCAGCAGCAAGAACCACAGGTTACTACCCAACCCCCAACCAAAGGGGGGGAGAAAATACCGCCAATAGTAGCGGATGCTTTCAAGGAGCATACAAAAACCATGCGGCTCCTAGCTTCGCGCCTGAAAAGACGCTTTGAGGCAATAAGGAGGCCACGGAAAGTCAACATCAAGACCTCCTCACTTGAGGATTTTGAGGCAGCCAAGGCTGTACTTCGGGAATTAAAAATCCCGTTTTACAGTTATTCGCCCATACGTCCTTACGTGGAAAGGCGAATAATCAGAGGCCTTGCCTCTGACTGCTCTACCGAGGAAGTCAGGCTGGCACTCCTCGAAGAACATGACATTACAGCAACAGTGGCCCAGTTGAAGAAGACTATCGCCTCCGACAGAGGACCTGAAAAGGTGCCCATGCCACTGTTTCTGGTCGTGGTGGACAAAGTGCGCGACCAACAAGTTCAGCCCATTGACACTGTGCGTCACCTAATCTACACTGCCGTAAAGGTGGAACGCTTTTACGGTAAGGAGGGTCCCGTGCAGTGTCGCAATTGCCTGGGATTTCACCATTCTAGCATGGCATGTGAGCGCCCGCTCGCATGTCTGCGATGTGGTGGAACCCACAGAGTGCAGGACTGCCCTAAGCCGGATACGGACAGGGAATGTGTCAACTGCAAAGGCGCGCACTGCAGTGTCTACAAAGGATGCGCGACGCGTCTGAAAATCATAGACAGCCGTCGCAAGGGACGTGCGGAAGCGGCAGAGGTCCGCCCCGGCGTTTCCTTCTCATACGCCCTTAATAGGGCAGAAAAGACACTGGCTCACGCAGTAGTACCTGCCCCTGCCACGACTGAAGTTTCGGCACCACCTCCAGGCCATACAGAGGAGTCTGTTGTGGCCAATGCTCCTCCTAAACCTAAGCGGCGAAGGAAACACAAGAGCAAACGTCAAGCCGCGGAGAGAGCAAGCACAGCTCCTCAACAGCCTCCCAAGGCGCCGGCAGAGCAGTCCACTGAGGCAGCTCTGGCACCAAGGGATACTGCTGTTACAGCCGACCCACAGGTGACACCTGTGGTCCCCACTGTACCCATGGCCCCCCCCTGCATTAGGGGGAACGCTCTCGCAGGCGGATCTGGAGGAATTTCAGGACCTAACCCTGTGGTTCAACAACATAATTAATCGAATCTTGCCTGCACTTCGTAAATTCAAGCTGCAATACGAAAGCCCTAACCTGAGCCCCATGCAGAAGCATGCCCTACTGGTCCAAACCCTGGCCCAGCTGTTCCCTAACTCAGCCAAGTAATGGCCTCCAGACTTGTCCGGAGACCATTCAGGGCTGCGTTCTGGAACGCAAATGGCATAAGGGGCCATTACCCAAGCCTCGTTGAGTTTGTGCAGTCGTATGGAATTGACATTCTGATGGTCTGCGAAACCCACTTGGATGCTGCAACCAACTTCTCGCTGCCGAGTTACGTCACCCATCGGTCTGATCGGGTCGGCCGACCGGGGGGCGGTACAGCCATTTTCATCAAGAACCACATCACTCACACATCCTTCCCTATCCCACCGCTACAACACGTGGAGGCCTGTGCCATTAGGCTTGCCATTGGCGGGGTGGACACGGTGTTGGTAGTGGCATACGACCCTCCTGATAACCGCTTCTACGAAGCTGATATTAACACCCTCCTGAACCTGCATCCTGCGGTTTGCATCGCCGGCGACCTCAACGCTAAGCATGCACATTGGCATAGCCGCGCTACCAATGCCAAGGGGCGAGGGCTCTACCGCCTGATCAGCGGTAACCCAAGCATTCTTGCGCATGGACCGAGAGGACCTACGTTCCATCCGGCACGAGGGAGGCCAGATGTGCTCGATATCATGGTCACCAAAAACATCCCTTTCCATCTAGACCTCTCAGCGGTCAATGAATTGGACTCCGACCATGACCCTGTCTTGGTGGATTCCAACATTGACCTGCCAGCTCTGGTCACTCCAGACTGGACATACGAGGTCGACTGGGATGCAGCCATCCATGAACTCAACCAGTCTGTGGACCCGCGTCCGCGTGTCGATTCTATCGATACACTGGAGGCGGCAGCCACGGCATTCTTCCAACACATCCGGGATGTAGTGCGTGCCCACACGCACCGCATTCCATCCGACATACCTAACCCTCGCACCATTCCCATCGAACTCAGACAGTTGCTCAAAGCCAAAGCAACTGTCCGAAGGCTCTGGCAGCGTTTCCGCCATCCCAGGATACAGGCCGTCTACCAGCGGTTCAAGTCCCTGTCACGACGCCTGCTGCGTTTACACCGCAAAACAGCCTGGGAAAACACGATGGCAAATGTAGACCTCTCCGAGAAACAACCATGGCGGATAATTAGGTCCCTTAGAAAGGACAAAAACGCACATCAGCATCCTCTACATGGCACTCGCGGGAGACTCTCTTTTGAGCCCCAAGAGAAAGCCACGGCTTTCGCAGACCATCTAGAGTCCCAATTCGAACCCCGGGAAGATGTCCAGGACGAAGACTTTACTGAACTCGTGGAGGCGACGGTAGATTACCTCTATGAGGCACCTCCGCCGCCACGCGCAGAGATCCAAATCCCCTTAGTCACCCCAAGACAGGTGGCTTCTGAAATCAGAAGATTAAAACCTGGCAAATCCCCTGGTCATGATGGCGTCACGGCGCCCATGCTCCAGCACCTTCCCCGAAAGGCCGTAGTCCACCTGACGAGGATTTATAATGCATGTCTGCAGCTTCGTCACTTTCCTACTTGTTGGAAGGAGGCGAGGGTGGTCTGCATTTTGAAGCCCGGCAAGGACCCGGTTTTCCCTTCCAATTACCGTTCCATAAGCCTATTACCTATCGTTTCAAAAATTTTTGAACGATTATTCCTATCCCGCCTCACTCCTCTCTTCGAGGAAAGGCAACTTATCCCGGATCATCAGTTCGGTTTCCGTCATGGACATTCCACTACACTACAGCTGCTGCGGCTGGTTGAGAAGGTTGCCCTGGGTTTCCAGGAAAACTTCAAAACAGTCGCGGTGCTTCTGGATGTAGAAAAAGCCTTTGCAACCACATGGCACCAGGGGTTACTGTACAAACTCAGAGAGGCTGAAATCCCTTCCCCCTACCTCACCCTGATTGGTAGCTTCCTTCGGGATCGCTCTTTTCGGGTGCGGGTGGAGGGGAAGTTGTCCTCGGTCAGACCCATAGCGGCTGGAGTTCCGGAGGGTAGCGTACTATCGCCGTTGCTCTTTGCTGCCTACATGTCTGACCTACCCGTGGAACCGCATACTGTTACGTGTCAGTATGCTGACGATGTCCTCATACTGGCACAGAACAAAAATGTTCGGTACTGCTTCCCTCCACTTCAGCGACAGCTCGACGCTATCGGCAGGTGGAGTGAACAGTGGAGAATGGCCATTAGCCCGCAGAAGAGCCAAGCTCTACTACTGGGCAAAGTTCGAAACTGGCGGCCGGGTGTATCCCTGGCAATGCGGCGGAGAAGAATCCCTTGGGTCAACTCTGCCAAATACCTGGGGGTACTACTTGACCGTGGTCTAACCTTCACTCCACATGTCAGAACAAAGGTCGGTCAGGGACATGGCGCCCTGAGACAGCTATACCCCATACTCCAATCAACCATGCCCACATACCTGAAACTACGCTTGTACCGTGCGATCGTCCCGCCCCTGATCCTGTACGGGTGCGAGGTCTGGGGTACGGTGGCTCGTTCCACCATCCGCAGGCTGCAGACCGTGCAGAACAGGGCGCTTAGGATGATCTACGGTACCGACCGTAGGTTTCCATCACACATCCTTGACACTCATTCCGGCACCCCATACATTGTGGACGTAGTGCGGGACAGGACTCGCACAATGTATGACAAACTCATACCTCACCCAAACCAGCTGGTGAACAGCCTGAGGCAATATGACCATCGCCTCCCTAGGCGGAGACAGAGCTACCGTCTACCCAAGGACGCCCTTGGCTGGTAGGTACCGCTTTGCCTTCATCATCCTCCACACCTATCACCTATTCCCCTCGGTCTCCTGTCACTGGCACTGCATTGCTCGCCGGCCAAGGCTGACGAAGTAATCAGTAGGGAAATGGTCGCTTGGATGGCTAGACATCCAAGATCCGACAGATCCCGCCGCCAGTGACAACACAGGAACCCACCCTGCACCATCAGACATTACAAAGACAAACAAAGCCTGTTACATATACCAACCTATACCACCACACGGGTAAATCCGTATTTAAACGGATAGGTACCGTGGCCACCTTACCATCCGCCTGGGTTAACCCAGACGACTAGTACTCACTCCTGGACTCCTCCTGGACTCCGGTGTGGTTAATACCCGCGCATTAGACGAACTTAGTGTTCAAGAGATTAAGGAAAACCTAAAAGAGCAAGGTGTTACCTATGTGAGTCGGGTTCATCGCAAAGAAAGTGGTGAATTGAAGCTTACTCGTACCCTGTTGCTGACCTTTGATCGGGTAGATCTCCATCAAAGGATTAAGGCAGGATATGAAGCAATATCCCCAATCCGATCAGGTGCTTTAAGTGTAACCATTTTGGACATACAAGCGAACTGTGTAACAGAACAGCTTCCTGCGTCAACTGTGGAGGCCTCCCTCACGACGCTCTATGTTCATTGACTCCCAGTTGTGTGAACTGCAGCGGCGAACATCCAGCTAATTCGCGTGAATGCCCCCGTTTTATAGAAGAAAGGGCAATCTTGGAAATCCGAGTCAAAGGGAAGGCGTCCTTCTCAGAAGCTCGGAAACTCCTGCGTATCCCACAGCCCCCCTTCCAAAGTCCGGTACTTATAGCTCTTTTGCAGCTAGGCCGGCAGAGAAGCAGGAAATCGCTATACAAACCAGCGATCAAACCGAGGCCACAATTTCACAAAAAAATTCTAGGAGCAAGAACAGGTAAATATACAGGTAAATATACCTCTCCTACCAAGTCCGTAAAGGAAAAGAATACATCTAAAAGGTCACCGTCTAAATTGCCAGTCTACAACAAGGGCAAGAATGAGCCCGTTATTTATGTTGCTTCACCGAAGGAACTCAAAACACGTATGTAGAATCTGACTTCCTCAAAGAAGAAAACGTGTTTGTTCCCATTAAACCAAAGGGAAAAAAGAGCCAGCGTTTATCCCCTCGAAGATCCTCGTCTGAGGATTCCTCTGGGATGGATACAGAACGGCAACCTTCATCTTCGTCGGTATTCCTTATGCTGTTGTTGTAGTGTTTAACGCCCGCTTTTACTACTACGGCACCGCAGGCGGTGACTCTGATGATACATGGAATGAAGATGGAGCACCGGTGGAATGAGATGGCGGGGGAAACCGGAGCACCCGGAGAAAACCCGCCCTGACGCCGCTTCGTCCACCACGAATACCACATGCGGGTCCCTGGGATAGAACCCGGGCCGCCTAGGTGGTAGGCGAGCCGCGGTATTCCTTAGGAATCGGTTCGAGGTTCTTGAACCGAAGTTTGCTATGGGGAGGTGCACCTCCTAAGGACAGGAGATACAAGGAGATTCTGCCTATGCGGGGAGAAACGTAGTGAAAAAGAGGCAGGATAAAGCTGAAAAGAGTGTAAGCCCAAAATATCACAAAAGGGCTCAATGAACCGACCACCGCCTACTAGAAGGTAATGCACAGCTATCTTGCAATACTTATCCCACACAGATGTTAGTATGGCTATCCTACATTGGAACATACATGGTATTAGAACTCAACGGCCAGAACTTAAGCTATAAGCTCTAAGCTTAATACTACAGAGAGCTGACCACTCTTCGTGCCAGCACGACAGAACCATTCCCCGCACTTCAAGCCTAAAAGTCTTCCGAAGTAACACGTGAGATGGTAATACTGGGCTCTCTAGTTGCCGTCTTTGCTACCAAATCCGCCATTTCATTCCCGGACGACCTACATGACCTAGAATCCATTCACACAC
The DNA here is from genome assembly GCA_030765045.1 of Tenodera sinensis. Lineage (NCBI taxonomy): Eukaryota > Metazoa > Arthropoda > Insecta > Mantodea > Mantidae > Tenodera > Tenodera sinensis. The sequence continues at coordinate 31,682,728 of CM060963.1, read as the reverse complement.
ACGTCAACGCCAGAAGCGTGTAAAACATGGACGGCATCCTGAATATGTTGTACAATAGGATGTGGGTTGTACAGGTCACGAGGGCTCTGAAGTGCACCAAGCGAATCGCTCAAAATCAGTCATTCAATTTACGGCGGTGTACATACAAAACTGCTCGGTAAATTGCATAAAGCTCTGCAGTAAAAATGGAAATGCTATTTGGAAAACCGAATGTACTCGTATGTGGTTCGGTTCCATAAACATAAGCACGTCCAACACCGCTGGTGCTCTTTGGCTCATCGGTGTAAATACATCGACGGTCAGTGTTGCCTGACAAAAATTCTAAAAAACACATGCGGATACTTGAAATAGGCATCATAACTTCCGGTTATTTCAAGATCTACATGGGGCGTGCCAGATAACTAAGGGGGTGAAGCTTCTCGCAGGCTTAGGACTAAGGGTGCTATTCCTATACCGTTCTCTTAGCGTGTTGGTGAAAAACGAAGCGAACGTTGGTTGCTTAGGCATACAACCAAAATTTGCCAAGAGAATTTCACGCCGATATTTCAGAGGAGGTTCTGCGGACTCAGCGTAAAGGCTCACGACTGGGCTTGTTGGAAAAGCTCCTATTGTCATGCGGATGTCCCTGTTGTGGACCGCGTCTAATCTTCTCAGCACAGATGGTCGTGCTGACGAATAAACACGCTCTAGTTTGGATCGAATCAGTGCGCGATACATTCGCAACAAAATTGTGGGATCCGCTCCCCACGATTTGCCACTTAGTACTCGTATGATATTCTAATCAAGTCCCAGTCCTGGTGGACTCCAATGTTGACATGCCAGCGCTGATAACTACAAACTGTACCTATGAGGTAGGCTGGGATGCAGCCGTCCTAGACCTGAACCAATCAGTGGATCCGCGACCACGTATCGATTCCATCGAGATGCTGGAAGCGGCGGCCACTACCTCCTCCCAACACATCTCAAATGTGGTACGCGGACACACATACTGCATCCCATGTCATACACTCAAGCCCACAGCCATTGCAAATGAACTTCGGCAGTTGCTAACAGCCAAGTCACCAGTCCGAACGCTATGGTAGCGTTTCCACCATCCCAGGTTGCAGGCTATCTATCAGCGGTTCAAGACCCTGGCTAGGCACCTGCTACGCGCACATCGCAAAGAGGCCTAGGAAAATACTATGAGAAATGTCAGCGTCTCTGAAAAAAAAAGCAACAAAAAACATAGCGGTTAATTAAATACCTGAGAAAGGATAAAACCGAATCAGCATGCTAGTCACGGCACTCGCGGGAGACTCTCCTTTGAACCGAAATTCGAGCCCCGGGAAGACATCCAAGACGAGGACTTTTCTGAACTCGTGGAAGCAACGGTGGACTACCTCTACGAGGATCCGCCGACACACACGAGACGATCCATATCCCCATAGTCACCCCAAGGCAAGTTGCCTCCCAAATTCAGAGTGTCAAATGTCACAAATCCCATCGAGTTACAGTTCCACCGGCTTTCTCCCGATCGTTTCAAAAATATTTGAAGAATTGCTTCTGTCCCGCCTAACGCCTGTCCTAGAGAAAAGGCGACTCCTCCCGGATCATCAGTTTGGTTTTTGTCGAGGTCATTACACTACCCAAAAGCTGCTGCGTCTGGTTGAGAAAGCTGCTCAGGGCTTCCAGGAAAGCTTCAAAACAGTTACAGTACTTCTGGATGTGGATAAGGCCTTTGTAACAACATGGCACCAGGGCCTATTGTACAAGCTCAGAGAGATACATCTCCCTCCCTCATAGCTATCCCTGTTAGCTAGTTTCCTCCGGAGTCACACCTTCCGGGTGCGATTGGAGGGAAGGTTATCCACAATCAGACTCAAAGTGGTTGGAGTTCTGGAAGGCAGTGTTCTGTCACCGCTGCTCTTCGCTGCCTACATATCTGACTTCCCCGTAGAACCCAGCACTGTTACGTGCCAGTATGCCGACGATGTCAACGTTACTGCGTCCCTCCACTGCAGAGACACCTTGAAAGGTGGAATGAAAAGTGCAGAATGGCCATCAATTTACAGAAAAGTTCAGCTTTACTGCAAGGCAATGTTAGAACCTGGAAGTCGGATAGGGACCTGACATTAGGTCGGAGAAGAATCTCTTGGGTAAACTCCCCTAAATACCTCGGAGTACTACTCGACCGAGGACTTACCTTCACTTCACACGTCACGGCTAAAGCTGTTCAGGGCCAAGCTGCCCTAGGAAAGCTATATCCCATTCTAGAATACACAATGTCCTCATATCTTAAATTACGCTGGTATCGTGCGGTTATCCCTCCCCTGATCCCGTACGGGTGAGATGTTTGGGGATCCGTGGCTCAAACCACCTTCCGTAGATTGCAGGTCGTGCAGAACAGGGCGCTTAGGATGATCTACTATACTGACCGTAGATTCCCATTACATATCCTCCATACTCATTCTGACATTCCCTACATTATGGACATTGTGCCAGACAGAGCTCGTACAGTGTATGACAAACTTACACAACACCCAAACCAGTTGGTCAATATGACCACCGCCTTCTCAGGAGGCGCAAAAACTAAGGGTTACCCAAGGATGCCTTGGGATAGTTAGCTCCACTGCTTCGACATTTCACCTCACCATCGGTTTCTCACCACCGGTTTCTCACCACCGGTTTCTCACCACCGGTTTCTCCCTAACACTGTTCCACTTGCTGGTCACACAAGCTGCCGGCTAAGTGCGCAGAGCTGGGCACTGGGTGCACTAGGATGGACAGACATTCTGACCACATTCCCAACCCAAAGTCGGTAGCAAAAGACACATGGGAAGCATCACCAACAGCAGACATAGACAAAAAATCTTGTGAAAAGTACTACGCCTATCATATCTTACGCGCAAATCCGTACTAAAGGGATAGGTACCATGGATATCCATCCTGCCCGGGTTAACTCGGGCGACTTGCTTTTGCTCTTGACTCGAATTTAGACTAAGTTACCTTACAGAAGAACGCAATTGTTTTGGAAAAATGAAAAGGAATAATATTATTTATTTGTATATTAGGGAACAATTACAATTGTTTTAACTTATAACGAACAATAATAATAATAATAATAATAATAATAATAATAATAATAATAATAATAATAATAATAATAATAATAATAATAATAATAATAATAATAATAATAATAATAATAATAATAATAATAATAATAATAATAATAATAATAATAATAATAATAATAATAATAATAATAATAATAATAATAATAATAATAATAATAATAATAATAATAATAATAATAATAATGACCGCCTCCGTAGCGCAGATGGTAGCGCGGTTGCCTCTGGCGCGGAGGACCCGGGTTCGATCCCCGGGGGGACCAATTGAGGAGCTACTTGATGGAGAAGTAGCGGTCCCAGGTCGAGAAGACATTGTTTTGGTCATGCCAGAAAAATGACATCAATTTATATTTCAAAATTCCTAATGTATGATATGATAAAAATAATTATTAATGATGTAAACATAATGAAAATAACGAAACAAGGTTGAGAATAATTGTCATTTCCATAAATTGAGAATACATCAAGTAACGAAGGAAAAATATTAAATTATCAAAATAAAGTTGTCAATGGTTGGTTTAAAGATTCCCTGAAATATATATCTGAGAGGTAGAACTGGAACTAAAAAATTCAATGCCACAGTTGGGATTTGAAGCACAGACCCTCCGCTTACCAGGCGGGTGCTCTAACTATACTATGACAACCTGCCAGAATGACATTGAATTCTCAAAACAGTTTGTATTTTTTCCGGTATACCACAAAAGCAGTCTCACATCAGAGACAATAACCCCAATAGTGACTTACTATTGCAAGTACTTTATGTCCCGGAATTAAACAACCTTCATATGCTAGTTATTATTTATTTATGCCAACAAACTTACTGTTGGTGTTTTTAAACACACGATCTGTGTGTGGGCAACCATTAAGTTACTGCGACAACCTGCAGAAAGACCTCTCATAATAATGTATCCTGTGCTTTTGTTTCCGCAGAGAATACTCCTAGCAGGATCACACTTTTGAATAATCTAAAGCAACAGAAAAACTTAGTAGTCTACCACATTTAGAAAGTTTAGTGCGTGCTAGTTAACGAATTTTAAAACGCATTGCTAAGAAAAGGCGCATTTCCTTCATATATGAAAGAATGGTTATATTGGCTGCTGAATATATTGCACCTCAAATGGTAGATTCTTTCAGAAACGTAAGTCTACCACGTCTCACTGTATCTGAGAAATGAATTGTGATACTGAGGCAGAGCTTATCACAAAAATCAAACCCTAAAAGAGTTCTACTTGGCACTGGATACGACCACCGATTCTGTAGATAAAGCCCAATTGACTAGCTTTTCTAGGGGTATTGATGACAACTTCACTGTGTTAGAAGATTTGTAACAAAATACAAGTTGGTATGGGAAATTTTTTTCCTTTTTTTTTTTTTTTTTTCTGTTTCGGTATGATTTGAGTCATATATGTACATATGACTTTTGCTAGGATGTTTCTTCCGCCATTTCTTCCAAATCTAAATGTTCACGCGTTTCGTTGTTACTTATGATCATCTGTACCTCTTCTCCATTTCAGACAGGATATGCTCCAATGCAAAAGGATCTCAGCACCATGGGAGCGTTTAAGGGTAACTAAGGTTGAAGATTGCGCAAGAAAGAAACTGAAATAGCCCAGCACATTTTATGCACACTTTGTATTATACATTGAGGCTTTAGCTTACACCACATATATTGCTTTTGGGAAAATATTTTTATAACCATAAGAATTTGAAACCATACCTGTTATGAGATTGTACTCCTTTGTATAGGGTGCAGGAATAGTGAATTAGCTCTAAAACTATACAGATAGCACAATAAACCCAAGGCTAGAATGTTTCCTGAAGAATGAATGAAATCTGTGCCGGAAAAGACAAGAGAAGACAAGACAACATGGTACGAGGTAGCTGTATTTCCCAAATTCTTACGTTGTGGTGGTTCACTTTACACCAGTTCGTGGGTGATCGCATACTCGCAACTGCACACCCACTAATTTTTTCCGTATATGTGTATAGACACGCATATGAGAAAGTCGAATGTGCAACTTTCTTGTACGTATTTGAACTTGCTCGTTTAGTTTTCCCGCGCCCTCTTTATCAAATGGCATCTCACTCAGTCAACAAGCTGAGACGCATAAACCTGATTTTGTGACTAGCGAAGGTAGCTTTTAGATGAGGGGTACACAGAGAGCGGTGCAAAGCTTGAATTTAAGAGTACAGCGAGTTAAGGCAGCATAATCGACAAGGCCAACACATGCGATTCTTACCGCGCAAACGCACTACATTCTCGTACAAGTCCCTCTGTTTTCCTTGCTACGAGCATTTCCCTTCCGTTTAGCAGAGTCTACTAGGTAGCCAACGCGACGGTTCTAAATGTAATGTAGCCATCTTCTATATTATATTAATGTTATAAACACAATTACATCTAGTCTTATTAAGCGATTATAAATGCATATAATTACTCTTCATGCCGTAATTTACTAAGGCCAATACTACAGTTTGGAATAGTTATTTTGTTACAGTGTTCATTACTATTTGTTATGTTTGTGTTCTGGCAGCAAGTTGCATGCAGTTGTGTCTGCACATGCCGGGAAATTTGAATCTATGAAAGTGCGGAAATGAATAACACGGAGAAACTGAAGAAGATAAATCTTTTGGGTTTAGTTTTATAAGAGAAGCTATTTTTCGTGCTTATTGTTTGAGTGAGAGAAATGGTATCTGGACAAATAATAGTTCTTGTAATATTGGTAATTTAAAACAAAAAATAGCAAAACATAAGAGCTCAATTGCCCATATGAATTTCGAATTAGAATTTTGTGGTGTGTGTTAAGAAAGAAAGGGAGTAAAGGTGGAGAGGATGTAATGTACTGCACACCCACTGCGACAAGTCACGAGCCGCCACTGCTTTACACTTAAATGGAATGTTGTTGTGAGCTAATGCTGGATTTCTGACAATGAAGTCATTAATCCTCTTGCTCTCCAATATTTTTCACTGATGGATGGGGCACTAGAAGTGGCCGGGCATATTTGAAGGTGGTCTCGATCCATTTCCTCTTGCAGATCACATAGAGGACAGAGTGGTGAAGAATATATCCCAATTCTGTTTAAATATTTTGCCAGACAATCATGTCCTGTAATCAACCTGAAGGTTGCAACTGCTGTTTTTCGAGGATACTCAGGAATCACTGTTTGAATGTTTGGTAGTTCCCATCTTTTATTCTTTGATTTTTCATAGTAATATTTTGCAATAATTTTTTTGAATTCAGAGTTGACTAATCTTTTAGCTGCATAAAATGGTAAATTAACTATAGATTTTTGTACACCGCTGGTACCCTTTTTTGCAAGAAAATCAGCTTTCTCATTACCACTCAGTCCACACTGAGCCTGTATCCATTGGAGGACTAGGTGTTTTTGAAGCGCTGTTAGATGGCTAAGCATCTTCCAACATTCTATAATAGTTTGGTTTTTTGGTGACAACTTGGAAGTAATTGCTATAATTGCCGCCCTGGAATCTGAGAGAATAACTGCTTGCTGAAAATGTGAAATTCTGTACAAAAGATTTTGTAGGGCCATTCGAATTGCTTCAATTTCTCCATCAAAGTTAGTAATTCCATAACTTAAAGATTTGTAATAGGAAAAGAGGTGACATGTGACTCCAGCACCTGCTCCATCTTGGTATGATATCAATGATCCATCAGTATAAATATGGAGCCACTCATGTTCTGGAAATCTAGTTTGGATTGTCTCTAATGCCAATAATTTTAGAACACTAGTTGGAGTATCACTTTTTTAACTTCTTCTGTCAGGTGTAAATAATATGTGATGTCTAATGTATGTGTTGGATTGACTTTAGATACGAAGTTTTCCTTTGAATTAGGAAGGTGTACATCCTTCTTGATGTCTCGAGTCTTTAGTGTATGTGTAAAATTTCTCTTGTGCCATGTATTGAATGGGAGTCTGATCAACTTTTCGTGTTGAATAAGAGCCGCTTTTTCTATTTCATATTCAATGGGATATTGGTTGGTTAGTATTTCCATAGCTGCTATTGGTGTGGTTTTGATAGCACCTGTAATTAATCTCAGACTTTGGTTTTGAACGATTTGATTTTCTTTGTGTTTGCTGTTACAAGAACTTCGCTGCAGTAAGTAAACAATGGTTTTATATATACATTATATGGTGTGTTAAGTGTTGCTCTGGAACATCCCCACTTCATTCCTGTTAGACGTTTTAACAGTGAAAGGCGCCTCTCTGCTCTTTGTATTACGTTTTCTATTTGTTTGGTCCATGTAAGTTTCGTATCAAATGTAACTCCTAAATACTTTGCTTCCTTTGTTTCTGGTAACTGTTGACCCTCAAAATTTAGTTTTATTTTTAGTGGTTTTTTCTTAGTGAAAAGATTTGGTAGTTTGATTTTGTGGTATTAACAGTCATTAAATTTTCTTTGGTCCACCTCTGTAAGTTGGTTAAGGATTGTTGCATGGTTTTCTCCAGTTCTGTACTTTTGCTTTTTGGTTTTGAAGTCCACATTACCAAGTCATCAGCAAATAGTGCACACTTCACGCCTGATTCTTGTATTTGTTGTGGTAGATCATTAATAAATATATTAAAAAGTGTAGTGCTGAGCACTGCACCTTGTGGTAAGCCGCGGTGTATTTATTATTTATTTATGCCAACAAACTTACTGTTGGTGTTTTTAAACACACAAGCCTGTGTGGGCAAAGTTTAAGAGGCTAGAGTGGTTAGAGCGTCCGCCCGGCATTTAGCGGAAGGTCTGTGGTTCAAATCCCAGTTGTGGCATTGAATTTTTAAGTTCCAGTTCTACCTCTTACACGGTGTATTTGTTTATATTTATATTTAAATGGAATGTAGGCTTATTACTAAACACTAAGCGTACAGGAAGATGCTTCCTCCATCTCTATGCCAACAATAAGATCACAAGGCTCAAAGTGTTATTTATCACCTTTAAAAACAGTTCGTAGCAATTGAATCCTGCCTGGTTTGAAACACAAATATCGCCCCCAAGCCCACCGGATAGTAACATGAGGAATGGCTTGCTCTAGATTGGCACTATGAGTATACTATAAGACTGCAAATAGTAACTGCTGAATACATTCTACGTCTTGTTCGGGCACAGGGGGTGCCCCGGATTTTTCTCTTACAATAAAAAGTGTCGTGAAATTGCTAGTGTCAACATCGATGGTCTGACTTGCAAGCTGCGTGGTGCCGTACTCACGTTGCACAGTTATAATCGATTTGCATTTTTGAAATACCAAATGAAAAATACCTTTTTTGCTGTGCTGTAAGTTTGACTCGATGCAGCTATTGAATGACTGAGCTAGTTTGCTGCAGCAAGGACACCCCTACTGTGAACCATGTGAAACAGCAACTTTCAAATGGTTCCAAGAAAAACTCGATATGTAATTTAAAACTGTCTATTATAATCTATGTGCCCACGCAAAAGTTGTAGCGTTATGAAATCGGATGATTCTTCTTTAAACAACCTGTTATTTCCGCAACTCAAACATTGGCGCATATTGTTTTGCAGTTGGTCGAGTGTATGGGAATTTGTTGCAGAAGCTTAATTTTAAGTATTCTTAATCGATGATACAGAGGTGTGAAAATTATTACAGCAAAATCTTGGTTGTTTACGTTCAAGGATGTGTCTGAACGTATTGAAGCTTTGGGTGATAAAATGCTTATATAATTTTCCAGAAATCTGAATTAACTGTCTACATTATATGAATAAGGTTAACTACAGGTCAACAATTATCCTGTACTCTGGACGGAAGGTAATGTTTTTTCTTCAACTAAATAAGTTTGCTGAGAATGGATTTTAGATGACAGTTTTCAGTCATTCTTCAGATCAGTTATTACCTGTAAAAATCCAACACTATATCTTGAAATTAAATACCGATATTTGTTGTATAATATGCATTTTTCTTCTTCTTCTTTTTTCTCTTGGTCAGTTATTCTCTAATCTAAATCGCATTGTAATGACAGGCAGTGATTTCACTGGACTTCCTTCCTGACACTTGCTATCTGTATATTTTCCCCTCGGTCATAACTGTTGATCGTTTGTTCTTTTCTGTCTAATACGAAGAAAAACTTGAACAAACTTAGTCTGCTTAAGCTTTCTGACAACCTAAAAATTGTAAATAGTTTAGAACGGTGATAGCAATGTCTGTACAAATTCAAGCTGACAGTTCACATGCTACTCCGTTTGAGCACAGTTAACACGTTGTTCTACAAATGTCGTTACCTTCTGTAGTCGCGGGAGCAAAGTGAGGTCCTTCAGCGATACCTACCACGAGGCACACCCGAAGCCGACAGTCGCATCATTATAGAAAAGAACTGCTATAACTTCGTGAGGCCGTGCCTGTAAATTTTTATCGGTTATTTTTGGTTCTCCTGCGCAGATAAGTTATGAAGAAGTGGTGACTTAATTAATTAAATATGTTATAAAATTCACTGCTATGAAAGGCGAAGAATACTTTAAACACTTATTTCTCATCTATCACTTAATATGGCAAGCCCTTAACATAAGTAGCGAACTAAGAAGTTACTTAACATAAGTAGAGGATTAAGAAACTTTCCATAGTTATTTTTCACTTCTATATTTTTTAAAATTGTTTCTACGCTTATGCACTTAAATCCAACGCTTGGTTACCTTGTAAAGGTTCTACACTGAAAGCAGAGTCATCCGGCGTGACCCATTGAAACTTCGCAGGAGAATGAAGCTTGTTGATGATAGATACGGGGAGGAACTTGCATCCTGAGGCAGTATTAAACTCTAAGGTACAGCTGCTTAGCTGGAAACATTTTGGTACGACATCAGCCATCATGGTGACCTCAAAGGTATGGTTGTTGTTGATCACATACACCAAGAACCTGAAAGGAAAGTTCATTATTACTGGCTAATTTGATGTTTTTCGTAGCTTTTCTCAGACCCCAGGTAATCCCAGAATAATTTATTTCAGTCCTACGGTCCAAAATTCCATCAATAAATAAAAATAAAATAAAATGAATTTATTAGTCACTAGACCTGTCAGATCCGTACGATAAGGAGTTGTTGAATAACCTTCCTTTTGGCGTGCACCCTGGTAGAGCAATGTAGGTAGCGCGGGGCCTACTAAGCCCGCAGTACATTTTTGTGCTTATATACTTTTTTTTTACTGCATGTTTTCTTCAACCCATGTTTAGGTTCATTTGTCTTAAATATACACGGTTTATATTAGCATTATCTTACTAGATAGATCAAAGAGAGATTAAATGCAGTATTAATACAGTATACACTATAATGTGTACTACATTACATGGAAAGATAAATTGTGATGTTCAGGTGTACAACTTGTAATCTGAAATGTACGTGAAATGGAGTATGAGAAAAAAGCGCGTAAACCATGAAGAGAGACAAAGAATTGTCTGGTTTCCTCAATAAAATTCACAGATTGGGGAAGTATAAGATTAAGTCTGTGTCTGTTACAGTGGATGAAGGTAGTAGCAGGTTACTCGGTTTTAATTAAAGTGTGAAGTCCAGAAACATGTCCGATCATTACTGCAGCCCCATCGAAAGTTTAAGCAACATTCCTTTTTTTTTAACCTCCTAAGTCAGCCATAGCCTTTCAAACAAGCCACTGGCTAATTGGTTGGAACTTGCATCTGCCAAATGTAGAAATCGCTCTTAGCTATTGTCTTCATCAGTAGCATAGCGTAGAATAGTACATAATTGACCTTTATTTGTGACATCAGTTGTGTCAATGAGTACAAGTCCAATAAAAGTTGTTGTTATTTTTCACAAATATTGAAGAGACTTAACAATAAATGTAACCGCTTTTTAGAGAGCACCATATTTTTATGTTTTGGCGGTCACATCGCTCTCTCACAACCCCGAGAATGTCTGGAGGACCACACCTGTCGTTGGTTTACGGGTCTCACCGACCTGACCGGGAGAGTTATCAAAATAAATTCACTGACCATATCCTCTGATTACCAATCAGAGGACGTATTACATGCCATGACAGGTCAGCATGTTAGGGGTTAAGGTTTTATAAAGAAATGGAGAGGTTGGAAAAGTAAAGACTCCCTAGCCCTCAGGAACCCTAATAGCATCGGGGTCGGATGAGAACAAGAGATGACCAAGGTAAGGTCAGATAGAAAAGTTACAGATATATAAGATATATATCTTATACCCAAGTTTGTAGGCCAGCTTTTGTCCTGGCACAACAGCAGCTCCATTGTAGCTCTGTGCAATAAACTGTTATTCAAAATCAAAATACTTGGCAATTTTGACAAGTTACATAATGCTTCAGAAGATGTGCTGCACTTACAGATGTGTATGGTTTCATCTGTGCCTTTCTATGATAGCAGCAGATTGCAATGAACACAGAGAACGTGGACAGGGAAAACACCGCAAAACACTTTTAGAACTTATTATTTATTTATGCCAACAAACTTACTGTTGGTGCTTTTAAACGCACAAGCCGTGTGTGGGCAAAGTTTGAGAGGTAGAACTGGAACTTAATATGGTTTGAGAATTTAATGCCATTCCGGCAGTTTGTCACAATAGCTCAATGGTTAGAGCAGCTGCCTGGTAAGCGGAAGGTCTGTGGTTCAAATCCCAGTTGTGGCATTGAATTTTTAAGTTCCAGTTCTACCTCTCAAACTTTTAGAACTTTTTCACTTTCCCTGGATATGTAAGTTACATATGTAAGTGTGTGTGCGTGTGTGTTTGTGTGTGTGTGTGTATGTGTGTGTGTGTGTGTGTGTGTGTGTGTGTGTGTGTGTGTGTGGTAAACTACTTCCGAGACATTTGTTGTTATTAATTTGAACTTTACACCACATAGTCTTTATCAAAATGAGAAGTCATTTTTTACTTTCTCTAGCACGTATAGTAAACAGTGGAATTCAGCATTCGACCCAAAATTTCGATGTCAATATTTCACTAGAAATATGTTTTGAGGCCATAAAAGCACTTCCAAAAAAAGTCCGCGCATGCGCGCTTCTCTCTCTCTCTCTCTCTCTCTCTCTCTCTCTCTCTCTCTCTCTCTCTCTCTCTCTCTCTCTCTCTCTCTCCTCTTCTCTTCTCTTCTTTTCTCTTCTCTTCTCTTCTCTTCTTTTCTCTTCTCTTCTCTTCTCTACTCTCTCTGTGTCTGAACAACATAACTCGTAAACGAAAAGTCGTTTAAAAACCGAAGTTGGTAATTAACATTAATATCTTTCAAGTATGCGACACGAAGATATTGGCGAATATTCTTCCACCATAAAGTACCATCTACACAGAAAAGTTTTGGAAAATTTTGATTCTCTCGATAATAGCTCTAACGATTTTGATTGAAATAGCATATGTTTGAGATATTCTTGTGGCAAATTAAATATATGTTTTTCAATTTTTTTGGCTATAGCCCGTTTAGTCCTGTTTACTCTTGATAACTTTGCGTAATTGGTAAACCGTAGGAGATAGACCAAATATTACTACACAAAAATGTTGCTGTTGTTAGCTAATGCTGGATTTCTGACAATGAAGTCATTAATCCTCTTGCTCTCCAATATTTTTCAGTGATGGATGGGGCACTAGAAGTGGCCGGGCATATTTGAAGGTGGTCTACACAAAAATGTAAATCTCTTTAAAACACGCAATATACGTCGAAATGCATTTTTTGGAGTGAACCATTTCGGAAATATTCCTTGTTATTTGTGTGAGTTTTGCAACACTTTAAGTTTTCTGAAATGGAAGGTCGTTGTTCACTTTTTATCTCTTGGCCGTGCCAAGGGAACGGAATTTCGGAGCCTTCATATAGTGACCAGCTTTAAAAGATTTGACTATCGCTCAAAGCCTACTGTATTCCCATATTCCCCTTGCACCTACAAGGAAATTAGTAATAAGATCATGTCTGGAAACGTTTATCTTGATTAGCATTATGAAGATAGAGGTATAAGAGTTTGTAAGAGCAGTACAAGGATAAGTCATATGAGTCCAACACATCACATTTTTTTGTCTCTCGTGGTCATACTAATAGAAAGAAATGTTAAATCTTTGCTAAGATTTAACTATTACTTAGTATGTTCCCACATTTCCCTTGTACATACAAAGAAACATATAATAACGCCATTTCTAAAAAGATTTATCTCGATTAGCATGAAGTATATGGAAGCATAAGTGGCCGCGCCGTAGCCGAGTGGTCAGACCATTCGCTTCTCACCAAACTGGTCCGGGTTCGACCCCAGGCACCGCATGTGGGATTTGTGATCCACAAAGTGGCGCTGGGGCGGGTTTCCTCCGGGTTCTCCGGTTTCCCCCGTAGTCTTATTCCACCGCTGCTCCATCTTCATTCCATGCATCATCAGTGTCACCGTCTACGGTGCCGTATGTAGTAAAAACGGGCGTTAAACACTACCACAACACTAGAAGCATAAGCTTTTGTAGGATTATTTTGTTGAAGAGTGGGTGAGGCGATTATGTGAATGTAACATATAAGAATTTTTAAATTGAACATTTTTTGTACTAAATTAAGTGGTCATACAGTGCTACAATGGTATTATAAGTTCTTATCTCCAAGGCTGCTTAAAATGTTAACTCTCGGTTATTTATAGCAGAGGCATTCAACCTGTTTTCTCCGCGTACCCCCAAATACAATTTTCTATTCCAACCCATGTCCCTAAGCCTAGCCTTTGAATTATCCATAATTGAAATTATACATAATCATATCTAAAATAGTATTAAAATCCTATAATTTATTTAACATTACAAAAAGGAGGATTATGCTATAAATTGTAAAAAAAAAAAAAAACCTAGAAAATACGTAACAGAAGGTATATGAATTTGTGTACATTTCTGCTAATGAGATGGCTGAGCTTGTTCTGTGGACACCAGTCCCTGTATTCGTGGTCCGATCTTCGTTAGTGCAAGTATCAATGGTGATTCAAGCATTTCTTAGTTTCGTTTTAATGCAGAAAAATCCTGTTGACACAAGTAGAGGGAATGGAACAAGGTGTGCAATGGCAGTGCAGCTAAGCTCAGTATGCCTACTCTTTGCGGGCATAACACCATTAATTGCAAATTGACGTGATTTCGACTTTGTTTTCAGTGAACTGTCAACACACATTTCCAAAGGACTTTTAAATTTTATGGGAAGATCGAAGGAATTGACGACGGCAGTGCAAAACTGATTTTAATCCATTTTTGTGTATTACTGTCTTTCTCTATTTCTGGTGAATATAAAATATGAGTTCTTTTTTACGTGAAAATTAATTTCCAAAAATTCATCAGCAATACTAACTAATCTGTGGAGTAAGTAAACTAGATTTTTGGACAGATGGTAGTTCAAATCTCTCTGGCTGAAATATTTCTGGTTCTGTTATCATTTAGGAAACATATTATACATACAGTATACGTAATTTAAATTTTATTACCTTTCATTATTTGTGGTCATTCAGGAAACATACTGACTGCATGCGTAATCACCCCCTGAGAAGTCCTCGCCCCCTGGGGTACGCGCACCCCAGTTAAAATATGTGTGGTTTATAGCATACGTACCCGTTATAACGTCCAAGTGTAGTGGCTGTGAAGCTCATTGGGACGACACCGACGCTACCACCTCGTATCGTCCTCATATCACCGTCTGGTAGTTCCACACCACGAGTGCCAGGAAGCAGTCGAACTGCTACAGGAAAACTGTTGAGGTTTTCAATATGAAGCACCTCGTAGCTCACGCTGTCAGGTGTCACCTACAATATAGTTTATTCCTTACATGAATAGACACCACTGGAGATCTTACCACTGATGTGATTTATATATGTCACGTCGCTTATAATAATTACACTAGCTAGCAGCGAAAATGTAACTAAGATGAAATAAATGTTTGTTAACTATATCGACCTTGCTGATAACGAAAACAATAAAAAATTGGAGTTAGTTCTCGTTTCGAAGTTAAAGAGGTACATTTAATTATATTCAATTATAACTATATTTCATTAGCATTCATTGTCAATCCCTTCCCATACAGGTTTCGAAATCCCGCTTACGGTAGACAGATGATGAAATCTTAGGCAATAATAGCTATGTGTATTTTGTTGCTATGTTTAGCCTGGGCTCGTAGCAACAAGGGGAAGAGGAGCGGAGCATGTTTTATTTAAGTGCAGTTTCAGTCTGTTACAAGCTCTGCTTTGGTCGTGTGCTGGAAGAAAGAAAGATTGTCCTCAGCGTCAATCACTTGAACCAAGGTCTCGCAATTTTATACACAAAGCACTAGTCAAATCCAAGAATATAATTCTCACTACTCTTCAAATAAAATTGAAAAATTTCGTTAAGTCCATGGACAAAATATGGGAATCATTTTTCTATTTGCGCGAGACATTTTCACGTCTTAGCGAGGGGAAAATAAAAGATGGGATTTTCGTCAGTACCCCATATACGCAAACTGCACAGAGATGAGCATTTCAACACTATTCTGAAAGGTGATGAAAAGTTAGCATGGGATGCCTCTGTTCAAATCTCAACAAACTTTCTAGGAAATAAGAGAGCAGGAAACTATAAAGATCTTGTGGCAAATTAACTGCAGTGCAACAATAGACAAGAGCGCAACATATCCTTAAAGTTATGTACATTTCTTAAATTTTGGACGTGGAAATGAGATACCAGGGAAAGCGGAGTGTATCTATGTTAGCCGATTTTTGCTGGACATTAATAAGGGAATCAATAATAGAGAACTACAAACGCCAGACAGAGCGGTTCCATCTTCAGCGACCTTCCTCTGAGGGAGATAAATACATGCATAAGCCTATATACTCAATAACGTTTTGTTAAAGCTTCCACGCGAGAGCTAATCTTGTATTTTCACTAATATTTTCGTTACCAGCACACCTGAACACAAAGATTAACTGTTTTCATGCCAGTTACAGAAAAAAAAAAAAAAAAAACTAAAATGTTGTTGGCTAGTATTAGTGTACTTTTTGTTGTTAGCTTTACTTTCACATTTGAACAGAATTAACTTTTATAATCGGAAGTCCTCCCCTAGCGCAACAGCCCTGACGGGCCAAGGCTTACCGTGCGACCGCTGCTTTCCCCACCTCTGCCCACTACAGACGTCATGAGTGAAGTCCAGTAGTGGAGGGTGGGACGTGGTTAGCGCCCCGAGCCCAACCGGCCTTGCAACCGGGGATCACTACTTCTTTATTCCCGAATTGGCCCCTCCCGTGCCAGACCTCCCAACGGGGGAAATAAACCCACGCCTGTACCGGAAATCGAACCGGAGTCCTCCGAGCCAGAGGCGGGCGTGCTACCACTGCACTACGGAGGCGATCATAACCGAAAGTAGTGAATAAAACTCATTTCGAGCTCTGATTACTGGTTTGTATATTTCCAAGCAATGCTAAAAATGGCAGTGGCATCACGTTAATTACAAGGACCGTATCATTGTTCACTAAATATTACAAGATAGCGTATAGGCTCAGAAATGGCAATAAAGCATGCTCCTAAGCAACGCCAATTTTTGTCGATAGAGGCGCTCACCTACGCCATCTTTTTTTTTTGGGGGGGGGGGGCTATTAACATCATTCAACGTACTGTCATATGGGACGGTGAATGAATGAAATGTGTGAAATGATGTTCAAATGAGATCTAGGTCCATAGAGCTTTAAATTACCCGACATTCGTCTTCTCGGGATTAGGAAAAACCTCTGAAAAAAAAAAACATTCTAATAAACTCTAAGCGGGATTATAACTCACGACCTCTTGGACGTGAGGCAGACACGCTGCCACCACACTACAGATGCAGGTGTCTTCTCCATAAATTTCTAGCAGACAGCTGTTATGACAATTAAGCATTGACAACAATCAGACCCTCATAAATCAAAATTGACAGCTGACAAGATTATTCAATCGGTGGTTTCTTTGATTCTGTTGTTCTAAGATGTGAAAACCTGTGTTGGCGGTGTCTCTTTGATTCAGCGTTGCTGTTCTCACTCTACCATTGTTGCTATTCAGAGTTTATCACTCTATAATATTTAGATTCTAAATTGTTATACTTTTGTGGTTTAGTATACCGAGTTATTTAAATTGTTCGTATTTAAAGCAGATTTAGATTCTTCATATTCAAAGGTTATTTAAATTAATTGCTGAATTGTTAAAACAACGTAACTTACATTTATGCAGTATGTGGTATTGAAACACTCCCTTCATATCGGAATCCGGTTCGTTGGCTCAGTTTCGCTGTCCGATGAAGTTTTGACAAGGCTAATGACAGCACTTTCAATAATATATACGCGAATGTTTTCACGACCGGCGTCAATCCAATAGATGGTAGATTTCGAGCTTGTAGGCCGTGGTCCAGTCGATGAATTATCTGACGTTTCGCCCAAGACTGCGTTGGGCATCTTCAGAGAGTGACTTCGGGCAGGTTAACAACTAGAGGGCGATTCAGATTTCCGATTTGTTTATTGAGAACGTTTTGCCTGATGCCGGTACAATAGACCCGGCTTACAGGCTACATTTATCATTAACTTATAGTTATCAATATTTACAATATTTACAGTTTTGGGGCTTATCAAAAACCCTACGGTGACCATCTTTAGGTCACCAAGAACAGTTTTTGCTTGTAGTCATGGTCTTTAGAGTGTTTTGTTTCATTTTGTATATATACATTTAAATACACACGTACACACACGCATTCACTCCTGGGCAAACCAAAATTATACGTCCCATCACATGCGCGCGCACAGACACACACACACACACACACACATACACACACACACACACACACATGCTTACACTGGGCACACCAAAAATATGCGTCCCAGCTCACTATCTTCACTATATACAATTCGCTTTACTAATTACACTATACACAGTTTTCCGCTGTTTTCCTACGCGGTCAGGTTGCAGCTCCTATGTGGTTTTCGAGGCATAGACCTCTGTAGTAGTAAGTTTGTGGCCTAGAGCCGGGGTTGCATGGGCGCGCGTTAGTCGACGAGCCATGCCGCGTCTAAAACATTTTTATCCTAGCGTGTTTGCAGTGCTTCGGTTCACCTTTGCCAATGTTGGTGATCACGTAATTTTCGTGATTTCTAATGCGCGCCCACACTGCCTTGGCTCTTAACTATTGCCTCTGGCTTTTAAGGTGACGGGTTTGGTTAGCGGTTCGGAGTGGAGCAGAGAGGATTTTTCGAAGGGAGCGGTTTTGGAGGGTTTAGATTTGTTTTAAGGCGGTTTTAGAGGCATTAGTCCAGGCCACACGTGCATACAGGACCACCGAAAGAGTATAAAATTGTATAAAATTAATTTGGATCTGAGTTGCAGCTGTTTGCTGCGGAAGATGGGGGCGCATAACTTTAGCCACAATCTGCCTCTATTGGCGCTATTTTTATGTGGGTGAACCAGTATATCGTGCGGGTCATGGTGACACCTAGGTATTTAATATGCCGACGACAACCGCTTTGAGAAATGTATCAGATGGCATTATGGGGTTAATTTTGATTTTCCAATCATGTAGCCATGAGAGGGAGCTATTTACATATATTTGCATTTCTGCAAGGTTAAAACGAGGATTTTCGTCTATTGTAGTGTCGTCAGCATGCATGGTGGCCTTGCATCTGGCGTCCACTGGGAAATCGTTGGTGCAAAATATGTACAAAAATAGCGTCATGATTGCCCCTTGTGGAACGCCAGCCCGCATCACTTGCTCCCTGGTGAAGGAGTTTCCCACTTGGACGTAGAAATGCCGATTTTCCAAGAAATTGTGCAATAAGTACAGATAATTTTGAAGGGCCGGGAAAGTTTGGTGCAGTTTATAAACGAGGCCCTTGTGCCAGCACCGGTCAAACGTGGCCTCTACGTCCATAAATAACGCCAACGTTGAAGCCCCGTTGTTAAATTGCTCAGTTACGTCATTAGTTAGTCTAAGTAGCTACAATTCTGTGGAATGTCCTTTGCTAAAGCCAAATTGTGAATCTGAAAGTTGGTGTGTTTCCGCAACTTGTTTTTGAAGCAGAGAAAGTATACGTGTTTCGAGTAATTTACCAATTGCAGACAAGAGACTAATGGGGTGGCAATTTTGGGGCTATCTGGTGTTTTTTTCCTAGCTTTGGGAGCATAATGACCTTGGCGCGCTTGCTGTGCTGTAAACAGGCATTAAATATCTTTGTTAGTTGTACCAGGGCCTTCGTAGTGTATTTGATAGTATTTCTCTTGGCCGTGCGTAGCGAGGCAGTAAAGTTTTCAATGGCGACATTTATGTCTGCCTCGCTACAGTATGGCAGCCTGAGTTGTGCCGTTCCGTGCATTTCCATGTAAAGCTATCCCAGTTGGTGTCAGCCCTCTTCCGAGGGCCAAGGGTACCGTGCGTAATAGCACCCGATATGTCGAAATGCACATAAATATGGTCGGAGTCCAGGCTGTGACAAACAGTGAAGTTATTTGAGAGTGTCGTAATTTTGGTGAGTACGAAGTCCAAAATCTCAGGGTCAAAGGGCCCTGATCTGTGCCAAAAAGTGGGTTCTAGGGGCAGAGGTACCTCAATATCGTCATTTTCTCTTATAAGCTCAACTAGGAGATTTCCTGCCCCGTTTACTCGGCGACAACACCACCAGGTGTGTTGAAATCTCCTGCAATTATACCGTGGTCCTCTAAAGCGAGGATTTGCTCGAGGTCTTGTGTGAAATCCGGAGTTAGGGGGCCGTTAAATTGCTACTAGCATCACCGTTTGGTTGTTAATACGGGTTTCAAGACGCGTGCACTCTAACGCTGCCACTGCGGGCAGAGTAACAGAAGCATGAACAACAGTGTTTCTGATCAAAATAGCAGTTCCTCCCCACTGTCTGCCAGTTCTGTCGTTCCAAAATACTTGATACCCTTTGAGCTTAAAAGTGTGCTATTGTTTTAATTTAGTTTCGCAAATAAATGCGACAATAATTTTGTTACGCCGTAGGTAGCTTTCCAGTTCCTATTGATGCCTGTAGATGCCATCGGCATTCCACAGGAGTGCGCGAGTTAAAGTTATACCTCCCCTTACATGCGCCATTTATTCTAAGAGGATGAAAGGGGAGACATCATGGTTTCAATTTGCTCCATAGTGCTGCTGCAACTTTTAAACTTTATCAGGAAGGGCTCCAGCTTTGTTAAAAGGACTGGGAGGTTGAGATCCTTGAACAGAGTTAAAGTATCTCTTAGTCAGCCGAGGTCGCCGGTGGACGCCTGCGGTGGTTGAGGCTGTGGAGGGGGACCATTTGGTGGTGGCACGGATGCCTTTAGCCCTCCGGCGACTCCTACAAAGGAGACGCCTGGTTTGACCGGGGCCGGGTGCTGGATGGGTCTGGTCTGTTCACTTGGAGTAGTCCTGGCTATGGTTGCCAGTTGACGGTGGTGGCATTCGTTTCTGAACATCTCGCACCCCATATAGTTGGCAGGATGCGCTTCCCCACACTTTGCGCAGTGGGGTTGAACGTCCTGCTTTGGCTTTTTGGAGCAGTCAGCTAGGCGGTGGAGGCCGGTAGGTCATATGCACATTCTGTATGGGTGCCCTAGCTGTTGGCAGTTCAAACATTGGGTGATGTTGTTATTAGTTTTGAGGACCTTCACGTTGACCATTATATGACACACCTCTCGTTCCTGTACTAGTTTTTGTTTAGTGGTGGTCCTGTCTACACTCACCTGGAATATTGGCAGAGGCCTGCAGCGAGAAGTCAGTTGGCGCACCAGGACCGCGGTGTACCCCTTCAGCTCCAGTTCCTCTTTGATGCATTCTTTTCCAAGTCGACGTTTCACGACGCATCGCAGAGGCTCGTCGCTCCGCGGCATAAAGCTGTTATTTTCGACTCCAGCATCCTTCAGGAGCTGCATGGTTGGTGTGGCATCCTGTTTACGCTGGAGGAACAGCTTAAGGCAGTCCCTCGTTGTTTGCAGCTTATAAGCTCCAGCTGGTAAGGATCTCGTAGGAGGCGGAGGACCTTTACGGTTTCGGTTTTGTCTAAACTATAATTATGGGAGGTTTTTGGTTTTCAGTATTTGGTGTCGTGTGGGTGGGGTTCTAGTTGGGAGTGGCCGTGGATGTGGAGGGTTGGGATGTTTTATTTGCTTGTGGGGTGATCTGGATCGCCGTTGTTGTCGTGGTTGGGTCTCTCTAGGGACGAGATTTGTTGCTGGCGACAGGTCTTCCTCCTCGTCCTCGGAGTCTGCGTCTTGCGGTGTGAACTGGTTCCTGGTCATGATTTGCGGTGGCGTAGGTTGTTTGTTTACCCTCTTGTCCGGACACTCGCTGTCTGAGTCGCTTTCCTGGCCGCTGCCTCGGTGAAGTGGGTGCTTCTTGCTCGCTGGAACCGTTTGCCAGTCTTCCCCTAGGTTGACAAGGAGCCGCTTCTTTTGGGCGTGCTCCTTGTAGCACAGCCCGAGGGCCTGTGCAGCTTTGGCAAAGGGGTTGGACTCCCCGTCCATTTGTGCAAGTAGTTGTTGATAGTAGGTGATCTCATTGCTCAGGTCATCCACTTCCTTCTGGAGCTTTGCAAACTGTATTGCCTTCTGCTCCCCTACGTTGACGGTGGTTCTCGGTGGCTGCGTCGTTACCGCTGCGTTCAATGACGAGATGAAGGGTGGATTGGCGGCGACTGTGGCCGGTTTTCCGTTGTTTGTAAATACAGTCGGCTGAGCGCCACAGTGAGTCAGTCCACTATCGAAGGCCGGCATGGCAGGGGAGTTTGCGGCTATCACCATCTCCCCTTCTTGTCCCCGATCCCAGCCGCAAGTGCTTCTCTGGGCCTTCGGTTAACGTGGGGTCGCTATCTGGTGCGTGCTAAAGAAGCACACAGCCGCGAGCCCCACGCTAACTCTTCAAAACTTAGCGAAAACTAGACACTGTCACTGTCAAATTCTAAACACAAGGGCTATTCAATTACACACACAAAAAAGGGTGTGTACTATATACACTGCATTGTCACACACACTTACATATAACACATACTTCTGGATTAGGGTTTCGGTTTTGTGTTGTCTCGCACCGGCACTCAGGCTGTGTGTAGACGTGTTGTTTCTTCTTTTCTATTGAAGTTATTTTTATGCTTATGGTTCTCAATGGCTTCTCAGTACAGCCGTAAGTACAGCCTTAATTTAGCGCCAAATGAGTTCAGGACTAATGCCAGCGGCGTTTGCTGCTTCGTCAAAGACATACTTATCGCAGACACTCGCGTATTTTTGCACTACTTGGAGCAGTTCTAAATTCACAAGAGCTGTCAACAATTTCATTTTTGCGCCTAGTCAGCTAATTATATGCTGCTTTTTCATTGAATTATTGAGTTTCCTTTGTATATGAATACTGTGGTATGGAGCATTATCTACCACAACTACACCATTGAGTTTCAATTTCGGCAAAACACTTTTAAACCATGTTGAAATACATCCCCGTTAAATTCCTCAGGATTATTGCTAGTTTTCCTTGACTCAAACAGTAAAAGATCAC
The DNA here is from genome assembly GCA_030765045.1 of Tenodera sinensis. NCBI lineage: Eukaryota > Metazoa > Arthropoda > Insecta > Mantodea > Mantidae > Tenodera > Tenodera sinensis. The sequence continues at coordinate 31,660,200 of CM060963.1, read as the reverse complement.
CTTCCACAAAACTTATGTCACTGCTTATGTGCGTTTACATCAATCGTTTGCCTTTTCCTCTGGGATCTTTTAGTCCAGCAGACAAACCCTGTAAAAATGCTTGTCTTTTACTGCTCACAAACAGAATTGGCGTGACACTGATGCTAACACTTGTAAGCTCCAATATGAGCTGCTAATTTGCCTTATTGGACGAGAAGGATTTCTTTCCGAAAGTACATTAAAAACGTGCAGTATTGTTTGTTTCTCACAAGCGTTTCCCCTTACAATGTTTGATGTTAGACGAACTTGAGGATTCTGCCCTTATGCACAGTTGCTTATTATGCTCACGCAATAACAAACACTCACGCACTATCACTGAGTAACCTCTCTCATATCTTGGAACAATAATCTACGGATGTGTCATTTCTTCTATATTCACATCTCGTGTATAGTGCTTGGAAGAAAAGTAATTCAGCTGAAATAATTTGAATGCAGAGAATAAACTATTATTTTAAACAAATAACTAATTTCTACTGTGGCGGTACACGGTTATAAGTCCAGTAGCCAATAAAAGAGGACTAGAAGCATATGAGCTCGTATGCTATTGTTGATCTGCCGGGTAAGCTAAGAAAGAACAAGTATCAATTGATATATGAAGACGGTAGTTGCGGATAAGAAAGGTCACGTCGAACGTGTGTATTGGAGTTCTCTTCGAGGACGTCTATTATGCATTGCATATAATTATGTATTGTGACGTGTTCAGTTGACATAGGAGTTGTCACAATTTAAATAACTTTTTTTCATGTAGGTTTTACTTGCTTGCTGCAAGAAAAGTATCGATAGGTATAGAGGCTCCGTGTATTTGTATTTTGTTAATAGACGGTACTATATATGACGCGCGTTTTTCGTATACGTTTTCGAGAGGCACTCTCCTACCTTGTAATAACTTCGTTCCAAGGTACGTATGCTTTCACGTAAGTAGGATTATGGTGGAAAAATTAAAACTACCGGTGCTCAACTAACTGCAAATTTTTCCCGGTAGGTTCGAAGAAATGTCCTGCAGTCACTTGTCTTTCACGACAGGAGTTTCATTTTGCTGATTGCACCGCAGCTTAGAGCCAGAGAGTCAGATAATATGGCATTGGATCAAATTCGGAAAGAGTAGATCCAGTTAGATAAATGAGTTGATCTAAAACTTTTGGGAGGTGCTCTTTGGAGATTGCTGGTGTAGATCATATAGTTTTCTAATAATATCTAGGAGTACTAAAGTAAGAACAAATTGAAAACTAAAAACTTCACTTATCTTAGTAATGTTGTATGTTCTTTTTGCATAAGCTAAAATTTTCAATTTTCCTTATACCTCTAGGAGTAACTTAGTACTTAGAATAATTCACAGCAAGCACTTGTATGTAGTTACAGCAACTCCAGATTATGATAAACATAAAAAATTGTGTAAATTGCACTCATATAACTCTGCTTACTATTGCTAACAATGATATATATGAGACATTATTTTAAATACTCTCCAACATCATATTTTAGTTCAGGTGGATAAAATTGATGCATATTTTTCATTCGATTCTTTTACCTACAGCGTGCGAACAGATCTATTCTTCAACATTTTCGTATCCTCTCCATTAGGTATTTACAAAGTTATTTTCTGTTGAGTAACTTTTAGAATTTTATTCACACAGGTAAACACCGATGGTGTTCGGACAATTCAGTGACTACCTGTACTGAGTCTTGATATGTACCGACCCAACAAAAGCTCTGCTCCTAAGGATTCTTCATCGGTATATTTGAGTAAATTAAAGTAAGCAGGAAGGGAACCCCTCTGTTGAGTTTAATTCCTGAATCCTATATTGCCATTCAAGTGAGTTTTGAGTATGAGTGTCCTTTAAGTAAGGACTGTAGGTTAATCCCTTAAAAGACAAAAACTCAGTTTCCAAAACGGAAAATGAAATAGCGTATCCCGAAAAGAGCAAAAGTTTCATTAATTTTTGATACAAACTTTTAACAAGCAGAATGTGAAACAAACAGAATGGAGAAATAAAAAAGAGAAATCTCAGCACATGAAGGAACGGTGCTGACGTAACTGCGGGTTTTCTTAGCTTAGCATGTGTCAACAACTACCTACCTTGCCGAAGTTGATTGTTCGAGGTTCGAATTTCACGTTGTACAGCTGCAGAGGAGTAAGTGGAACATATTCACCACAAGGAATGGTTTTGTCCATTAGCTCTTTCTCTTTCAGAGGAGGTGGCATTTGTAGTAGTTTATACAAGAGCTCATCGCTACGTCCCTCGTATTCTGGCAGTAGATTGGCGGCTGGAGGTTTTCGAAAATGCACCTTTCCATATTCTCTCATCCAATGCAACATACGATCTGCAGCAGCAGTCCGAATGCGTTGCTTTTCCTCAGTGAAATTGAAGCGCAGATCTTGCGGGGCACTGTACCTCGTCTTGCCAGTAAATATGGTACTGCAAACATAACATCATTATACACTAATAAAAATTGGAAACCCTTAGAGTGTCCTTAGAGTGAAAATAAATGGTGAAATGTGCACATACTTGTCATTTTTAATTTGTCTAGTCTTATTGTTTGAAATTTCTTCTTTAGTTTTACACACATACAGACACTCTAACACACACACACACACACACACACACACACACACACACACACCCGCTCACCCACCCACCCACACACACACGCGCGCGCACATACGGGATGGAAGGTACTGCTTCGGCCATACGTTAATCAGGAATTCTACATGATGAGTGTAATAAATCTGTCCAATACTACTATTGTCACTGAAGAACCGTTTCGCAGAAAAAAAATTGGGTCAAATATTTGTAGTCATCTAACTTGTCAAATGAATATAAGTGGTTTAGTATTTCACCGACTGTAGCTCAAACATTGTGTGAACAAAGGTGTAATGCATTTCTATGAATAAATGTTTAATGAATTCAGACACAATTCATTCGTCAAAAACTAGATGGCTATAAATATACCAAATATTTGACAAAATGGTATATACGAGAGAGAGAGAGAGAGAGAGAGAGAGAGAGAGAGAGTACCCCAAATAAACATCATGCTAATTCACATAAGTAATAAGAAATAATAAAAATGAACGTAAACAATTTGAGAAAGATTAGAGAAAAAAATCTGATGTGTTGCACTCACGTGACTTTCTCTACTCTTGTACTAACCATTCTTACAAACTCTTATTCCCATATCTTCTTCGTGTTAGTTGAGATAAACGTTTTTACAACTTATTGCTAATTTCCTTGTAGGTGCAAGGGGAATGTTAGAATACAGCAGGCGTTTTGCGATAGTCAAATCTTTTAAAGCTTTGAGATTCTGTTGTCTTTGCACACTTAACGTATAAAAAAATGAACAACGATGACCCATTTCACGAAAGTTCTAAGTTTTCCGAAACTCATACACATAACAAGGAACATCCCCGAAATGGTTCACCCTACAAGAAAGTTTATTCGGACATAAATTGTGTATTTTAACAAGATCTACATTTTTTTTGTAGTATGATTTGGTCTATCTCTAACGGTTTACCAGTTATGCAAAAGTCGCCCAGAGTAAATAAGACTACAGGGGCTATAGCCAGAAAATTCAAGATGCACATTTCATTTATCATCAAAATATCTCCAACATATGACATTTTAATAAAAATCGTTAGAGCCATTTTCAAGAAAATCAAAATTTTCGAAAAATGTTCCATGTAAAGGGTAGTTTAGGCAGGGGCTATTTTCTTCAAAATCTTCGTGTCGCATCCTTGAAAGACATTAAACTTAAATACCAACTTTGGTTTTTAACCGACTTTTCGTTTTTGGGTTATGCTGTCCACAGACTGACAGACTGACACACAGACACACACAGGGACGTTTTTCTAAAAGTGCTCTTTGGATTCAGGGGGTCTTAAAACATATATTTCCGGTGAAATCTTGACATCGAATTTTTGGGTGGAATGCAATACTTTCCCTACTTACCAGTAGAGAAAGTAAAAAAGAGTATGTGATCCTAACACTCAATAAAATATCTTTATTCAAAATTTTAATATGCAAGACCTGAACATTGCAATTAATAATACAAAAACAAAAACTGTCCTGGGCCAGATCACATACATCCAAAGTTCATAAAAGGCCTTAGAGAAACAGCAAAACAGCAGCTACTAAAACTCTACAATCTATACTGGAAACCACTGTACCTGACGAATGGCGAAAAACTGTAATTGTCCCACTCGTGAAGAAACATAAGAAGTTATAGACCAGTAACTCTTACTAACATGATAGAAAAAGTAATGGAAAGAATGGTGTCAAACAGGTTAAATTGGTTTCTAGAATCACAAAATTTAATTTCCCCATGTCAAACCGGATTCAGAGAACTCCACTCAACAAATGAACAAGTCTTACTTCTCAGTTAAGAAATCAAAGACTCCTTCAATAGAAAAGAAGATAATATATCAGTTTTTATTGACTTCCAAAGTGCATATGATTCTATAAGTAGAACAAAACTAGTAAGGGACGTAGAACAAATAGGGATACAAGGTTACATGGCTATGTAATTTCCTAACACAACGCTTTATGGCTACCAGATATGGAAGGAATATATCTAAATATAAACAAGTACACCATGGCTTACCACAAGACGCAGTGCTCAGCACAACACTTGTTAATATATTAATTAACGATTTGTCACAAGAAATACCAGAATCAGGCGTACAATGTGCACTATTTGCCGATGACTTAGCAATGTGGACCTCAAGACCAAAAACCAAAAGAATAGAACTAGAAAAAGCCATGCAACAATCGCTAACCAACCTCCCAAATGGACCAAAGAAAATTTAATGACTGTTAATACAATACTTATTATTACTAAGGAAAATGCCATTAAAAATAAAAATAAATGTTGAGGGTCAACAATTACCAGAAACAAAGCAAGCGCAATATTTGGGAGTTATATTTGAGACATTCTGACCTGTCATGGCATGTAATACGTCCTCTGATTGGTAATCAGAGGATATGGTCGGTGAATTTATTTTTATAATTCTCCCGGTCAGGTCGGTGAGACCCGTAAACCAAAAACAGGTGTGGTCCTCCAGACATTCTGGGGGTTGTGAGAGAGCGATATGACCGCCAAAACATAAAAATATGGTGCTCTCTAAAAAGCGGTTACTATTACTGCTATTGCTCTCTTCAGATATTGGAGAGCGGGAGGATTAATGACTTCATTGTCAGAGGTCCAGCATGGGCTAACAACAACATATTTGATACAAAACTTACATGGATCAAACAAATAGAAAATGTAATACAAAGAGCAGAAAGGCACCTTTCGCTGTTAAAACGTCTAAGACGAAGGAAGTAGGGATGTTCCAGAGCAACTCTTAGTACGACATACAATGTGTATATAAAGGCATTATTTACGTACAGCAGCAAAGTTTTTGTCACAGCAAATAGAAGAAAAAAAATCTGTTGTCTTGCACTCACGTGACTTTCTCTTCTCTTGTACTAACCATTCTTACAAACTCTTATTCCTATATCTTCTTCGTGTTAGTTGAGATAAACATTTGTACATCTTATTGCGTATATTCTACGTGAATGGAAATATTAGAATACAGCAGGCTTTGTGCGATAGTCAAACAGTTTAAAGCTTTGAGATTCCGTTCTCTTTGCACACTTAACATAAAAAAATGAACAACGATGTTCCATTTCACGAAAGGTTTAAGTTTTCCGAAACACACACATAACAAGGAATATCTTCGAAATGGTTCACCCTGAAAGAAAATTTAATCAGACATATATTGTGTATTTTAGCAAGGGCAACATTTTTTGCAAAGTATGATTTGGTCTATCTCTAACGGTTTACCAGTTATGCAAATGTCGTCCAGAGTAAATACGACTACAGGGGCTATAACCAGAAAATTCAAGCTATACATCTCATTTGTCATAAAAATATCTCAAACATGACATTTTAATAAAAATCATTAGAGCCATTTTCAAAAAATTGAAAAGATTCGAAAACTTTTCACGCGCGTGTGCGCGCGGACTTTTTTCTAGAAATGCTTTTTTTGGATTCTCAAAACATATTTCTGGTGAAATCTCGACTTTGAATTTTTGTGTGGAATGTAATGCTTCCCCTACCTACCAGTAGAGAAAGTAAAAAAATAAAATCTTTCAAAACCAAAGTCTGAGACTAATTATTACAGGTGCTATCAAAACCATACCACTACCAGTTATGGAAATACTAACCAACCAATACACCTTTGAATATGAAATAGGAAAAAAAACAGCAACAACACGAAAAGTTTATCGACTCCCATTCAATACATGGAACAAGAGAAAGTTTACACATACACTAAAGACTCAGGAGAGCTTTCTTTTCAAAATTCAAGATATCAAGAAAAATATATACCTTCCTAATTCAAAGGAAAACTTCATGTATAAAGTCAATCCGACACAAACATTATACATCACATATTATTTACACCTGACACAAAAGCTCAGAAAAGTGATACTCCAACTAGTGTTCTAAAATTATGGGCATTAGGGGCAATCAACACTAAATTTCCGGAACATGAATGGCTCTATATTTATACTGATTTACCACTGATATCCAGGGAGCGGGGTTTCCAGGAATTATATTAACAAGCATGGAGTATACAGCCGGTAGATACCGTGAGGGTGCTGTTGCCTTCTGTTTACAAGAGCAGTGTAAGGTCGCCGGCGCTTCCACTTCCCGTTGTAGGTGCATGGTTAACTTGATGGGTTTCTTACTAAAACCCCGCTCCCTGCTGATATCAAACCAAGATGGAGCAAGGGCTGGAGTCACGTCTGTGGACTGAGTGGTAATGATAAAGCTGATTTTCTTGCAAAAAGGCTACTAGCAGTGTACAGAAATCTATAGTTGGTGTACCATTTTATGCAGCTAAAAGATTAGTCAACTCTGGATTTAAAAAAAAATTATTGCAAACTATTATTATGAAAAATCAAAAAATAAAAGAATGGAACTACTATGTAAACATTCAAACCGTAATTCCTGAGTATCCTCGAAAAACAACAGTTGCAACCTTCAGGTTGTTTACAGGACATGATTGTCTGGCAAAACATTTAAACAGAATTGGGATATATTCTTTACCACTCTGCCCTCTATATGATCTGCAAGAGGAAATGGATCGAGACCACCTTCAAATATGCCCGGCCACTTCTAGTGCCCCATCCATCAGTGAAAAATGTTGGAGAGCAAGAGGATTAACGACTTCATTGTCAGAAATCCAGCATAACCCATTAACTGCCAAATTTTTTTCTTCAATCTGCATTTATTTTTGAGTTAGTCGATTGGCACAGATACTGGGAAAAGGAATGAAAAATAGAACTATGAAATAATTTTTAAATAAACAGTTTATTTTATTCGATCCCCAAATGGGGATCATGGCCGATGCCACTCTCTTTTACATTTTATTTCATTTTTTGTGTCAGACAGCAAAACATTTTTCTTGCCAATTTCCCATTTTCTTTGTTACCCAAATGCTGTGCGCTCAATAATGTGTCGGCGGCGCCGTGGCCGAGCGGTTAGCGCGCTCGCCTACCACCTAGGCGGCCCGGGTTCGATCCCAGGGACCCGCATGTGGTATTCGTGGTGGACGAAGCGGCGTCAGGGCGGGTTTTCTCCGGGTGCTCCGGTTTCCCCCGCCATCTCATTCCACCGGTGCTCCATCTTCATTCCATGTATCATCAGTGTCACCGCCTGCGGAGCCGTAGTAGTAAAAGCGGGCGTTAAACACTACAACAACAACTCAATAATGTGTCAGTTCTGGAAGTCCTTAGTTCAACAGGAACACGTGAGGTGGAGGCCTTTGGGTATGATGATCGTCCTGCACTTTTTGGATCCGAAGCAACTGGTGTTTGAGCAAGATACGCCCTTGCCACCATCCTCCTGAATTAAAGAAGTGGAAAATTTTAATTTGCGATGCAGTAGATGACGTGGGCATTGGTGAACAATGGAAAGTACCATTTCTTATCTCGAATTCTCACACAGTACTTCTGCACATTCCTGTCTAATTTGTCCACGCCTCCCATATGTGTTTGATATCCAGACTGTTGCAGCTCATATACTGTCGTACGCACCTTATATCAAAGTCTTCAAGTCATGCTCTCTCCTTCCTGAGGGAGAGCAAGGTATCCCGTGAAAAGCAGTATGCCTAAGAACTTCTTTATTCATTCATTAGATAACTCTAAGCTGTGATTATTCTTTTGTGTAGCATACCGGAAAGTTTCATTGACAATCAAGGTCAGCATTTGCATCAAAATATTCTTCAAAGCACTCAACTGTAGACTTTCCTTTCAGTGATGGTACCAAGTTACATCTGTGCTGTTCAATTTCTAATAAATCTGGGTAAGTTTTACTGTAAGTGGCATCTTCTGTTGTCCACTTAGAAGTGATATTAGCTTTCATTTTCTTATTGCGATGGCCTGCATTTTCCTCCTCCCACACTTTCTTCATTAGTATCAACTTCCAAGGTAACTAATATATCACCCAGGAGCCTATCTTCCAACATATTTTCGTCTAAATGATCACAGTCAGACATTCCATCTATGCAGTCTAGAGGAAGCTCAACGATATCAATGTTCTCATTCGCTTCATCCTCATCATCAGAAGAACCACGAAGTTGGGATCATTTACAATTTCTTCAATTTCCCTATTAGAAAGTGCTTTATAGTGACTCATTGTGCCTGGAGACAAAAGAAAAAGCAATATGTTGTTTTACGCGGAACCTACCATGATTGCTCTCATGAGAAAATATAATAAGCCTTGCACATAAATAGTCAATAAACATTTGTAAGGCAGTCACAGAACACACCAATGCAGACACACTGGAAGTTATTTACATTATAATATTACTTACCTGTTTTGAAAATGGGCAGATGTTGTTACTCTGTAAATCTTTATCTCCTCTTACAAACAGTTCTGTACAGCTCATTCGCTTAACAACAAATGACTTACAATCAATGCACAAGCTTGACAAAGGTCTAGATAACAATGTAAAATTATAACAATTGCAGCCAACACCATTGCAAACACAAAATAATCATTACAAAGACATCCCCAAATGGGGATCATGGCAGTTAATGGGATTAGCTAACAACAACAACATTTAAATTTCATTGCATAACCTTGCGATAATATTTAGCAACCATTAGGTATTTGGGAGCCCTTTTCTTTTCTGAAATTACATTATTCTATCAACAAATACAGTATTTGAATGAACGCCCTTAAATACCATTAGGAATAGCCTATATGAAAGAGTCAAAAGTATAAAATGTAACAGACAGAAATCAACAGAAACGTTCTTACTTCAGACAGTTACAACATCTTCACTATATTTTGCGATTTTCGCTTATTTCTGGAAGACGAAACGTCTTAATTTATAGCCGCATGTTTAGATGAAGAATAATTTTGAAAAATGTTTACTCACACTATTAGAAAAATCCTATGTATCACATTCGCTTCCACATAATAACCTTACAAACGCTTATTCTTCTGTCAGCTTCTGCTAATTGAGATAAACATTTGCAGAAATTGTTTTATTACACATTTCATTGCAGGTATATACCAGGTGAATGCAGCGGCCTGACGGAATAGCTATATGCATCGCTCAATGATGACTTAAAACTAGTTTTCGCACGGCCACCAAATAAGAAAGAAAGAAGGAAGGAGTAGGAAGAAGAAGAGGGGGAGGAAGGAAGAAAGGGAAATAAGGAAGGGAAGGACGAGAAAGTTAACGGGAAGAATGGTGACAGTGAGGAGGAAAGGGGGAAAGAAGGGAAAGGAGAAAAACCGATAGCCACTTACCACTTGTATTGTAACATTTAGTCTACGTCAGTTAGGTACATAAAAGTCACTCAGAATGAAGAGGACACTAACTACTAACTACCCCAGCGCAACAGCCCATGAGGGGCCAAGGCTTGCCGCCCGGCTACTGTGTTCCCCACCTCTGCCCACTACAGGCGTCATGTATGGGGTGCAGTACTGGAGCGTGGAACCTTCCTAGTCAGTTATGCAGCCTTCAGGACCTGGGGTCGTTACTTCTTCATCAAGCAGCTCCTCAATCGGTCCCTAATCGAGGCTCAGTGCGCTCCGCGCCAGACCAGCGGGGGAAAAATCCCCATGCCGGTACTGTGGATCGAACCCCGGTCCTCCACGCCAAAGGCAGGCGCGCCACCACTGCGCTAGGAGGTGGTCATGAAGAGGACACGGCACACTGAAAAATTCAAGATACACTTTTTGCTGTCATGAAAATGTTACCTAGGGTATTTTTATCGAATCGTTACATCGTTTCTTATCCGGTATAAAATATGTTACTATCCGATTGAAACTGAACGAGTTATATGATGATTTAAGTAATACTTATTGGAGGGAATGGCACTGTGTCTGCAACTTTTTTAGGCTTCTCGCATTAAAAATTTAATGTGCGCACTCACGCACTTTTTCTACAGATTCCTGCCCAAAACATTGTTAAAAGCCCTTAGTCTTTATCTAACTCATGTTAATCCAGATGTTTCTGAAAATGGTCTTATTACATATGTCATAGATCAACGGGAATAGTAAAAACCAGTAGCATTAGAGCTGGTGTAATGACTTTGATATTTCATTCTCTTTACATGCCCAGGGTATAATAAAATGAATTAGGTCCCATGTGAGAGAGGTATGGGTATTGGAAAATGTGGACTAGTAATATGGAATATCTCGGAAATGGCCCGCTCCAAAAGAAATGTATTTGACACATACTGTTGTATTCAAGACGTTCTCGGGCATCGAGCCAGGTGTAGCGATGAATACCCATTGATGTTTCGGGAGTGTACATCTCTCCCTTCATCAGGATGATGAATGACTAACAAAAGTGTCTTTTTTTCTGGAAGGGGAAGATGGTTGAAGAGTCGGAGAGGAAAGAGTGGCTTATTTTGCTAGCGTAGGAAAAGAGGGTATGGGATAGCTTTTGTAGCGTTTATTTTAATAACATTTATTTTGGTGTCTTAGTGCAGTCCCGCATTTGCACCTGCGTTAGTTGCGTGACATTATTATGCTGCCTTCCTATGGAAGAATGTCACATCCCGACTACAGGGTATCACTGTCGCAGATCGGACCGCGTCGGCCGCGTGAAGAATAGTGTGGTCCACAAACCCGACCAGCTCCCTCCACTTCAAATCCTAGAGGCCACGGCCACTTGTGTCCACCTCGGAGGTACTGAAGTCCTGATGGTGTCTGCTTATCCCCCACCCCAGAGGCAGTTCGTTCCAAACGACTAACTCTCCATCCTTGCCCTACATCCTCATGCCATTATTGCCGAGGACTTAAATGCTAAGCATCAGCGCTGGCATAGCGGCCCCCGTGCAGACGCTAGAGGCAACGAAATCATCAGAATGATAGACGCGGACCCTCAACTTAGAGTAGAGGGTCCCTGGCAACCCACCCATTACCCGCGAGGTCTAGGTCGGCCATCCGTCATAGACTTCGCAATCATCAAGCACTTTCCATATCATCTATCACTCACATCGGTCAACGAACTTCATTCAGACCATAATCCCGTGAAAGAGAATGAAGAGAAATCAGCCTGTCTTGGATTATTCTTAGATACAGAAAAGGCTTTCGATAAAGTGTGGCATGATGGACTACTTTATCAAATAAAATATCATCTCTTTGACATACATTTTACAGTGATAAAATCAAATCTCCACAACCGCAGCCTTACTGTTAAATGTAATGTTACCTACACAAGATCCTACCACTTTTTGCCTAGAATTCCAGAGGGTAGCGTCCTGAGGTCCTATTCTATCTTCCATATACTTCTTACAATAGTACGGTTTGAGGACGATGTGTAAAGCTGATGTTCCAAAATGTGTTAACCAGCTTTAGAAATTTAGCAATGGCACCCATAACCCATGTAATAAGTGGAGAATAATCCTGAACTCTTGTTAATCAAAAATAATTTTGTGTGCCTAAAATCACAGGATTATTCACCCGCCGATAAATTTAGGATCAACCCAACCGACATTGACTTCAATCAAATATCTTAATTTGCATTTGATTCCAAGTTCACGTAGAAAATTAAATTGTTTTGTTGTTTAACGACGCTTTCAAATGCTAGGATCACAGAAGCGTCGCTGGTGTGTCAGAATTTCGTCCCACAGGAGTTCTTTTCCATCCCAGTAAATGTACTGACATATAGCTGTCGTTCATAAGCACACTTAAAAACCATCGATCTGGGCCGAGCTCACCTGGAGTTTACATATAACCAACATACTGACTAAATGAAAAAAAAAAAAAAAAAAAAAAAAAACCGAATTCATCTACTTGGAGCTGAGTTTTTACTAATTATACTTTGAGTTGAGCTATGAGATTCTTTTTTCTATCCCAGGTCGTGGTACAGGTGAAATGAATGAACACAGGATGTAACTTCACTATATCACTTTTATTCACACTTTTTTCGTCGGATATTACACTCGTTACAGTTAAATTAACTTTCGTTGCACGTGTATATACTTCCTTGACAGCCTTTTCACGTCATTAGATATTTTAGATCCACATCTTCGCGCGTTACAAAAACGTGTCTTCACTTTCCAGGCTAATACTAATAATTAAAAAGTTGGCGCCTCTTTACATAATGCTTTTGTATTCATGCGCGTATGCGCTCATTTTGTCACGAAGTACACTTTGAAGCCCTCCTATGCTAAATAGTTCCTGTAATGTTAGGGAAGCGATCCTTATCTATCCTCGCTACACTTTTAACATTAAATATATATGGTTCTTATATTTAGACATATTAAATTTGAACATGCAAATTAACATATATGACATTTTTAAACAACTCTTATTTGTAACAATTGAAAAAATAACAATACGTTTTCATTCATGTAAATTTCATTTGCCATGAAAATATCTTCAACATATGGTGTTCCAATAGAAATTGCTACAAAATCAGGAATTTCTAAAATGTTTTTACATCAAAGGGTAGTTTGGGATGAGGAAATGTTCTTGAAAATCTTAGTGCCACATCGGTGAACGATGCTCAACTTAAGTAACAAGCTAAGTGTCTAACCGACTTTTCGTTTTTGAGTTACACACACACACACACACACACACACACACACACACACACACACACACACACACACACACACACACACACACACACACAAGGACATTTTTTCTAAAAATGCTTTTTTGAAATCAGGGAGTATCAAAACAATATTCTTTATGAAATCTTAATAGCGAATTTTCTAATCAAATACTATACTACCTCCATCCCTATACATAGTAAAGTATAGGATATGCTCAGAAGCACTGTTCCAAAGTTTAGTTCAAATGGTGTTATATTACGATTTTGTCCAGTTTTTACTGTCACTGTAATTTAGTTCAAATTTTAATGCCACTTTTCCTCGTACATAATGGCGTGATGACACGCGCAAAGCAGTCTCTTCCTTCTGCTTCACTCACTGGGGCGTCAAAAAAGAGTTCTGTAATTGCAGGACAAGTAGCACTCACTGGTTCTAACCACCTCACTGATAGACGTGCCAAGTGACCTTATGACATCAAAAATAACAAGTCAATATCTTACTGACTTTTTCGTGAGCATGTTGGCTTATATACGAATGCGAGAGTTTCTGGAGTGTTCTCAGGATGTGAAGCGGAGAAAATTCCAAAAGCTTCCAGTCTTAACCTCGGGGGGAGAGCTCTCCACTGTCTCCTTCTATTCCACCGGCTGTCAGTTGACACAGATGGACGCTGAAGCCGCTAGTCAAACTTGGCTTATAGCAACAGCACCGCAATATTTAACTTGAGGAAAACAAAACGAGGAGCGTACTTTTGACCATCGCAAAGAGATTGGCGTTGACGAGCGCTTGCCTTTATTCGCATTGATTCAGGAGAATACCTCTGGAAATTCTGGGGTAATTCAATCACGCTCTAAGCTTCCACTGGTTTTCATGAAACATTACATTTGAGCAATAAGCATCCTATTTTTATTTGGAGACTCAAAATACTGAAGGAAAAGTAACCCTCATTTTGTTCAAATCACCCAGTGTAACTGTGTATAGATATTTCCACTTCCCGCACCGTCCGATATGACATTATGTTGGAGGACGTTAATTTTAAAAAAGTAATCCACTTACCGTATTCTTTTGCCTTTGGGCCATGGTCTCAAGGAACGTTGTCTATCATTTGGGAATGCAATAAGATCATTCCAGGGTTTGGACTTTTGCTGACTTTCCATTTCTTCTATGGTAGATGTGCCTAACTGACTCTCTCCAGTGCTTAATGAAGTACTTGAGGGATAGTTTATTGATTTACTAGACCCTTTAGCTAGCAGTTGGGCTTCAAGGCATCTGCACATCACGTAATCAGAAGATGCTTCTGAAAGCTTATCTTTCTCACTACTTGATATTTCATCCTCACTTTCTTCTTCGGTTGTCTCGCTAGATGCCTGAAACAAACATGAAATTTGATCTGAAGCATAAAAATCTCACATGCTGTGTTCTGCAGGGGAACATACAGTTAACAAAATGAATACCATAATTAATAGGAAGCAACAATAATTATGATAAGAATAAGAATATGAAAAAATGTAAACAACTTGTATCATAAAAGTTAGCAAATGTAACGAACATTACAATTAGTGAAGTGAATTAGAAATAGAGAGAAAGTTCACCAACAAAACACATTAATTGAACACAAATTATACTATCAGCAGAGCGACAGGTCCTAGGTTAGACAATGCTTGGAAATACGAAGAAAAGTCCAGGGGATAATCTAAACAGACAGGACGCAAATCTTATAAGGGAGACAGAAACACATGAATTTACCCGTGGAGTCAAACAGAAGTCTAACTGATAGATTGTAATGATTTTATTCTCATAGAACTTCAGTCAAACAACCAAAAAGTTAAAGCAAATGGTGAGAGTGATGATAATGGTGGTGTAAATTTAAAAGTACTCAACTGCATGCTCCTCTGCGCCCATATAAAGTGTATCATGGAAAAAGCAAGCGATAAATTTCAATATAAAATAAAATCCTAGTGAAAGCATAAATATAGTTAGATGTACCAAACTAATGAAGCATAAGCCAGAATTAAAACAATTGTGTTTTAAAAGGTGTCCAAACGCTATGACATTTCAATATCCCAAAGTTTAAGTCCTTATATTGATATATACCATTGATACAAACTTCAAAGCTCTTTCGACCGCTTGTTTGTCGTCCTCCAGGACCTCTGGAAGACTTACCGACAGTTGCAGTGAGTACTAAAGGTGTATCAGGGAAAAACCCTCTAACTGCACATGACGGACCGACAAAATTTTGTCACTTCAAACCCCTTTCAGCCGCTTGTTTGTCGTCCACCAGGACCTCTGCAAGACTGAAAGACAGTTGCAGTGAGTACTAAAGGTGTATCAGGGAAAAGCCCTCTAACTGCACATGACGGACCGACAAAATTTTGTCACTTCAAACCCCTTTCAACCGCTTGTTTGTCGTCCACCAGGACCTCTGCAAGACTGAAAGACAGTTGCAGTGAGTACTAAAGGTGTATCAGGGAAAAGCCCTCTAACTGCACATGACGGACCGACAAAATTTTGTCACTTCAAACCCCTTTCAACCGCTTGTTTGTCGTCCACCAGGACCTCTGCAAGACTGAAAGACAGTTGCAGTGAGTACTAAAGGTGTATCAGGGAAAAGCCCTCTAACTGCACATGACGGACCGACAAAATTTTGTCACTTCAAATCCCTTTCAACCCCTTGTTTGTCGTCCACCAGGACCTCTGCAAGACTGAAAGACAGTTGCAGTGAGTACTAAAGGTGTATCAGGGAAAAGCCCTCTAACTGCACATGACGGACCGACAAAATTTTGTCACTTCAAACCCCTTTCAACCGCTTGTTTGTCGTCCACCAGGACCTCTGCAAGACTGAAAGACAGTTGCAGTGAGTACTAAAGGTGCATTAGGGAAAAGGCCTGTATCTACACATGACGGACCGACAAAAGTTCGTCACATGGCAGATAAAGAGATATCAACATGCACTGGTCAACATGCAACCGAGCCGAGATCATCTCCTAGCGACGAGATATAGGTTACCCAGTTTATCAGTATTTCCTTCACTGCTCTAACCTGATTCCCGTGGAGAGCAGACCACTCTTCCAGCCAGCACGATAGTACCATTCTCCGCACTTCAAGCCTAAAAGCGTATAGAAGTAACAGAAGATACTTAATGCCGGATTTTGTGGTTGCGGCCTGCGGTGTCATCATCCACCATTTCATCTTCCGGAAATCAACGTAACTAGGAATCCATGCACACAACGTTAACGCCATGAGCGTGTAAAACATGGAGGGCATCCTGGACACGTTGTATAATAGGATGGTAGTTGTACAGCTCACGAATCTATGTAGCCACCACGGTAACACCATAAGCGTGTAAATCATGCATACGCTAAAGAATAGAATGGTAGTTGTACAGCTCACAAAGGTACTGAAGTGCACTAAGCGAATCATTGTAAATGAGGTAGTCGTCCAATTTGAGACGGCACACATACGAGTAGATGGTTCGGCATATACGAGTAGCATACAACTCTGTACAAGGAAGTGCTACTATGATAAGCTATGTGGTTTAGCTCCAGAAACACATGCGCTGTTGGGGTTCTTAGATACATCGATGTAAATCCAACATCGGTCAGTCTAGCCAGACATAAGTTATAGGAAGCAACTGCCTCACGATATACGCTCGTCCCAATATCTACATGGGACGTGGCAGTTAACCAAGGGGGATAGAGCTTCTCCCCCTTTAAAAACATGTTGGCAAGCTTCTTAAGAAGCTACCAGAAACGAAAGGCAGCTGAGCTTGTGCCAAGGGAGCTGTTTATATAACGTTCGTCCAGTAAGTTGTTGAAAAAGTCACGAACTTTGGGTACGTAGGCATACACTTAAGTCAACAACTAAAATTTCCTAATAGTACCTCATGTCGGTATTGCAGCGGGTGTTCTGCCGATTTGGCGTCTCACAGCTGGGTTTGTTGGAAAAGCACTATTTCTAGCGGATGCACCGATTATGGACTGTCTCTAATCTTCTCAGCACAGAAGGTCGTGCTCAAGAAAGGACGATGGACCAATAATCTAGATTGGATCGGATCAGTCCGTAAAACAGTCGCAGCAAAACTGTTCCCATTTATTGCCAATTAGTACACGCATGATATCCTGACTACCATCACATCATGCTATTAACTGTACCACATCGATTACCAGCTAATTTTCTTGCTCAAGGTCAACCCCAGGAAGCGCTCGTCATGTGCGAGAGGAAGTAAATCTGGACAGAATCATAGCGAAGATAGCAATTGATTCCTACGGCAACAAAAGTTAACGCAGATTGACTTCTCAGTTGAAAAACGAAAGCATTCTTGAGCTTCATTCTGGAAGATTATTTAAGCATTGCTGCACGCGACGTTCCGAAAACGGAGTGCACTGAGGGGCACAAGAGACGGTGAAATGGTCTACGAATAAGCATGACGAAACCCGTTGAAGAGCCGTTTACAGATGGAATTGCTGTAGCAAACAGTGTAATACTTTGTACCGACCCCTGAGTCTACTGAAGAAAAAGGTTAGAGTAAACCGAGCCGACCCCCGCTCGGAAAAATAAATAAAACAAAATCTGAATATTTTATCCCGGTACTTATCTTACTACACCACTATGGACAAGGTCCGTCCGGAAAGAAATCCAGTTCCTTTTTAAGTATTAGACTTATTGTAGATATCTTTACAGAAGCTTAGTGATCTTCAACATAGTTCCTTTGGGCACCTACATACTTTTTCCAGCGCTTTTGCCACACTGTACTTGTTCAGGAAGGCTTCCACTGGGACCTCGGCAAGGGTCCTGGCCACGACCACTTGGACGGCTTCAATCGACCCAAAATGTGTTCCTTTCAGGCCTGTCTTGATCCTCTGCAAGAAGAAGAAGTCGGCCAGAGCAATATAGGGACCGTAAGGGGTGGAGGGGTTGTAGCAAAGTTGTCACGTTGGCTTCGTCAGGTACTCACGGACGCGTAGAGCTTGGAGCGTTGTGGTGGAGCTGCCAGGTAGTGGCGATCTCCTTGCTTACTCGCACAACCATTTTTCGCATTCTTTTCAGTACATCAACGTAGTAGGCAGCATTTAAGGTTTGACTTTGAGGAATGAACCCTCTGCGTACCAAATCTTTGACATCGAAAAAGACAATCCACGTCGTTTTTTTCCGGTTTTAGAGATCACGAGATGCACCATTCCCAGCTTTGACGTTTTGTTTCGGGGTCATACTGGAAACACCATATTTGATCCCCGGTAGTAACCATTGTCCAAGAAAGAAGCTACAATTTCCACGCTTTGGAGAAGTTCATTCATGAAAACCATCCGATGATTCCTGTGATTGTCCGCCAAAAGCTTGAGAAGAAGCTTGGTAAACATAACTTCCTCATTTCTGGTCGGAATTTAACTCATTACGCACGCAGGCAAATGTTTTTCGATTGTGCTGATTGACGATCGTCTAGCGTGGGATTCGTCGACCACCTCTACCCGGCCTTCTTTAAACGCTTTCAACCATCGCAAAACTTGCCGTGGCGCATCGTCCGAGCCTTGAGGAAAGATAAATCTGCACACCAGCATCCAGTGCACAGCCCTCGGGGAAGACTTGTCTTTGAACCGAGGGAAAAAGCAGAGGCACTAGCAGACTATCTGGAGACTCAGTTCCAGCCTAGGGTAGATCCTCAGAACGATGACCATACTGACCTCGTGGAACAAGCGGTAGAAGACTTCCTAGAAGTCCGACCCGCGGGCCACGAGGAGTTCCACATCCCGGTAGTTACCCCTCGCGAGGTAACTAACACCATCCGGCACCTAAAACCTAGTAAAGCCCCTGGGCAGGACCGTGTAACAGCGGAAATGCTCCAGCACCTACCCCATAGAGCCGTGATGCACTTGACCCGCATTTACAACGCATGCCTCAGCATGTGCCACTTTCCAGCTGTCTGGAAACAGGCGCGTGTGGTATGCGTTTTGAAGCAGGGAAAGAATCCGGTTTTTCCATCCAGTTACCGTTCCATCAGCCTCCTACCAGTTGTCTCGAAAGTGTTCGAGAAACTGTTCCTGTCCCGCCTCGGACCTCTTTTGGAGGAAAAAGGTCTCCTACCGGAACACCAGTTTGGTTTTCGTTCTGGTCATTCCACGACTGAGCAACTACTGCGTGTAGCCGAGAAAGCTTCCCTGGCTTACCAGGAGAGGGCTAAAACGGTGGCAGTGTTGCTCGACGTGGAAAAGGCATTTTCTACCACTTGGCATGAGGGGCTTGTCTACAAGCTCATACAGCAGGAAATCCCCCCTCCATACATTTACTTGGTAGCTAGTTTCCTACAGGAACGTAGCTTCCGGGTGAAGGTGGAGGGATCATTCTCCAGAGAGGGGCCCATTGGCGCAGGAGTCCCCGAGGGCAGTGTACTGTCACCGGCACTCTTCGCAGCTTACATGGCCGATCTCCACACCCACCCAAACACACACATCTGTCAGTATGCGGACGATCTCATGATCTTCGCTACTAACAAGAACCCGGGCTACAGTTACCGACAAGTACAAGCCCACCTCTGTGCCATCAATAGATGGTGCGAGAACTGGCGTATGTCTATTAACCCGGAGAAAAGCTCTGCGATTCTCCTGGCTAATACGATAGCCAACCGGCTCCCGCTGGACCTCGTGCTTCGGCGCCGTCGGATCCCCTGGGTCACTACGGCGAGGTATCTCGGGGTCACGCTGGACCGGCGGCTGACGTATAGACATCACGTCAGGGGCAAAGTACTGCAAGGCCACGCTGCCCTGCGGCAGTTGTACCCCATCCTCAGTTCCCAAACCATGCCCCTACGCCTGAAGCTTCGGCTGTATCGAGCGATCATCCCGCCTCTGGTCCTGTACGGATGCGAGATCTGGGGAGTGGTGGCTAGGTCCACCTTCATCAGACTCCAGACGTTGCAGAACCGGGCATTAAGGATGATCTATGATACAGGCCGAAGATTTCCTGCCCATATCCTACACGAACATTCCGGTATCCCGTACATTGTCGACGTGATCAAAACTCGCGCTCGAACAATGTACAATAAACTCCAGAACCACCCTAACCCTCTGGTGAATACCCTGGGTCAATACGACCAGAGAAAGCCGCGCCGACTACCATCCAAAAGATTGCCGAAGGACATCTTAAGTCCGGCGATCTAACTTCAAGATGGGAAAGGCGAAAATGCAATCTGTACTCAAAACAGAGCGAATCACCAGTTCAGTTCACCTCTCAGCGAGTGACTGACGGCCAGAACCCTGGTAGGAATTAGCGCGTAAAATTCGCGCACAGCTCACTTGCGAACCAATCCCTGCCTACAATCCCTCCCGTTACTATAAAAACCCCTGTTCAAACAAATTTCCCTGTAGTGACACCGTCAAAACCATCGTGCAGGTAAAGCCGTATGACGGCTAGGTACTGCGGTAAAGACACTCGACCGGAGGAACATTAACCTCACCTCCGTTCGACTCGAACTGGCGTCTGGCGTCTGGCGTCTGGCAAAACTTGCGGATACCATAGAGCGCCGTTCCCGAAAGCTTCAAAACTCAAACAGAAAAGTTCGGTTAAAAACCAAAGTTGGTATTTAAGTTTAATGTCTTTCAAGGATACGACACGAAGATTTTGAAAAAAAATTGCCCCACCCTAAACCACCCTATACATGGAAAATTTTTCGTACATTTTGATTTTCTTGAAAATGGCTCCAACGAGTTTCATTAAAATGCAGTATGTTTCAGATATTTGTATGACACATGAAATGTATATTTTGAATTTTCCGCCTATAGCCTGTGTAGTGGTGTTTACTCTGGATGATTTTTGAATAACTCCTAAACCGTAAGAGATAGACAACATCTTACTGTACAAAAACTGTAGATCTCGCTAAAACACGCAATTTATTTCTGAATAACTTTTTATAGAGTGAACCGTTTCAGAGATATTCCTTGTTATTTGTGTCAGTTTCGGAAAACAAAACTTCCGTGAAATGGAACATCGTTATTCACTTTTTTATATGTTAAGCGTCCAAAGAGAACGGGATCTCAAAGCTTCAAAAATTTGACTATCACTCAAAACCTGCTGTATTCTAATATCCCCCTTGCATCTACAAGCAAATAAGCAATAAGATAATTTGCACAAACGTTTATCTCAACTAACACGAAGAAGATATAGAAATAAGAGTTTGTAAGAATGGTTAGTACAAGAGTAGAGACAGTTATGTGAGTGCAACACATCAGATTTTTCTAATGGACCCTCTTCAAATTATTATTATTATTATTATTATTATTATTATTATTATTATTATTATTATTATTATTATTATTATTATTATTATTATTATTATTATTATTATTATTATTATTATTATTATTATTATTATTATTATTATTATTATTATTATTATTATTATTATTATTATTATTATTATTATTATTATTATTATTATTATTATTATTATTATTATTATTATTATTATTATTATTATTATTATTATTATTATTATTATTATTATTATTATTATTATTATTATTATTATTATTATTATTATTATTATTATTATTATTATTATTATTATTATTATTATTATTATTATTATTATTATTATTATTATTATTATTATTATTATTATTATTATTATTATTATTATTATTATTATTAGGTAAACAATAGTGCTATAATACAGAAATAAGTAGAGGCATTCCTTCCTTTCTTAGAAGCTTGAAAACAGCATTGTTATAATCAATTTAATTTAAAAGGTGAGCGAATTAATAACACTAAACAACGCTTACATTTATAGGTTTCCGGAACGTGTTTCGGAGGTTAACTTTCCTCCATTATCAACCCGACAATAACTGGGTTTCCATGGCGATGCTTCTTCTGATGTTTCTTCTGGTAACGGTTCAAGGAACTTGCTGAAAATATATTTCTGGGGAGTGTCGAAATTAAATACTCGGTTTCTATTTTATAAAATGCAGATTTGTTCCCATGTTCACAGCTCTTGTTTTCCGGTTATTTGTTTGAGGAGTTTCGGTTCTGGCTTTATGTAGTGATTTTTTGTCCAAAAGTGAAAGGCAACTGCTGATTTTTCTAATTGTTTACTCTTGATATTCCTAACGTGTTCCTTGGATTTCATTCCTAAATTTATTTTGGTTTTTTTCTATATATATTTCATTGCAGTCACTGCACTCAATTTGGTATATGCCGGGATTTTTGTTAGGTGGAATAGCATCTTTGATTTTTCAAAGCAGCGGGTTTTTTTATGGAGTAATGGTTTACTGGTGCTAGCTGAATGTATTCCTTGAACATTTTTTCACATTTATCGAAGCCCCATGGATGATATGTGAATTTTTGGAATGTCATTTTTGTTTCTACTGCTGTGAGAGTTGTAGTTTCTTTTAGTAACTTTTTCTTTTCTGCTCGTTTTACTCTTTTATCTACTAATTCTTTGGGGAAGTGGTTTTTCTGTGCTATTTCAAATATTTTGTAATGTTCTGTTTTGTATTCTTCTGCTGGAAGAGGGGTGTTTACTAATCTATATGTTAAACTATTGAAGATTGCTTGTTTGTGGTTTCTTGGATTAAGCTTTTCTGTAGTTGTCCGTCTGCGTTGGTTTTCTGTGAATACGGAAGTTTATTCTATCCTTGTTTTTGATTAATTCTAGATCTAAAAATGGTAATTGATCATCTTTTTCCACTTCCACTGTGAAATTTATGCTTTTGTCCTGTATGTTTAGAAGTTTTAATGCCACACTGATGCGTCTTTTTGGAACTATTGCAAATATGTCATCTACGTATCGCTGCCAGAGTTTGCTTTTGGATGTTCAAACTGACAATGTCATAGAGCATATGTGGAACGCCATTAAGGTATTTCGAGGGGGGAGATGTCAACGTCAAGTTGCCGAACTATATTGAGTTCCACATTCTTGGTTGCAAGGTAGGCTGCACAGTGGCCATGATGAACCTTTCCATAATCAGGGAAGCTCCTGTTCTATTTTGAAAACTAAGCTATCAATTGTTCCAAAATTTCACCGTTATCATCTATAATCTAATATCTATAAACGAGCAATTCATTATCAGCGCATCTTGGAAATGGTTGTAACGATTTGGGTCAAATTTTGTATTCAGTTAAGGTTTTACTTTTTAAGTTCATTATATAGGTGTAATTCCTGAAAAAGACACTATTTTATACAAAAAAATAAAATTGTTTATTCCCCCTTCTACAGAGCAATTCTTGTACTTATCGGGTGGAAGGGAAGTCATTATGTTAATTTAAACCAATGACAGATATTGATATTCGGAACACATTTTGCATCTTAAGTTTTTGTCTCTGACCATTTTCTACAGAGATATTTAAGTTTTTTCGAAAACAAGCTGGCAACAACGCAAATTGTGTGGGTGTCACTTTCCCTAGC
Organism: Tenodera sinensis; assembly: GCA_030765045.1. Classification (NCBI taxonomy): domain Eukaryota; kingdom Metazoa; phylum Arthropoda; class Insecta; order Mantodea; family Mantidae; genus Tenodera; species Tenodera sinensis. The sequence continues at coordinate 31,636,704 of CM060963.1, read as the reverse complement.
TCACTACATAAACAAACACAGTAACGGTGCTTCTTGAGAACACAAACGGATACCCTGCCGTTTCCTGCTGTGTATACTGCGCGACTGTAGGCCAACCACAAGCGTTAGCTCCCAAAACATTAAAGCGAAAGCGAAAGTGCCAGACGTGTTTACATACACAAACCAGCTCAATTCCCTGACAAACCTCAACGCAACATTGTCAACTTACTGCGCGTGTGAAAAATCTGCTTGAACTATTCCTTTACATCTGTTAAGTGATTAATTATGTCGAAACCCTGTGTGATGTCGCATAATTACTACTGAAGCTATGTCAGAAATAAGTTACTCTACGCATCTTACAAGTAACAAACTTTATCTCCGTACATTCCTGTGGAATTACGCATCCAAGTTGGATCAAAAACCATTTATTTTTTTCGAAACTGGCTGATCAAAGAACAAAATGCCATTAGAACGTTTTGTTTGTAGTGCTTTTATGAAGCACATATTAGAAGGAATGTAATGGCTTCCCTTCCTTCTGTATATTTCCGGTATCTCAGAAATGGCTCAAAAGATTTGGTTAAAATTTTGTATACATGTAAGATTTTGCTTTTTAAGTTTACCTTTATATGTAGGTATCTTTGTAAAACAAAGCGATTTTACACAAAAAATAAAATTTTTATTCCCTCTTATACAGAGCAATTCTTGTATACCAGGTGAGTCAGCCACGCCTTATTTTTTTGGAAGGTAGGCCACCCATCAAACGGCATGTGCGCCTTAGTCCAGTTTTGCGCTTACTAAAATGTATTGCTTGACGTTCTTAGAGAGAGGAATGCGCAAAATTGAGAGCAACAGTGCTTTAAGGGACAGAACGCACTCCTCACTAAAGTACACCTCAAAAACATACGACTCGTTTACTGAGAGCGAATTCCGGTTTCCGGCCGATTTTACGAACTTCTTATTAGAGTATACATAGCAACGTTATTCAGTAAACGCCTCGGGAAAAAATGGACCTATCATATGAGTACACTAACAACGTCAGCTAAAAAGAAAGTGGTGGATTATTTAAAAGAACGCATTTATGCACAGGAGCTGGACAATCCAGAAACCCTTCGTCAGCGTATTGCAGTGGCTTGTTGATCTGTTCATTCCGCCATGCTACACTGAGTCAGGGGTTCCTTCCAACAGCGTGCCCAGGCGTGCATTACCCAAGAAGGTCATCAGTTCGAGCACTTGCTTCGTTAGAGGAGTTGTGTTCCAGGAATAGAAAAAGAGCCATTCCAGCGCCGCAAAACATACCACTATGAAACATTTTTAATAACACAATAATTCATTGTCTGCAAAATTGTGTTTAACTTCCATGTTAAACTCTGACAATGTAATTTCCTTGCTTTCTGTGTGCAAATGTGTATAAATGATCCTTATTTCAATTGCACCTACCTACATGAATGTTTAAACAATTACCTAATTGTAGTTCACTAACAAAGAAACATCAAACAATGCCATAAAACATAAATAAAACAATAAAAATGAATATAATAACAGTTTTCAGGATAATAATTTGTAAATTGTGAGGATTGCACGGTAAATAAATTAGTACATGCAGCTGACTCGAACCACCTTCACAGCACACAGATTACTTCGAAGTCCTGCGCTCGTTCCAACTGAGCTATCTAGTAACGTGTGAGAGAAACATTTGGTTTAAGATGTAATACCCGCTGGTTCCAGTGAACATTTGCAGAAGTGCAAACGTCAGCTGTCTGATTACAAATATATTAAAAGACGGTGTGATATCTATATTAGTACTAATTTCATCGAGTGTTTAACATCCATGTTAAATACGCGGGTAGGACCTAGTAATGGGGTCGATGTTTTCATGTTGGAGTATAAAATGCGGATTGCATAAAACTTGAGAATAAGGGGCAGCTGACTCACCTGGTATATTACGTGTTTCTCGGAAGCGGTTTTATAGATTTTGATCAAATGTTGTGTTCAGATAAGGTTTTGCTTCTTAAGAGGTGGAATCAGGACTGAAAAATTCAATGCCATACCCGGGATTTGAACCACGGATGGTCCGCTTGTCGAACGGCTGCTTTAGCCACTAAGCTACCATGGCCAACTTGCCAGTACGACATCACCAGCCCATTCGTACTTTTCTCCGGTTAGACCACAAGGGAATCTCACATCAGAGATAAATACCCAAAGGGCAACTTACAATTGCTTAAGTTTATTTACATTGATGCATTGCCTGAAAAAACACATTTTATATTAAAAAGAAAACATGTTTTTATTCCTCCCTCTGCAAATTATACTATTTTCTGTATGTCTGAAATACAAATCCTACGTACTACATTTACATTGTTTTCTCTACTGAAATTCAAGTAACATATTCAGATCTTTTTCTACTATAAACAATTTTCCATAAAAACGTGATTTTACAAAAAAAAAAAAAAAAAAAAAAAAAAAAAAAAAAAAAAAAAAAACACTTTTCGTCCCCTCTTTTCAAATGTTGAGACAGAATATATAGTTAGACCCCGAAAGGAAAGCATTCATGTAAATATTTGTTGTAAATATAGTTTATTTTTCATGTTGGTTCGGATTTGTTGAGTACTGAAAATGTATTGCCATTATCTCAATTGTTATAAAAGAAAGCTGTTTAAAAATATCATAAATGTTAAGGAACATGTTCAAATTTAATATGTATAAATATAAGAACCATATATATTTAATGTTAAAAGTGTAGGGAGGATAAATAAAGTTCGCTTCCCTAACATTACAGGAACTATTTAGCGTGTAGGTGGGTTTCAAATGTGCTTCGCGGGAAATAAACGCATACGCGAATGAATACAAACGCATTGTGAAAAGAGGCGCCAACTTTTTTCTTATTAGCGGCATAGTCTCCGGAAAGTGAAGACACGCTTTGTTACACGCGTAGATGCGGACGCTGAAAGTGGTCTAAAATATATAATAACCTGAAAACACTATCAAGGAAGTATATGCATGTGCAACGAAAGTTAATTTAAATGTAACGAGTGTAATATTCAACGTGAAAGGTGCAAACAAGTCATGTAGCAAAGGTACATCTTGTGTTCGTTTATTTCACCCGTACCACGACCTGGGGTAGTAAAAGAATCTCATAGCTCAACTCATACAAACATCATATTATTAAAAAGACAGCACCAATGTCATACAATTTTCTGTATGTTTGAAATGGAAAGGCTACATATTACATCCACACTATCTTCTCTACTCACTTTTATATAACATATTCACATCTCTTTCTCTACTCCCTCTTCTATAAACAATTTTCCATTAAAAACACAATTTTACACAAAAAAACATCTTTTATTCCCGCTTTTAAAATAAGTAATACCATATTCTTTATGTCTGAAATAGAAAAGTTATTATATTCACACTGTTTTCTCCACTCACTTTTCGGTAACATTCACATCTCTTTCTCTACTCACTCTTCTACAAATAAGTACAATTTCGTACATGTTTGAAATAGAAATGCTATGTATTACATTCACGCTGTTTTCTCTGCTCACTTTTGGGTAACACATTCATATGTATTTCTCTACTCATTGTTCTACAAATAAGTAACACAATTTTCTGTATGTTTGAAATAGAAATGCTATATATTACATTCATACTGTTTTCTCTGCGCACTTAGGCAACACATTCACATATCCCCCCCCCCTCTCTCTCTCTCTCTCTCTCTCTCTCTCTCTCTCTCTCTCTCTCTACCCACTCTTCTACTAATAAGTCATACAATTTTGTGCATGTTTGAAATAGAAATGCTACGTAAGCAGATGCCGGACCCTCTCCAGTTGATCCGCAATTAGATGGTCGGTCGCCCTTTTCAATAAATCTTCCAGCTGGGGCCCCGGGGCGAGGGTTGGTCCTGGCTCTACAGTCCGTCGCACGCTCATAGGCGGCTCGCAGCTCCCGAGCTGTGTTCCGGCCCTTATGCCCCGATCTCTATCTGATGGATTGAGAAGCCCCATAAGCACTTCCTCCCGGCAAGGCAACAGTACCCCGGAAATGCATAACGTTAAGATAGGCTGAGGACAGACGGCGGTTTCCAAACCATATTTCGAGGGTCTTCCAGATGTCCCCGGGTACTGCCGACGTCGGAATTAAGTTCAGAATTTCTGCTGCTGGACCCTGCACTTTGGTTATCAACTGTGCGGCCTCTTTTCCTACTGATCATTGGTTGTGAGCGGCGGCGGCTGCGAATTGCCGGCGGAAGACTCCAAAGATTCACGTCCCATCATATTTGGGCGGTTTGAGCGCGCCGATATTGTGTCGCGTGCTGGAGCCTCGGCTTTGTAGTTCTTGATTTATTCCTGAGCATCCCTTACGTCATGGCGTTTAATTCTTTGGCGCTGGCTTCGACTCTTCTTTCGAGAACACTAAGCCGTTCCCCGACGTCCTCCAGGGCATTGACCGAATTCTTCCACATTCCCACCGAGTTCTTCCACGTCTTTATTCAGCCCGGAACAGTCGTTTATCAATCTTCGGTGATAGCTTCAACTACATCTTCTCCATTCCGGATTGCATATAGTCTTGATTTGTTCCTTTAACCCTCCATTTTCGGCTCGATCTTCTCTGCTGCCGAATTCACTGTTGTTACTCCACTTCCCATTTTGTCCATGCCGGCATTCACGTTCAACCTGGATTCCATGGGTCTTTAGCGCAGGTGCGCGCTGTATCCCTCCCTTAGTGTAGGTAATTAGCCGCGAGCGGCTAATTTAAGAATGCTCATCCTCCGTAGCTTCTGAAGGTATGAATGGGAGTGTGAATCTGTGTATGAATTTAATGTAATAAAAACATTAAAAACAACAAAGTAATAGAAACCCAGCGTTTAATACCACCGTAAACGAGTGAACATCATTCCAGTTGTTCCGCGAGACTAAAGGCCACCAATTCCTCTATTAGCCCTTGCTAAAATCTGCTGTTTCCTCAGTGTGGAAATAATAATGGGGCGTGAGTGATATAACGATGCGTGCATCTTGTGGCATCCTAATTTTCGTTTTGGTTTCCTCACCCATCTACTAGATTTACATACGCAGATTTTCAAATTTACTATTTATTAACGCCTCTTAATGTATTTCCGACTATGCACGACCCGTTATAAGCTGTCTTCTGTGGTTTAATACAGTATCAACATTTCACTGTAAAAAAATCAAAACATCGCTAATAACGCGGATAGCACTTCTTTTTTTGGATTAGAAGTCGCCTTTGCACATGCACTGTAGAGGGAAGATGGCCATGTTTGTTGTAGTTAGGTGATTATATTACTGTATAAGAAAACGTACTACAAAGGTTCTAGCACACTTTGCACAATGTATATTTTTAACTACATATTTGGAATTCATGGAAAATCATGTAAAATACTGCACCTTACACATTTGCACAATGTATATGTATTAATATACATTGTGCAAATTGTGCTAGACTTAGACTTAGACTTATTTTATTGAGGAAAAATTTGCCTGGTGCCGGTACAGAGGGGCCCGGCTTACACGCTAAAATTGACATTAATTATAATTTACAATATTTACATGGGTACTCTTGTTAGCTTTTATATCATCAAAAAACCCATACAGTGAGCGGCTTTAGCCCACCGAGAACAGTTTTTGGGCGTATTCTCAGTCTTTTGTCTGTCTGTTTTTGATAGTTTTTTTTTTAATTTATATACACGGATACATACACTCACTCACTCCTGGGCATACCACACATATGTCCCATCACACGCGCACACACACACACACACGCACGCACACACACACACACACACACACACACACACACACACACACGCTCGTATATACATATTTACACATACTGCACTATATACACTTCACTATTTACAGTTTTTCCGCAGTTTTCCTGTGCGGACCAGGTTGCAGCTCCTGTGGCGTTTCCGAGGCACAGACCTCTTCCGGAGTGCGTGGCCTAGGGCCTGGGTTGCATGGGTGCGCATCAGTCGGCGAGCCATGCAATGTCTAGAACATTTTAATTCTAGCATGCTTACGATGCTTTGGCTCGCCCTTGCCAATATTGGCAATCACGTCATTTTGGTGATTCCTGATGCGCGCCCACGCGACAGCGGCTCTTTTTGTTATTGCCTCGGGTATGGATGGGATCTGGGTTTCCTGGTGAAGGGTTCGGTTAGTGGTTAGGATGGGAGCAGAGAGGATTTTTCGGAGGGAGAGGTTTTGGAGGGTTTGGATAGTCTTCAGGGCGGTTTTTGAGGCGTTTGCCCAGGCCACACACGCGTAAAGAACCACTGACAGGATGAAAGCTTTATACAGGACGAATTTGGATTTCAATTGCAGCTGTTTGCTGCGGAAGATGGGGGCGCATAGCTTTAGCCGCTGTCTGCCTTTGTTGGCGCTATTTTTTATGTGGGTGGACCAGCACATTGTGCGGTCCAAGGTAACCCCTAACTATTTAACTTGCCGACGACAGTGCAATACCTGACCACCGACCGTTAGGTCCATTGTCAAAGTGTGATGCCGCTTAGAGAAATGTATCAGCTGGCATTTGTTGGGATTAATTTTAATTTTCCAGTCATGTTGCCATGAGAGGAAGTTGTTAACATAACGTTGCATTTCTGCAAGGCCGAATCGTGGATTTCTATGGTAGTTGTATATTGCAGTGTCGTCAGCATACATGGCGATCTTACATCTGGCGTCCACTGGGAAATCGTTGGTGAATAGTATGCACAAAAAGGGTGACATGATTGCCCCTTGTGGGACGCCAGCCCACATCACTCGCTCCCGTGAGGAGGACCGGCCCACTTGGACGTAGAACTTCCGTTTTTCTAAAAAATTGTGCAGCAAGTATAGATAATTTTGAAGAGCCGGGAAATTGTGGTGCAGTTTATAAATAAGACCATTGTGCCAGCACCGGTCGAATGCGGCTTCTACGTCCAGAAATAGCGCCAACGTTGAAGCCCCGTTGTTAAATTGCTCTGTTATGTCATCAGTTAGCCTGAGAAGCTGTGCCGTTGTAGTACATTTTTATACAGTAATATAGTACACTTTGACCGCCTCCGGGGGGACCAATTGAGGAGCTACTTGATAGAGAAGTAGCAACCCCAGGTCTGGTGGACAGCGTAACCGGCCGGGAGGGCTCGGGGCACCCTCCAATACTGCACCTCACCAATGACGCCTGTAGTGGGCAGAGGTGGGAGACGCAGCGGCTGGGCGGTAGGCCTTGGCCCCTTGTGGGCTGTCCCGCCGGGGTTTAGTTAAATATAGTACACTTTAATACCGTATCTCAATAAATATTAAGCACCTGGGCGACCGAGCTTCGCTCGGCTTTTCTGATCCTTTTTTAATCGTGTTTTTTTATTTTATTATTATTACTATTATTATTATTATTATTATTATTATTATTATTATTATTATTATTATTATTATTTTTTTTTTTTTTTTTTTTTTTTTTTTTTTTTTTTTTTAGATAAACTTGAAAAGCAAAATGTTAAATAAATATACATTTTCATCCTAATTGTTGGAGCCGTTGCTGTGACGAGACCTTAATATCCTGGCTTATCTGTTGAAATTGGCCCATTAACAGGGAATTATGGCCAAAATAAAGGTTTAGAATAATTGTAACTGTTACGCGTAGACTAAGATATCTAAGTCAACTTTCTTTAAGTTCTCTGAAAGCTCTTGACAAGATGTTTAATATCCTGGTTTGTTTGTTGAAATTGGGCCATTAATAGATTTATTATGGCCAAAACAAGGTTTACGGTAATTATGACTGTAACGCGTAAAATTGTGTTTTTCCAGGAAAGACACCCATATAGATAAACTTAATAAGCAAAACCCTGTCTAAATACAAAATTTGATCGAAACCGTTTGAGCCGTTTCCAAGTTGTGCGGAATATATTTATATACAAAAATTGCTCGTTTAAATATATAGGATATGTTACATTTGTAGGATAAGCTGAATGTTATAGGTTATAGATAATTGAAATTCATAAAAAAGCATGTTGAATGCTCATTTCAGTAGTGCACCCTTCATATTTTCACAATGTATGTTTCTTAATTACACTTTTAATTTCTTGTTTTCAATAAGCGCACATATTTAAATAATATTAACCCTCAGCTGTAACAAAAATTCCCTAGAATCGGATCGCAGCACCAAAAAGGGAAATTCTAAAACGCCTTGGCAGCGCTGCTAGACTGGTCCATTTTGAACTTAAACCATCCAAAGATCAACAACATATAAATAAATAGATTAGTTTAAAAGAACATGTTCTGTCGGGTCATATTGTGAGTCTAAACCGTTCTGTCGGTCATATTGTGAGTCTGAACCATTCTTGAATCACGTTTATCACACACAAAATGTCATAACAATCGGTCCAGACTTGACAGGTAGAACTGGAACTTAAAAATGCAGCGCCAGCTGGAATTTGAACCACAGACCCTCAAAACAAACACAGGCCCTCACATACAAAACATACAAAATTGCATAAAGCTCTGCAGTAAAAATGGAAGTGATATTTGCAAAACCGAATGCATGGTTCGGTTCCATAAACATAAGTACATCCAACACCGATGGTGCTCTTTGACCCATCGGTGTAAATATATCGACGGTCAGTGTAGCTTGACAAAAATTCTAAAAAACACGTGCGGATACTTGAAATAGGCATCGTGGACTTCCGGTGTACGGTCATCTCAAGATCTACATGGGACGTGCCAGATAGCCAATTGGGGTAAAGCTTCCCGCCCTTGGCGAACATCCTAGGCAGTTCCACTCCAAGCTTCATTAGAAGATCTTGGAAATGAAACCCCGCAGGCTTAGAACTAAGGGTGCTATTCCTATACCGTTCTCTTAGCGTGGTGGTGAAAACAGAAGCAAACGTTGGGTGCTTAGGCATACGTCTAAGCGCACAACCATAGTTTGCCAAGAGAATCTCACGCCGATATTCCAGAGGAGGTTCGGTGGGCTCGGTGTAAATGCTCACTACTGGGCTTTTTGGTAAAGCTCCTATTGCAATGCGGATGCCCCTATTGTGGACCACGTCTAATCTTCTCAGCACAGATGGTCGTGCTGATGAATAAACAATACACCCATAGTCTAGTTTGGATCCGATGAATGCGCGATAGATTCGCAACAAAATTGTCCGATCCGCTCCCCACTATTTGTCATTCAGTACTCGCATGATATTTAGGGAACGGTCACATCGTGCTCTTACCTGTGCAATATGCGACGACCAACTAAGTTTCCTGGCCAAGATTAAACTCAGGAAGCGCGTCTCATCTGCGAAGGGAAGTAAATTTGGACCGAAACGTAGCGAAGGTGGTAATGGTCTCCTACAACGCCAGAAGTTAACGCAGATTGACCTCTCAGTTAAGAAACGGCACCCGTTCTTGGAGCTCCATTCTCTAAGGTTGTCCAATTTTTTTTTTTTTTTTTTTTTTTTTAAGGGGAGACAGAAAGAGAGTTGGAAGGAAGATAGAGTTGGCTTATTACGCCGGGATATAGCTTTATTGGGGAGGAGTGTAGCGTTGTCACGAGGTCCCGCGTTAGCACCCTCGGTAGTGCGGGTGTACTGGCCGACCGGAGTCGGCTTAAATTTGTGGTTACCGGGTGGCAGCCATGACCAGGCCCTGACTGACACACGCGGGTGATTCTTCGTGTGGAGGGGAGTTGGTCGTGAATCGGCGGAGACTGCGATGTGGGTTCCGGTGAACGGCGATGACTGTGGTGGCACTTGTTATTCGGGTGGTGGGAAGAATGCGCTCTCGTCAAGTCCGGAGGCAGTGCAGAGCCTTCCTCTGCACCGGTAGCTGCACGGGGAGTTGTAGTGGTGGATGAGTCCAAATCTCTTGAAGAGTGCAATTTGTTCTGGTGTCGGAATCTTGCGTCCTTCTGGTAGTGCGTTTGGCGTTGTGGGTTGAGACCAAGGTTGGTTGTGTTGCGTTGCAGGAGCTGGCGATGTAGTCCAGGGTTGGCGATGTTGCACTGCGGGTTGAGACGTGGTAGTTCGGGGTTGACTGTAATGATCTCGGTCATGTGCTGTTGGTAGTAGAGAGACTTGTGTGCTGGCTTCATGGGTCAGGGTTGGAGTTCGGTCCTCGATTCGGTGAAGTTTGCGCAGAATGGAGTCTAGGGTGGTTGTGTAGTCCAGTGCAGCGGTTGTGTCGCGAAGTTCTGTTACTAGTTCTGCTGCGGAGTTGAAGCCGGTGGTGTTGTGGAGAAGTTGTTGGTGGATTGTTGAGAGTCCGTTGCGGTAGGTCCCGCGGAGACAGTTCGTCTTCTTGTTGATTGTCCAAACATTGCTGCAGGCGCCGCTATAAGAACGCCGTGAGCTGAGAGGTGCAATACACAGCGAAGTCGTCTACAACTAGGCATAATGAAACTCTAGGTGGAACACGTTTCCAGATGAAGTTTCATTGCTATAGCAAAAAGCGTGGCGCTTAGTACCGAACCCTGAAGTACTCCCTCCTCCTGAACTAAAGAATTAGAAAAAACCGAGGCGACCCTTACTCCGAAAACGCTGTCCTTCATAAACTATTGAATGAACAGTGGTAGGCGTTCGCGTATGTTCCAGGTATACAGGGAACGTAGAGTCCCTACTCGCCAGCACGTATCATAAGCCTTCTCGAGATCGAAAAATATGTCAATGGTTTGACAGTTCTTCATAAATCCGTTCACTATTTGTGTCGATATTGACACAAGATGGTCTGCAGTTGAACGGCGTCGTCGAAAACCACGCTGGATGTTAGTCAATAGGTTACGATTTTCTAACCACCATACCAATTGTCCATTGATCATACGGTCCATCACCTTCCAAACGCAACTGGTGAGGCAAATACGACCATGGCTGGAGGGAAGGTGACGGCGCTTTCCAGCCTTCAAGTTGGGAATAACGGTGGCCCCCCGTCAATTTTCTGGGAATATACCGTCAACCCAAACCCGATTATAGACCTCAAGCAGGAATGCACTACCTTCAGGAGAGAGCTGTTTTAACATTTGTATTTGAATACCATCCGGTCCTGTTGCTTATAATCGCGAAGATTTAAGAGAGTGTTCTAGCTCTGCCATGGTGAAAAGGCGATTGTAATCTTCTAAGTTTCTAGGTCGAAACGCGAATCCTTGAGATTCCACCTGAGTTTTAATTGGAAGGAACTCAGGGGAGTAGTTTTCCGAGCTAGACACTTGAGCGAAAGCACCACCAAACGAATTGGGCATCTCAAAAGAATCAACAACTCCTTTGGCTGTTTTCAGTCCCACAACTTGTGTATGGATCGATGGACCAGCAACACGCCTTAACCTATCCCACACAAGCGAGGAAGGTGTGCGTCGGTTAAATGAAGCTACAAATTTGCTCCAAGATGACTTTTTGCTATCCTTAATGACTTGTCTGGACCTGGCGCGCATTTTCTTGTGTTGGATTAGGTTATCCAAAGTAGAGTGACGTTGGAAAACCCTAAGAGCACGCCTTCGAGCACGAATGGAATTCCGACATTCTTCCGTCCACTAGGGGAGGAGAAATCGAGGGGAGTGTGAAGTCGACCGCGGAATTGATTGTTCAGCAGCAGATATAATCGTCTCCGTGAGATGCTGCGCCATATCATTCGCTGAGTCGTGCTCATTGTACGTAAAGACAGCCAACTGGGAGTAAAGGTTCCAGTTGGCATGGTCCAAACGCCATCTGCACATACGTGTAGAACATGTACCTTGCGTTAAGAGACTAAAAAGGCATGGGAAGTGGCCACTAGAGTTAAATCAGACATGACACTACATTGTAAGGAGTGTGCCAACTGAGGTGAACAAACTGCAAGATCAAGGTGCAATAAACTATTGTAAGAGTCAGAAATGAATGGAGGGTCTCCAGTGTTGAGGAGAGATGGGTTGCATCTGTGCAGGAAATCAGCGAGGAGGTTGCCTCTCGCATAAGCGCGACTCGAGCTCCAAAGTGGGTGTTGCGCATTGAAGTCTTCCACCAACAGAAACGGTGTTGGTAACTGGGAAACTAGATCTTCTAAATCAATGTGCGAGAAGTCATGGGATGGAGCCAAATATAAGATACAAATGGTGATCTGGATGTTTGGCAGTATAATCCTTACAGCAGCTGATTTTATATCAGAGTGTAATGGTACAGAATTTATATATCGCCATGTGCCGGAACACCGTCTTCTGGTGTGGCACTGTACTGGGGTGTATCGCCATAGATGGAAAGCGTCTTGAGGACGCAGCTTAGTCTCTTGCAAACATGCGACTATAGGTTCGTTTTCATTGAGCAAAAGCTCAAGTTCTGGCCGTTGAATTCTAATAACGCGTATGCTCCAATGTAGTTTAGCCATATTAATGTATGTGTGGGAAGGTATTACAAGGTAACTGTGCATTACCCTGTAGTAGGCGGTGGTCGGCTCAATTTAACCCTTTTGTGATCTTTTGAACTTACAGCCTTTTTCAGATTCAGCTGCCTATTTTTCAATGGGTTTCTTCCAGAATAGGTAGGATCTTCTTGCATCTCCTCTACCGAGGAGGTGCGCCTCCCCATAGCAAACTTCGGTTCAAGAGTCCCGAACCGATTGCTGATGGATAGCGGCGAAGATGAAAGCTGTCGGCCTATGTCCATCCCAGAAGAATCCTCAGAAGAGGATCTTCGAAGGGATGAACGCTGGCTCTTCTTTCCCTTTGGTTTAATGGGAACAGACACCTTTTCTTCTTTGAGGAAGTCAGATTTTACATACTGTTTCTTGAACTTCTTCGGTGAATTTGTTTGCGATGAACCCAATACACACAGGTAACACCTTGATCTTCTAGGTTTTCCTTAATCTCTTCAACACTGAGTCCGTCAAATGCGCGGGTATTAACCACACCGCGTGAGTTCAATGTTTTATACAAGTCAACACGCATTGCATAGTTGGCTAACATATTTGCCTTTGTTAACCTTGCTACCTGACCTGCTGAATGAGCTTCAACCAGGAGCGTGCCATTGCGGGATCTCGTGCAAGACTTCTCTGAACCAGCTATCTTATCCAGGCCCTTCTGGATCACAAATGGGCTCACCGATAAAAACTTTTCTCCTTCCTCAGTTCTAGAAATAACCAAGTAGCGAGGACCACAAGACTCTGCTACTTCCTTTTGCAACGGATTAATTGGTGGGGGCACGAACGGCAGTTCGAAGAGCCAAAAGAGAGGGTGGCCGGCAAAAGATGGAACAGCTTGAAATGACGTCAGAGACAAAAGCCGGTTGCCTGTGGATTTCTACTGCCTGGTGAGTGTGTGGTTGGAAGTCTACCGTGAGATGTGACCAGGTGTGGGTCAGCCATCAGCAAGGGGAAGTAGAACCCGGGCACCATTGCAAGTGGTTGCCACGACGATCAGCCGGGGTGAATGCAGGACAGGCGCATAAACCCATTCCTGCTAGTTACCAGTAATTCAGCTTGGTGCATGTGGTTCCTTTGGGAAAGGAGCGGTATGGACTTCTGAGGTGATTGTGCCAGTTAAGGCTGGTAAGAGACGTCGCCTGTGTGGAAAGGAGGCTTCGATGAGTGGCTGTGAAACCAGAGGACACAGTTGTACACTGTCGACCAGGGCGTGGCTATTCCAGGCTGAAGGTTTTCCGTACATCCTATATCTTCGAGTGCACGAATGCTAATGGCTTCATTGCCAGATGCAAGGCACTAGAAAACAACATATCTTCGAGTGCCGACATCGGGATGAGTATCAGTTTAGTTAATAATACTTTGTAGGAGTGGGAAAACTCCAGAGGAACAGTTAATAAAGGGGGATTGCTCTGTATGAGGCCCTTTATCAGTAAACCGGAGAGCAACTCGGTATAGGTGGAGATTGTCACAGACTGTAAGCAAGATTTCCAGTTAGATAGTATTTTCTCTGTAATTTTCTGATTTCAAATATAGGAAAAGTTCTAGCTTTCATCTTAGAATTTTCATGTTAATATTTAACAGAGTCCATTATCAAATTTGTTGTTTCATTTTAATATTTATAGGTTACTATGTAACGGAATTCAGTTTTAAATTTATTGTTGTCTTTAATAATTGCTTGTTAATACTGTCACCGCGCCCGCCGCATCTAATTGCCGACAACCGTAGTGTCACGCATCGCATTATTGTCGGCACTACCGCAAAGGAGCCGAAGGAAAGAGACAGAGCATGGCCGCATTGTTGGGGCGCTTGCCGAAAGAGAGAAAAGGATAGAGGCTACTGGAATCTTCTACTTTGTATTTCACCGCAAAATAACTGAGCTTTCCCGAACTTTCCAATATAGTGCCTGGGAGATATAAATAGCGGTAAAGTGCGACAGCAGGAGTCAGACGTATGTGAAGGTTGAGTAGTCGTGCCGACGGAGACGGACAGACGTATGTGAAGCCGACGGAGAAGAGTTAGTTCTTTGTGTTACGAATTCGGAGTCGTGCTGTTGGAGAATAGGAAAAGACTTTCTTGCTGTTGCAACGAGTGTACAAGTTACTGTTTACGGAAATAAAAGTGTTTCTTTATCTCGACTACATCTGTCTACTTTACTTCACACACAACCCAAGCAAAAGTCACAATACTTAACACTGTTCATTATAATAAATGTTATGTTATGCTGTAGTTTGTTGTGTTACTTGGTAGTATCCTGTCACGATCCTGCGGAATACGTTATTGAGGAAAGGGAAAGGTAGTAGGTGTAAGTAAAACGCCAAAAGGAGGCGTAACACTGTACACAGACTATACTAATTTTTTGTTTTGAGGTTTAGTACAACTCATGGCGCATTATTGCAAATGTCTCCGATGGCATGCTCACATCCTGGGCGCTACCCCGGCTTAGGTTAGAGTCCTGGCCTGGACCTTGCTCACCCTAGGGTCTCACCGCCCAATGTAGAGACAGAGGGACCCAACCGCCTTCAGGAGTGCATCAGCTCATGCAATGACCCCTCCCCAGGACTGAACTTTATCAGCGGATTCGAACACAGATCCTACATAATAACCAGAGGCTGGGACTTACGTGATTACCCAGTCACCTCTTACGCCTTCCCATCCTCCTATAACCCGCGCGTAGCTTATCCATCAGATTGTGTACAGGGAGGTATTAGGGGGAAGGTCAAACACAAAAGTGGACCAAAGTTAATTGGACGTTTGGCAGGTACCCTGTCACCTCTTAGAGGAACCCAATTGAGAGTATGGCTCGGGGCCCCGGGTACGCCAAACCCGTACCTACCGTAGTAGGACCCCCTGGCGGAGTTTGATTTCGGAGTCTTCTTCTCCTAGATGAGTCGTCGACCAAGACTACCGAGTCTCATCTACCCGTTTTGGAATGTTGTTTGCTTCCCCTCACTTCTTGCCCACCTGTAGTCAAAAGCGGCACTTAGTAGGACGGTCTGGATCGGGTACTGAGCCCCTCCGCCACGTCAAGGCGATAGTCCTTCGGAGAGGTGTGGTCGATTCAAGTTAGCCCTTTTGTGATCTTTTGGGCTTACACTCTTTTCAACTTTATCCTGCCTCTTTTTCACTGCGTTTCTCCCAGCATAGGAAGAATCTCCTTGTAACCCCTCTACTGAAGAGGTGCGTCTCCCCATAGCAAACTTCGGTTCAAGAGCCTCGAATCGATACCTGAGGGATACTGGTGAAGATGAAGGTTGCCGGTGTGTATCCATCCCAGAGGAATCCTCAGACGAGGATCCTTCAGGAATGCATCAGCTCATGCAATGGCCCCTCCCCGGGACTGACCTTTATCAACGGATACAAACCACGGAGGATTTTATAGTGCAACATAAGAGCGACTCTTTGATTTGCGTTAACATAAAAACTCATATGCAACACATGTACAATACTTTATTCATACTAAAGTGCTATTGAATGATCATTAATCCAGGAAAATGTAATTTCTGTAAAAGATACCATTTTTTGGGGGTAGATAGCAT
Organism: Tenodera sinensis; assembly: GCA_030765045.1. Classification (NCBI taxonomy): domain Eukaryota; kingdom Metazoa; phylum Arthropoda; class Insecta; order Mantodea; family Mantidae; genus Tenodera; species Tenodera sinensis. The sequence goes on along the minus strand of CM060963.1, from coordinate 31,620,827 downwards.
CAAGCCAAATCATTAGGCTAAACCGTTAGCGAATTGAAAGTATTATGCAATACTAAAACCGAAGGACTTGAGACAGTTGCAGCGATTGTTGGAATAATTCAGTATGAAAGAAAGCTTTTGCTAAATTGTACCAGAGAAGGCAATGTTACGCGAGGATACAAAATGGGTTCACAGCGACGAACAAAGGCGGCGTTCCATAAAATAAAAGAACTTAGCGCATGAGATACGGTTAGTGATGAGCAGCCGACTTCCCTTTCCACGTTTATTGTGATGCCAGTACGGGAATTATGGATGCATCGCATATCCAGGCAGACAGAAAACAACATGCACGTGATAGCCACCGCCTCTAGCGGACTATTAATGACATAGAACAACTCGTGTATAAGTGGATTGGAGATTCACTTCGCGTTGCAGAAATTAAAAAGGTAATCTACAATAGAAAAATTATCAGCCACACTGATCACGTAGACATCAAATAATGTAAATTAACAATTTGTACATAGTACACATACCCATGATCATTGATATTTACAGCGAAGTACAAGATAACATGTAGGAAATGACTTACCATCCATGTCAAAAGTATCCTTAAGTATTGAAAGTGAATTATATAATGAAAAAACACAGCCATACCATTTAAATAGACACAGCTGTATATGAATTATAGGTAAGTGGTAGCTTGTAACAGATTCTGTCAACGTTTTTTTCTTTTTAGTACAAATTGTTCCTTAGCAGCCAGCAAAGAGCCTAAATCTCCCGGTGTGACTTCAGGCCAGAGTGGATTTCCATTTCATCCGTGTCTAATTTGGAACTTTTGTTTTGCGTGCTATTTCATGTTATTCGTACCGACTAATTTAGCACGAATGGGATGAAATTACTAGTTACTTCCTACGTTCATATACAGAATTTAGAAATAGGGAGATTTTAAAGTATGTTATTGCCAAAGTTTGAGAGATTTGTAGCAACATGTGTGCGCCACTTACCTGCGGAAGTTTCTCCAGATATTCTGCCTCTGTTCTGATGAGCTTTTTCACCTTTTCTGCTGTGTCGACAATCTCTGCCTCCTTTGTCTTTGGGGGCAGTGGAGTCTTGGGAAACCAGACACGCTTCTTGGATAGATCAGCACGGAGTACAGCAGCCCTTGGCTTTTCGATAGGAGAGGCGAAGGTAACTTTATCCGTAAATATGCCCACCTCGTTTGTCAGTTGAGGTGTGATACCCATATTGAACCTGGGCTCATTAACTGTCGTCTCCTGCACTCCTTCCCACGAAATGGACACTGTTTTCTTGCCTATTTCCCTCAGACCTCCATCCTCAATCTTGCCGTAGAGAATGAACTCGAGCTTCCGTTTGCTGACTATTCCTACAATGCGAACACTCTCTGTAAATATGATTCATTTATAGATACCTGTTTATAAGGCTCGGCTGCTCACAAGGTCCTTTGTGGATGGTAAATTTGTATTTAGAAAAATTAAAATTATCTAATGATTAAAATACTAATACTGAAACACTCAGATCTGAAGTAAGCAGCTAGAAGGCAAATAAATTGAGAATGTGTTAAAGTGTGAATGTCCAAAGTGTCAGTTTATTGCACCTGAAGCTTATATACAACAATTATGATTTAAGACATAATATTATGTGCACAAAATTACTTACACAGATACTCGTGCTTTTATTACGAGGTGCGTCAATATGATAATGAGACTGATTTTTCACCTGTTTTATTTCAACAACACAACACTTAGTAACTGCTTTGAGAAGCCACGCAGCCACATAATTTCTTACAGCCCTGCTGAAATAATTAAAACTCGTATACTCCTCAGATTTGCGGTTACAGTCAGTTAATGCTTCCAGGGATCCAAACCGAAGTCCCTTGAGGTGTTTCTTCACGTTTGCAGAGAGTAAAACGTCACAAGAACGGTCCCGCAGAGCTTTGTGTGTGCCATTCAATGCTCTGCCCATGGTTTCCGGGTCGTAATCAAACACTTAGGTCTCGTTACCAATAATTACGGTTTACAGAAAATAATATTTTCAATCGTTTACAAAAGTCAACGCACTGTCCCTGCGCATGTTCTTTTGGTCCTGCGTAAAGTTCCTCGAAACAAGATTATAATGAAATTTTGGCATTCCCAATTCATTGGCCAAGTTTTGATGAACAGTGGTGTCAACCAAATCCACTCTTCCCCGATCAACCGACGATTGGAACGCGCAACATCCCAGTCTGTGTTTGCAACAGTGCTTGAAACCAAAGGCTTTTGTTGCGAGGTTCATCTTCAAGGGACTATCTTCTTTGGAAAATTCCCTAAGCCAAAGACACACTTCGGCCTTTGACAAATACTGTCTCAGCAGGGCTACCGAAATTGTAGAAATGTTTCCGTTGTGTGCAAGTCTCAAGCAAAATCTAATTGCACACCATTGCTCGCAATTCTTGACGCTCTTTGTTAGGACGCACAAGCAAAACTTGATTCACTAAACCAATTGCTATAGACAACTAATGTAGTGCCAGTGATTTCCAATTTGCACTGATGGCGTATAGCACGTTTACCCACCTCCCCTCCAACACCTGCGTCACTAGTTTTGCCAAGTTTAAACACTAAGCTAATAGTCCCATCACACTATTGACACACATTGTATTGTTAAATGTTTTGAATTGCTGCATATGCGATTATTTTTCTTTAAACATTTACTTTTTACATTTAAACTTTTATTTGTATATAAATAAACTGTAGCAATGAATTTTTAGGCGTTCCACTAGTTTTGGACAAAATAAAGGTTCAACATGAGGCAATTTCTTTCATAAACTGTTGGAGAACATAAGTATAATTTGTATAACGCCACAACAAAGCATTTATTCACATTTTAGTACAAATATTACTGCAACCAAACTAATCTCAATGAAAATCACTGGGGCTGCAGAAAAGAAATCCTAAGCAAAAAGAATACAACGATTCAGCTATGTGAAACTTGCAGATTTATGTAACCAACAACTAACCGACAACACGGCAACACGAAAGGCCTGCAGGAAACTTGATCCCTTGAAGGAAGCAGCCAACCTGGCCAAATTGTACTAGACAGCAAGATTCAAACTGAACTAGGAGTTTTCAGAAGGAAGGTCATTAGAAGAAGAAGGAGAAGGAGGAGAAGGAGGAGGAGGGAGTTAGCCGTAACTATAGAATGTAGCAAAAAGTCACTTGCGCAAATATAAAGACGACTGCTGACTATTATTATTAATTATCCAGCATGTAGCCTTGATGCTGAGCCATCAGATTACCATTTGTTTCAATCAGTGCCGTTCAAAACGCCTCACAGTGTGTAAGACTGCACAGGTGCACACAGTGTCAGCAGTGGAGGGTGGAGTTGGTGTGAGCGAAACACACTGCTTCGGTGATAGAGGGGATGATGAATGCGCACTAATACTGGATATGGGCTACAGTTAGATGCTGCTGAGTTACTTGCTCATTAATCCACCAGCTAGCAATTTCAGAAGGGTGAAAGGATTGTTTTCACGAATTGCAGTAAAGAACTTGAAAGCATTTTAGGAGAGCCTTCCGCGTCATGAATTGCCTCGCTTTACCAAAGGCTTGTAACTCTTTCACTTGCTCCTGATTTTAGGGAGACTTTTGACCTGCGAAAACAAGACTAATTAGAGTGGAAAAAGAATAATTTATATTTTGTATACTAACAAACATGTGCTAGTTTTGTAGTTGCACAAAAGTTGCCTAAGAACCAATTTGTGTGTGCCAAAATTACATTTAAATTGTTTTGCACAGGAGAATTATGAGTTTACTTTTCAAACTGTTGTAACTAGAAAAAGAAGGTAAAGGAAGATTTCTTTTTCCGAATACTCAAGTGTAATTACTGGCAGTAGTAAGAGAGTTGGTACACCTGAAAAACGGTGTTCTGGGTGGTTGCGTCAGAGCTAATACGGAAGGCGAAGAAAGGGAGGATAGAGTGTAACCGACAAGGGCCGTTGGTGAGTGGAAGCCAAGAGCTATGATCAAAGTCCGCATGCAGCACAGCAGGTATAGATGGCTGCACGAGTCTAATGGGACCCTTTTCACCAAGCAAAGTTAATTGCTTGAGAAGGAACATGGTATCGTTGTGCCTGAATCCTGTCACTGTGAACTTCATTGCATAGCAGGAAGAGACTTAGGAGGTCCTCTGCGTTTGAATGGCATAGTAAAGCGAGGACGTGTGTTGCATTATCTACATGAATTTGACTCCAAGTCCGACATGGAGCTGGGGGAGTTTACTGTGGTGGAGAACCGTAAACGTGGACGTAAGTCCCCGTTCTGCAGCAGCAACCTCAAGTTGCTAACACATCCCTAACGAAAAGGGGGCCTAGGCTTCCGCCAATCATAGCGGATGTATTTCCAAACCACGTCCGAATCATGCGCTTATTGGCTACGCGCTTCAAGGAAAGTTTTGAGGCAAAACGTAAGCCAAAAGATGTACATCTCCAAACCCATAGCATGGGAGATTTTGAGGTAGCAAAGGCGGTTCTGCGAGAGTTGAACATCTCGTTCTACTCCTATTCCCCATATGTAGAACCCCGGGTAATCAGAGGTCTCGACTCTGAGTGTACCCCAAATGAAGTCAAGTCAGCTCTACTTGAGGAACATGGAATTACAGTCAACTCTGTGGCACAGGTCAGGAAGACCGTAAACACTGAGGGTGGACCTGCTAGGGTACCCATACCATTATTTTTGGTCATCCTGGATAAAATGCGTGACCAAAAAGGGTCAACCGATTGACAGCGTGCAAAAGCTTATCTTCACTGTCGTGAAGGTTGAACGCTTTTACGGCAGAGTGGGACCAGGGTAGTGCTATAGATGCATGCTATGTGAGCGAAAGCTGACATGTCTGCGGTGTGCTGGAAACCATTTGCTGGATAACTGCACTAAGCCCAGAGATGAGTGCAAGTGTGCAAACTGCGACGGTGCACACGTAAGTGTGTACAAAGGTTGCTCGACCAGGCAGATCATTGAGAGCCGTCGCAAGAGTCGTCCAGAGGAAGCCCAGGTCCACCCAGGATTATACTGCAACGAACAGAAAATGAGGCAGCTAAACCTGTCACTGCCTCCTCAACATCAAGGGCGGCGCCGTGGCCGAGCGGTTAGCGCGCTCGCCTACCACCTAGGCGGCCCGGGTTCGATCCCAGGGACCCGCATGTGGTATTCGTGGTGGACGAAGCGGCGTCAGGGCGGGTTTTCTCCGGGTACTCCGGTTTCCCCCGCCATCTCATTCCACCGGTGCTCCATCTTCATGTATCATCAATGTCACCGCCTGCGGTGCCGTAGTAGTAAAAGCGGGCGTTAAACACTACAACAACTAGAACAACAACCCCTCCTCAACATCAGAAGCTATACCACCACTTTCAGGTCCAACATCTACAGAAAAGGCCACAGGATCCAAACTCCCTGAATCAAAGCGACGCAGAAAGAGCAGAAACAGAAGACAATACGGCGAGCAATCCATCTGCTCCCAATGTAGTGTTGGAGCCATAAGCTTCTGAAATACCGGCCGATCCACCTGTTGAGGCGGAGACGACACCTCTGGATGTTGAGATGTCTTCCATCCAAGCAACACCTCTGCCTAATACGGCGATGACCTCCTCTGCCTTCGCAACTATCTCCCAAAATGACCTGGAGGAATTTCATGCCCTATGCTTGTGGTTTGGAGAATTAATCAACAGGCTGTTACCTGCACTCACGACAGATTTAAGTTTTCCAAAACTCACACACATAACAAGGAATATCTCAGAGACGGTTCACCCTAAAAGAAAATGTATTCAGACATAAATTGTGTATTTTAGCAAAATCTACATTTTTTGTGTATATGCTGCACCAGGCAAAAGGACATTGAAACACATATATTCAACCATTTTCAAAATATTTGATACTGTTGTTTACACTTTACTGTTGGTAATCAGACGATATGGTCGGTGAATTTATTTTGATAATTCTCCCGGTCAGGTCGGCGAGACCCGTAAACCAACCACAGGTGTGGTCCTCCAGACATTCTGGGGGTTGTGAGAGAGCGATGTGACCGCCAAAACATAAAAATATGGTGCTCTCTAAAAAGCGGTTACTATTACTGCTATTGCTCTCTTCAATATCATCAGTGAAAAATATTGGAGAGCAAGAGGATTAATGACTTCATTGTCAGAAATCCAGTATTAGCTAACAACATTTTTTTGTGTAGTATGATTTGATCTATCTCTAACGGTTTACCAATTATGCAAAAGTCGTCCTGAGTAAATATGACTACAGGATCTATAGCCAGAAAATTCAAGATATAAATTTCATTTGTTATAAAAATATCTCAAACATATGACATTTTAATCAAAATCGTTAGAGCCATTTTCAAGAAAATCAAAATTTTCGAAAAATTTTCCATGTAAAGGGTAGTTAGGATAGGGCTATTTCCTTCAAAATCTTCGTGTCGTACCCTTGAAAGACATTAAACTTAAATACCAACTTTGGTTTTTAACCGACTTTTCGTTTTTGAGTTATGCTGTCCACAGACACACAGGCAGACAGACATACAGACACACGGACACACAGACACACAGACACACACACGGACCTTTTTCTAAAAATACTTTTTTTTTTTTAATTCAGGGGTCTCAGAACATATATTTGCGGTGAAATCTCGACATCGAATTCTTGGGTGGAATACCATAGTTCCCCTACTTACCAGTAGAGAAAGTAAAAATGAACAACGATGTTCCAGTTCACGAAAGTATTAAGTTTTCCAAAACTGATACAAATAACAAGGAATATTTTTGAAATGGTTCACTCTACAAAAAAAAGTCTAGACATAAATTGTGTGTTTTACCAAGACCTACATTTTTTGTAGAGTAAGACCTTTTGTCTCTCTTACGGTTTAGGAGTTATTCAAAAGTCATCCAGAGTAAACAGGATTACATAGGCTATAGCCAGAAAATTCAAAATATACATTTCATTTATCACACAAATATCTTAAACATATAACATTTTAATCAAAATCGTTAGAGCCATTTTCAAGAAAATCAAAATTTTCGAAAAATTTTCCATGTTAAGGGTAGTTTAGGGTGGGGCTATTTTCTTCAAATCTTCATGTCGTTTTCTTGAAAGATATTAAACTTAAATATCAACTTTGGTTTTTAACCGACTTTTCGCTTTTGAGTCATGCTGTCCACACACACACACACACACACACACACACACACACACACACACACACACACACACACACACACACACACACACACACACACACACACATACACACACATATTCACACACACGCATACACACACGGACCTTTTCCTAACAATGCTTTTTTTGATTCAGGGGGTCTCAAAACATATTTCCGGTGAAATCTCGACATCAAATTTTTGGGTGGAACACAGTACTTCCCCTACTTACCAGTATAGAAAGTAAAAACGAGTGAAACAACAATATAGTAGAACCTTAGGATGTAGGTAACGAAAATAAAATATGTCACAAGGGCAAAGGAATGTGTGTAACATGAACTGATAGGAAAACGTATTCTTTAGGACATCCCACCCCCTCCCGCAAAAAAAAAAAAAAAAAAAAAAAAAAAAAAAGAAAGAAAGAAAAATGAACACCGACAAAGTCAACAAATTTACTGTTGGTGTTTTTACACCACCATTATGTTTGTTGGCATAAATAAATAATTACCATCTGAAGGTTATTTAATCCTGGGGCATAAAGTATTTGCGATAGTAAGTCACCATTGGTGTAATTGTCTCTGATGTGACACGGCCTTTGTGGTTTACCGGGAGAAATGCGAACTGGTTGGAGAATTCAATTTCATTCTGGCAGGTTATCACAGTAGTTTAATGGTTAGAGCACCCACCTGGTAAACGGAGAAGGAAGAGCTATAGGTTTAAGGACGCTCAAATACATGGCCATCAACGCCCTTATAAAGCAATTCATGGCAAAAACCAGACATAAACTTCAATCAAAAATAAAATTACTATCAAAAGGAAACATGAGTATACTTAATATATAAAACCAAATGGCGAAAGCCAAAATTTAAACAATGTGATAAAGATGTCAAAAGCGTATACAAACTACGTATCGAAAGTTTCAAATTCTCAAACTTACGTTGCACTCCGCTAAAAACCTAAAAGCTCTTTCCACCGCCATTTTGTAGTCCGCCAAGACCTCTTCAAGTCTGGCAGGCAGCTGCACAGTCTCGAAGTACGCTAGAGAGGAACACTCTAGCAGAACGTGACGGACTGACAAAACGTTGTCGCAAAGAAGAGCAGGGTCCCGTTTAAATAGGTAACCATGCGAAAAATTACAGGGGCCATTACGCAACAGAGCCAAGTAAACCTCCTCCCGGCGAAATATGCGAGAAGATGTTACCCAGTTTATCGGATTTGAACTACTGACCCTCCGCTTACCAGGCGGGTGCTCTATCCACTAAGTTACTGTGACAAACTGCCAGGATGATATTGAATTCTCCAACCAATTCGTATTTTTTCCGGTAAACCACAAAGGCTGTCTCACATCAGAGACAATCACCGCGATGGCTACTTATCACAAATACTTTATGCACCGGGATTAAATAACCTTCAGATGGTAATTATTATTTATTTATGCCAACAAACTTAATGTTGGTTTGAGAGGTAGAACTGGAACTTAAAAATTCAATGCCACAACTGGGATTTGAACCACAGACCTTCCGCTTACCAGGGGCTGCTCTAACCATTGAGCTATTGTGACAAACTGCCAGAATGGCATTAAATTCTCAAAACCAGTTCGTATTCCTCCTGGTAAACCACAAAGGCAGTCTCACATCAGAGACAAATTAATTATTTAATTACCTTAATTAAATAATTAAGGTAATTAAATAATTACTATCTGAAGGTTATTTAATCTTGGGACATAAAGTACTTAAAATAGTAAGTCACCATTGGGCTAATGCTGGATTTCTAACAATAAAGTAATTAATCCTAAATCCCAGCTGTGGCATTGAATTTTTAAGTTCCAGTTCTACCTCTGAAACTTTGCCCACACACGGCTTGTGTGTTTAAAAACACCAACAGTAAGTTTGTTGGTATAAATAAATAATACTTAATGTTGGTGTTTTTAAACGCAAGCCGTGCGTGGGCAATGCTTGAGAGGTAGAATTGGAACTGAAAAACTCAATGCCACCGCTGGGATTTGAACCACAGCCCCTCCGCTCACCGGGTGGGTTCTCTAACCATCAAGCTACTCTGCAGGTGCTAAATTCCTCCATAGAGTCCTCGGTGCGCATCCTACTACGTTACTTGTGTAGTTGCCACTACAGTAACGTTTTAACAGTAGTTAAAACTATTTTCTGTGGAGTTGTATGAAGAGTGTGATGTATGGCACTCATAACGTCAGCAGAGGACAAAATGTGGGCAGATCTCCCAAAAAACACCGATAACGCTTAATGTGTTGTGCGGGATGACCAACTGGTCGGTTTTTACTTTCTCTACTAGTAAGTAGATGAAGTATTCTATTCCACCCAAAAATTCGATGTCGAGATGTCACCGGAAATATATGTTTTGAGACCCCTGAATAAAAAAAAGCATTTTTAGTAAAAGGTCCCTGTGAATATGTGTGTGTTTGTGTGTGTGTGTGTGTGTGTGTGTGTGTGTGTGTGTGTGTGTGTGTGTGTGTGTGTGTGTGTGTGTGTGTGTGTGTGTGTCTCTGTATGAAGGTCTGAACAGCATAACTCAAAAACGAAAGCTCGGGTAAGAACCAAAGTTGGTATTTAAGTTTAATGTCTTTCAAGGATGCGACACGAAGATTTCAAAGGAAAATGCTCCAACCTGAGCCACCCTTTGCATGGAAACTTTTTCGAAAATTTTTATTTTCTTGAAAATGGCTCTAACGATTTTTATTAAAATGTTTAAGGTGTCTTATAACAAATGAAATGTATATTTTGAATTTTCTGGCTATAGCCTACGTAGTCCTGTTTAATTTGGATGACTTTTGTACAACTCGTAAAGCCTAAGAGATAGACAAAATTCTACTATCCAAAATATGTAGCTCTTGCTAAAGCACACAATTAATGTCCAAATACATTTTTTAGAGTGAACCATTTTGGAGTTATTCCTTGTTATTTGTGTCAGTTCCAGAAAAGAAACTTTAGTCAAATGCAATATCGTTGTTCATATTTTTATATGTTAACCGTGCAAAGTGAACGGAACCTCAAAGCTTTAAAACATTTCACTGCCGCTCAAAGCCTACTGCATTCTCATATTCCCCTTGCACCTAAAAGGAAATACGCAATAAGATAATTTGTACAAATGTGTATCTCAACTAACACGAAGATCTAGGAGTAAGAGTTTGTAAGAAGGTTAGTACAAGAGTAGAGAAAGTCATGTGAGTGCAACACATCAGATTTTTTAAATAGGAACCACATTCCGGAAATGCACGGTTTAGACGCCGTAGCGCATCGAAGTGTGAGATGGATGTATGTTCACATTTCGTCAATAAACCCCACATCGAGCTATCTACATTACAAAGGGGCTTCGAACTTGTACCTCCTACATCATTGCAGAGGCTATATCGGTGGTGGTGAGCCTCATGCATATGATACAATACATACAGTTGTCCTTGAAGAACTTCCATCGCTCCGGACTCGACACATAAGGTAATCCGCTGACGTTACAGGAGTGCCATACAGCACACTCTTCATGCAGCTCCACAGAAAATAGTCGAGAGCTGTCAGATCTGGTGGCTGTGCTGGTCGTGGAACTGGTTCATCTCTACCAATCCATCGATTTGAATTGAGGTGATACTGCACATTTATATCAAAGTGTGCTGGAGCTCAAGTCGGCTATTTCGGCCGCTGTGTGCTGGTACATGTCGTGCTGCCGTTAAAAAGCGTTACCGCACTGGAAACTACGCATGTAACGCAGTAGAATGTGCACCAAGGACCCTATGGAGGAGTTTAGCGCATGCGTAGGAATTTTATTATGCTCAGGTCGTTCATTCCAGTGCACAGATGCCTGAAGAGTTGCATATCATTCGTATTAAGATACCAAAATGAATGTTTACAAATTGTCACAACCATTCGTTCTCAAACTTCCACTCAATCCAGCGTCCAAAACGTGCATTTCCGGACAGGGGTTCCTGTTTGAAAATAGATCAGTTCGCCATCCCACACAACATACTAAGCGTTATCGGTGTTCTTTTTTGGGGGTGGGGGACACCCAGTATATATAGACAACTGTTATAGATGAGTAGTAGAAGATAAATTTAGCAAGAAAGCTCCAGTAAACAGGGCTCCGAAAATTATACCTTTACGAGATAATGGAACCTTTTGTTTTATGTATGTGTGTTTATGTATAGTGTGTGAGGTTTAAGTTGAAGCATGGAAAGTAGAAATAGATAGTACTATAGTCCACAGGGAAGTTTGTGGTCCTTAACTGGTGAATCTCAAATTCTTTACTAGTGAAAGTTACTATTGAAATTCTGGATTGCAAAGGTTTTCCTATTTCCCAACACGCCCTTGTATCAGTAAGAAAACAAGCGAAGCAAGGACGGCCCACCATATCAGGACATTTTCAACATTTCTGTGGAAACTAGTCCATATTTGAAAAATATAACTGAGAAACTAGGCAGAGAAGGGTGACTCTAACATTGTTTCCCAACACTTGAACCTTCATTACTAAACTCGCTCCTCTTAGAGCCATCAGGTGGCAGCACAATGGTCATGTTTCAACTTAAACCTCACACACTATAATGCGCAGGAGTTCATAATGAAATAATTCTCATTCTTGCTTCCCAACTTTGAAGTTAAAGTTTCAAAAGTCATAATTGATTCACAATTATTTAGACGTTTCGTATACACTTCTTCTTTCGAGCATAGTAAATAACTTGGAGATGCTATTATTCCATTTCTGAAAAGATGTTTATTCAAATAATTATGTCATATGATCATCAAAATGCAGCAACAGAGTATTCTCTTGGTAAATCAGGAACTATTGATGCATCATCCAAAATTTTCTTCCACTTGTTCTATCTGGTCTGCTGAATAATAAGTGCACAATAATTCAACCCAAAGCAGCGAAGGTTTTATTTAATGTATGAATAAAAATAACACAAGTTGTGCTTCTGGGCAGTCAAATGCAGCAAGTGCGGTAGCCCTTGCATTACTTTGGCACAAGGTGCGCCTCGCTCGGAATCTGGCTTGGACACTGGTAATGAACTTCCCGAAGGCCCTGCTGATCCGCATGGTCCACCAGGACTGCTTGTTAGCCTCCCCTGTGCCTGCCGGAGTTGGTCTTCCATCGGCTCCTACAGGCGACAGCACTATCTCAGTTGACGATAGCTACTCCCAGCCTACCGATGATTCACCAGTTGCCATGACCATGGATAATAGTTGGAATGCCGCAATGGAAGTATAACGCTCTCTGACAATATTGCCACGAGAACCGTCGAGTCACCACTTGACTATTGGTTCTGCCAATTAGTGTTGTGAAAAGGCCGAGGAGACACTCGCAGGGATTCCCTTGACCACCATGCTGACCTGTTTGCCTTCTCGGTCATCTCTTGCTTCTCCGTCCTTCCTTTTTTTTTTCCTGTAACATCTATGCCCACTCAGGGGTGGGGGCTTACAGCAATTAACTTCCAATCGGCATATGGTGGACACATGGCCAGTGAAACGTCGGACTGTGGCATACACCCAAGTTATCTCTCTCTCTCTCTATCTCTCTCTCTGCTTCACGACTGGATTGCTCCTATCTTCCCCAGAACCCTGGACAGAATATTCGCTCCGTTAACCACGTCCCACTCTCCTTTTCTGACCATTTAGCCGTTATTCTACACATTGGTCTACTCCCCTGCTTTCTACCGATTGGGCATTCTTATTGGCTCAAGATCACTTGTCTTATTCAAAGATCCACTGTCACCGAACTATCCAACTTATGAATACAGATGTCGGCCAAGAAATCTCGCTATATCAATATCGCCGATTTGTAGGATTTGTATGTCAAATCTCAAATGCAACGGTTTTTTTTTGAGTGTGCACCCGAGCATACGTTCGGGATGAAGAGAACATCCTGCAATTTTATTTTCGTTGTCTTCGGGATCTTCAGGAAAGTCCCGCTGCTTCGTTTGATCGTCACACGGAAACCATTACTACAGAGCGAAAGTGTCATCCATTTATAGCAGACGAATGGATAGCCTCAAGATTCGCAGTCGTCCGCCTACGCCTGGTGAGGAGGAACGAATCACTTTACTACCACATGCAGTTTTTCAAATGCCCTCGTCGAGATAATTTGAATCTGAAGGTGCAAGACGAGTCGGGGTTTACCCATAGGACACGATCATCCATTTGCTGTTCTTTTGTATCCTACTTAGCACGTCGTTTTCGCTGGAACATCCCTAATTCTTCCCCTCTTCTTTACCTAGATTCTCACAGATCACTGCATTTCTCTGAGTATGAATGTCAATGTCTTGACGGATCCATTACTAAGTGCGAAGCCTTTCTTCTTCAGGGAAAGATCTCCAAAATTCCTGGAAGTGACGGTCTGCCCATGGGATTCTACCATTACCTTTGGAATGTGATTTGTGATGACAACGGCAATGTCCAATGCCATCTTACACCATGGACAACTCTGTGCCTCACAGAAGTGGGGTGTCATTGTTCTCATTAGGGAGAACCCTCTGTCTTCCTCGGTTGCTTAGTGCCGTCCTATTACTCTCCTCAATTATGATTATAATCATCTGGCCGGTGTATTAACTGGACACACCTCGATCCTTGCTTGGGAAGATTATTCATCCTTCACATATTTTGGTGTCCTGCATGCAAAATGTTTGCCCTTGTGTGCTCATTTCATGACTCAATTGCTTAGTGCTATTCACAAGGTCCCCACGCTGCATTACTGCCTTTCCATTTCAGAGGCACGTTTGACAGTGTTCATCCTGATTATCTGTATGCATTTTGGCTTGCCGATTGGTCCACCTAGACTGCCTTGCCCTTGCGATATTGCTCATTCTTTCCCGAGTGCCCCACTTTGTCAGCTTCACAAAACAATTACAAGCCTGTTTTTATACCCGTACCATCTACATGTACTTGCCTATGCTGATGACGTCACTGTTATTCTTACCTGTATACTGAATTCCGCTCGTTGTAGGATTTCTTGCTCCAATTTAGCGTAATATCTAGCTTTGTAATCAATCAGAAGTTCAAAGCTCTTATAATTGGATTATGGGATCCAGCCCCTTCGCTGGTGCATATTCAGTTAAATTTTAAAATGGCGATTTTGGGAATTATTTTCACTATCTCTTTAGGGGAAATGCGTCATCCAACTGGAATTCCATAGTTGACCGCATTAAGAACACTACAAACGACATAGCGTCGAGATCTGTGTCTCTAACAATGCAGCTGGATGGTACACATGTACCTCCTATCGCAATGTTGGTTTGTTATCCAACGTTTGCCATTGCCGAAAATTTATTCCCGGCAGGTAACCTATGCGACCTCCTGGTACCACTGGCAGGGCTGTATCTTTGAAGTTCCTCTATCTACGTTGCACTTATCACCCCTTAGAGAAGGTATTGGACTGCTGAAAGTTGGTTTCAAATGTTTGGCTCTGATCCTGTGTGGAGGGAAAAAGGTGCAAGCGCTGAACTCCACATTTTCTTCCTCTTTGGTGGCATCTTGGTCAGCTCGTGTGGATCTTTGAAATCCCGTAGATATTCTACAGATTCCGGCCTCGTTAGGTTATTTGAGGACTTATTTCATAGAATGGAGCTATTCATTTTAGGCACCACTGTCAACAGAGTGGCAACCGACTGGCACGCAGAATTTACGAAGAGCTCCTACAAATATGCGACTAGCCGTCGATGATTCTGGAACGTATTGCAGCAACTGCCAACAACTCTGGAAGAATATCACTAGCACCATACTTCGTTATAGTGTTCACTCCATTTGATACCAGGCGGTTCACGACTTGATACCTACATGTCAACGGCTAACGAACATACATTTATGCGACTCCTCCTTATGCCTCTAATCTAATCAGTCGGATACTCTACTACATCGGATAACCAGTTACTTCATAGTATCTCCTATATATCGCCTCGCAGTCGGCTTCTTAACACAAGTTGGATTTCCACAGCTATCCTCCAAAACGCTTTCTTCGTCCGGACTTCCGATTCCCGTGTAAGCAGTACAATAGCCTGATATGAATCATTGGCTACATTATCTCCTAAATACTTTGGAATTTCCCTGAAGATGTTCATGCCGAGTAGTATTTGGACTTCTTACGACAGTGCGATGGAAGATGTGCTCTAGACGCCACTTTTGGAGGGCCTTTGGAGGCTATTTACAGGTTATCGATTCTTAAATGATGCATTGTGAGTGTTATGCTCTGGAGTTAGTTCTCCCGTGCGTGTGCTGCAAAAATCGAGCTATATCATTCCTATCCGTCTACCCTAAGGGGGCGATTCCCCTTAGGCAAAAAGGATAAAAAAGATTAATAAAATGAGGCCCGCAAATAAACGCACATCTTCCCACTACGACATCCCTTACTTGGTTAGAAAAAATAGAAAAATGACAGTAAAGAAAGCAGAAAAAAGTAATAAAAAGTGATGGCATATGAAAGGCGACAATTAATGTTTATATTTTCCAATATTGCATGTAGTTCAGTAATCAATTTTACTAGTTAAGAATAGAAGTATAACATTTGTTTAAAATTCTACTAGTTGAGTTACAATAACTTAGAGCCACCGAAGAAAAATACGAGACAACACTGTCCATTCAGACATTTGAAACTTCGAAAATAGTGAAATGAAAGAAAACTTAACTCTGTAGCGATAAGAGGTGTTTGTTGATGCTGTATATCCATCGATTATGTATACAAGGTTCCAGTTTCTGGGTAATAAATGATACATTAGTCCCTTAATACAACCTGTCTCTATCACAAAACTTATATCTATATTAGACTTACCAATACTCCTCGGTTTTAGGATGACTAGCACTTCAATTTTCTGTAGTGGTCCAATACTACCGTTTGCTGGTTCCACCCTGACACAAATGAGCTGCGTTTGCCGGAAGTGGAGAGGCAGATGTGGACACCTGTTGTGAAGACATAGTACCCGCCGTTTCGTTTCTCCGACGAGAACTGACCCCAGTGTTAACTCCGACGGTTCCACAGCGAGGTCTGGAAGGATGGCCGTTCCATGAAGACATAGGCGACGCACCGTCTTCTCCAACTTCGGGTATTCAATTTCTTCTCCCCTTACTGAACGACATTCAAATTTAAGCATATAAAGTGAGCCCTTAAAATGATCAACCTGAAACATTTTCTATAGTATTAGTAAAATGTAAACGTAAATAGACAATGGAAGGGGGCCCGCATTACAGAGCCATAGTCGTGTGCCCAGTAGGCAGTTTTTGCTGCTACCACCACCACCACTAGGAGGGAAGAACGGGGAAAGGGACCCGAAGGGCGTCTAGATCTAGATGTCGACGGGCGCAAGTATGCGCTGGGGTTTTACAAGTTACAATAGAATGCATACGAGGCCTTCTTCTCGGCCCTCACAAGCCCCTCAGCTCCGGTGGTGGAGACAAGGGCGCACGGCAGTCCAAGAACGGCATCAGGAAGGAAACTTTTACAAAGCGCATAGCCACTGTCCAGCCGCAACCCGCCGTACACTGTCACCTGACCCTACAACCCTCAGATGCATGAGAAGGGAATTATTGGACAGGGAAGTGGTAAAAAGCAGTGGCATGGGGATGAGCCGACATTTTCCCAAGTGACAATAGGAAAACCACGGAAAACCGCTTGCCCGATTACGCGGTCCGTGAGGATCGAACCCACGACGGAATGTGAGTCACCGTCTACGCCACCGTTTGGTTATACTACACTGCACAACAAATTTCAACTTTTGTTTTCGCACTCGAGGTGACTTTGTACATATTAGTTATGCTAAACTCAAATCTGAAATCCAAAACTCTCAATCACGTACGTTTTTTTTTTTTTTTTTTTTTTTTTTTAATGTTTTGATGTTTTTCAAATAATTTCATATAGCTCAACATTATAACGAAAAAGTTATGCAGAATCCATAAATTACGGTGAACTAACAATCCATATTTAGGCAACTGTCATACAAAAACTTAAATATTATTAATTTTACTCACTTTTTTAAAAAATGTTTGAGAAGACTTCCGCTTGTAACCGACATCAGAAACCTCCCTTATGAGCTGCCAAGAATAGTCAGGTAATATACTAGGTGACCACTTTCCGCTGTATCGCTTCTCCATGGTAATTATATCCTGATGAAACCGTTCTCTGTTCTCATCACTCACAGCCGCCAGGTTGGGAGGGAAGAAGTCCAGGTGTGAGTGCAGAAACCATATTTTAAGTACTTATTGCACCCTAAATTGTTATGTTCTTTTAACATGTTCCTAATCATTTCCTTGTAATTGTCAGCTTTTGTATTTCCCAGGAAATTTTTGCACACCTGCTTGAATCCCGCCCATACTGCTTTCTCGTTTTCGGAAAGTAGTTCTTCAAAATGCCTGTCTTCCATCAATTTGCATATTTGTGGGCCCATAAAAATACCTTGTTTTAATTTTGCTCCGCTTAGTATTGGAAACTTTTCTTTCAAACACCGGAAACCCCTACTCTCTCTGTTCCAAGCGTTTACAGAATTTTTCATTAAGCCTAACAATGTGAAGCGGCAGTAACAAAATTTTGTCTTTGATAACTAATGCTTAATAGTTAACACTTGCACCCGGTATTAAAGCACTCCTTACAGGCCACTCAGTTACTTCATAATGTTTTTCTTTAGCCCAACTGTAGCACTCACATATAAAACAACGAAACTTGGTGAAACCACTCTTCAAATTATCATATGTTTCTTTCACCTGGACAGCATGAGCTATTGGGACAGAATGATAAGAGTTACCTTTATGTAATACAACTGCCTTTAAGCTTAACGTCGAAGAATCAATGAAAAGACAACATTCGGATGGCTTGTAATTGTCACTCATTTGTTCCATGAGCCCATTAATATAATTACAATAAACAAATTGATTTTTCTGTGAGAAAATGGTCTTCAAAGAGTGTTCACGCTTTCTGAATGCTGTTACATTTACTCTAGGCTGGAGGGAGTTCCACTTTTGCAGCCGTGAGCTTAAAACACTGAGTTTTTGTTAAATTAAAATCCCTTATAGATCATTCAGCTCAGCTTGGGAAATCAAATAAAGATTAGATTCAGGCTCTGGTAACTGGAAATTTGGATCACCAGTATTGCACACTGAAGGACTAGGTTCTACTTCAGGAGAACTATTTGAAGGTATATCATCTAACGTCCATAGTTCAGGTACCTTAGGCACTGGAAGGAAATTGTCATCAAGTACATGTCTTATAGCCGAAAGAATATTTGGATACTCTATGACATGTTTGACTTTGAAGAGAAGCCAGATACTTTTGTTAAACAGAAGTAACAATCTGTAATATAATCCCTTGTGCTAAGTCATTGGTACAACAAATGACATTGATTTATGAGTGCCATTTAACCATCCCTGAAGGTAACGCGAACATCTAATGCAACTTGTGCTTGGTACCCACCACTTCCCTTCATTCCCAGCTTCATGCCCAAAATATAATTCCTATGGCTTTCTCACCTTAGGAGTTAAAGATTGTCGTAAATTCACCACGGATATAACAAAATAGGTTTGCAGAATTTAAACACTTGCGAGACATTTCAAAACAATAACATCTGTATACAAATAAACAACTGCTGTTAGTATCGTGTAGTATGCACGAAAACACATTTAAAAGGAGTCGGAAGTTTATACATTTGTTAAACTCAGCTCACAAACATGTATCACTTCAAAGAACGCAACATTCACTGCACTGTGCTGAGACAGATACTTGTATACAACTACTGCTGGTTCCAAACATGACACACGGCTGTATCAAGCGCAGTAGACAACATGGTAAGGAATTCTTCTAGCCACAAAGGATGAGGACGGTGGGGGTGAAGAATAGTCAGCTTTCGTCTGAAGACGGGTGGAGAGTGGTTGTGTAGTTAAGGTTTGTGTTTAGCCTAAAAAGTGATGTTCGACAAAGGCAAACAGCACCATGCCATTCATACAGAGTTTTGCCATTATTGCTCCAGTATCTTTATGGATAGATGCCGTCTACTGTCCCTCTGAAGACCTTTCAAAAAAGTCATATTTTAAGGCCCTTGTCAAAATGCTTAAAGTTACCTCGCCTGTAATAAAACAGACTTGAATCACAACAGATGTTGAGAGGGTTAGCCGACCGATAAAGGTTGCGGCAGTGAGAGCGCCGTAGCGCAGTGGATTTTCGCAAATTACAAGAAGGGAAATATCTAAAAATTTGTGGTGATATCACAAAACGCATTTTAGTCCTGAAATTCGTGTTTAAAAATTTATTACAATCACCTATTTTTTTGTGAGGTGCAAATTTCAGTGTTGTACAGTGTTATTGGTAAGGTTTCACACTCTTGGCTCCAAACCTATATCACAGCGAAGGGAAAATGGCTAAGGATCGCTTCCCTAACAATGTGGGAACTATTTGATGGGCACATGCGCGGATGTACACGTGGCAGTTGGAATCTTAGACTCGCAACTAAAAGAAGGGGACTAGCGTCTGTATATTCAAGGTGATAAGACGTGTTTTGGTAGCGTGTGAACATATATAGGACATTTACCAGACTATCAAGCTTTTGTTCCACTTTTTGAAAAAGTGGAAAGACTTAAATAATCTAAAATGGTGCTAAGAGGATTTATTTAAATGTAAAATAGAGAAAAAGTGTTAATAAAATAATACATTGTGGTGAAGAAACATCGTGTGATTCTTCATTCCATCCGTTACCACGCTCTGAGGGAAATAAGAGCCACATCGCTCAAACGTGAAGCTTCTCTTCAATAAAAACAGCACCATAGTTAATAAAACATAACGAGTATAAAGTAAAAAATCTAAAATTTGTAAATGTCAGAAAGTATTATCTCTTAAAACAATAAAAATTATATATAAACAAATAAAAGGGAAAAAATCGTGGTCCATACAGGTGATTTCTAAGAATAGCTATAGAGCCTTTGAGCGACAGTATAGCAATAGTGTATGCCAAATCTTTGGATAAGCCAAAGTTCTTCAGGAAATCTGCAAGTAACCTCGGAATTATCCATCTTGCTCCAACCATTAGTCCTGTTACACTGATGGACTCTAGGTGATACTTCGTCTTGAAATAATCAATAGTTGGTTCGTAGATACATTTTTTCTCCTGATTCACTTCGTATGGCTGATGTTCGCCATATTCAAATCTGATGGTTGGGTCTATGATGCGACCTTCAGGAGAATTTGGTTTGAAGGCAATTATGTCAATTCTTCTGTTGCTGCTTTCATCGGAGAGACCGTGTACTTCTTCGAATACAGTGTATCCTTTCCCTCTCAGATTGTCTGCAATCAGAGAACGCACAGCGTGATGATGCGAGTTGCGTAGAAGTTCACCATGAGGGCAAGATCCAAGAACATGTGCAAGCATTTCAATGTCTCTGTGGCAGCACCGACAGAGGTTATTGTGTATGGATCTGCTAGGTACACTATGGACTGCTGTTATGTTCGCTATCATCTTTATTGCTTCTCTCCATTCACTGCAAGTGAGGCCTTTATGATTCTGAAGCCATCTGTTAGCTGGAGTATATTGTTTGTATAAAAGTACGCCCTTCCCTTTGTGTTCTTTATTAGTCCAGTTCTCATATGATCTTTCTCGTAGTTGTTGGCGTACTTTTTGTGTGTCTACATTTCCATACTTATTGATAATTTTATTTGAATTTGGAATATTCAATGCAGCGAGACTGGATGAAATTTCTTGAGGGAGATTCCTTGTTTTATTAAGAAAGAGAATATTTGCATTGATTAATATTTTGCAGGTATTGATATGCCGTAAATAGATTTCCCATGCAGAACAAAATAGACCTAATCCCTTGAATTTTGTGTCTGAATAGATCATATCATTGGGAAGATCTTTAGGCATTTGCAAAATTTCCTTAAGTGCTCCTCTTACCATTATGTCTGCATCATTTACAAATTTATGGGGTATCTTGGTTGGATGTATCGTCTGAAGTGGATATACTAAACTGGGACACATTGACGTGTTAATTATTGTGAATTTTTTATCTGCCTGCAAGAGTGGAGATGAGATAAGGAGTTCCAGATTTGTTTTCAGTTTATTTAAAGTGGAGAGAGAGTCAAAATTAATCTTGTCACTGAAATTGACACCCAGGTATCGAATAAAATCGCCTTTCTGGAGACATGGAATTTCATTTTTGGGTGAAATGTTAAAATTCTCTTCTGAGAGGTTCCCTTTGGTGATATTTATTCCCTTGCATTTATTTATATTGATGTTAAGACCAATTTGGTTAAATTGCTGAATCACGTAAGATGTAAGACATAAAGCAGAAGCCTTGTCTTTACCTATTAAAACTATGTCATCAGCGAAGCCCATTACCGTGAAATAATCTTGATTAGGACTCAGCTAAAATCCGTATATTGAGGCCATACTTTGTTAACTTAGTTCATTTAAAATGTGATCTATTGAAAGATTAAACAGTGTTGGAGATAATGGAGAACCTTATAATACTCCTCTAGTTAACATAATGGGCTTGATTTTACCTCTGTTTGACTGCACTTCTGTAATATTTCCTATCTGCAGGTTAGTTACAAGATCGGTGAGGTTGGAAGGAATAGGTAAAGCTTTTAAAGTGTTTCTTAGATGTTCATGTCCCACATTGTCAAACGCTTTTCTCACATCCAAAAATACTATAGCCAGATCTGATCTCTTCGTTTTGGCTTCCAGAAACAGGAAATCAAGTAAGGCGATATTAATGTGGGTACCTGGGGTGTTGGTGAAGCCTCTTTGGATGGGATTGAAGCTTACAATTTCACGTTTGTCCAGTCTCCTTATAACAGAGCATAACGTCACTGATCACCAGTTTTTTATGTCTTCAGTGTCTCTCCCGTTGTGAATTAGAATGGTCCTAGCATGTCTCAGCTTTGAGGGCACAAATCCTGTTTTTAGCATACGTGTAGCTACAGCTGCGATTATTTCTACTGCAATTACATCGTTAACAGCTCTGACAATCGTGTGGTCCGGACCAGGTGAGGTATCTATTGTAATGTTATGAAGGGCTGATTGAATTTCACTACTGCTTATAGTATTAGTAGACGTAGCGTCTATTTCTGCTCTTTCGACTTTGGAAAGAAAGGAACCATATTCTGTACGAATCATGTGGTTTGGTTTTCCATGGTTTTCAGAAAAGTGATTACCTATGAGAAACTAAAAGGGCTCCTAGATTCTGAAAAATTGGCAAAATATCGAACATTAACCTAACTATGAAAACTAAAGCTGGATTTGTAAAATAAGTAACAAAATTAATCAAAAAATTAGAAATACAAGAAAAAAATAAAATAAAGAGAACATAATATATTGTATCAACCCAATTGATAATTTCAGCATTGATTATAATCTGTTGTTGTTGTTTTCTAGTGCCTCGCATCTGGCAATGAAGCCATTAGCATTCGTGCTTTCCAATACTTTTGAACTGTAGTTTCTTCTGATCTTAATGCTTCACAGGTCTTCAAGTGTTCTTCATTCATTTCTGCTGGATCGTTACACAGGACACATATCGGTGAGGCTGAGATACCTATTCTGTAGAGATGACTTGCCAAGCAGTAAGAATACCACTTGCTATTTGACGAGCCTTTGGAAGTATATGTGTAGTGTACTGATCCATTTCAAAGTATATTTCCTGTTCTTGTGATATATTGGCTTCTTTGTATGTGGCTTTCATGTAACTGTTTTCTTAACGGGCACCAGTTTTACAATGTGGCAGTTACATCACCCGACTTAAACCCCCATTTTGCAAGGGGGACCACACCTATCGTTGGTCAACGGGTCCATCGGACCTAGCCGGGAGGACTAAATAGATGATATTTAGATCCACCGACCTTCCCCTCGTGTGCCTCTGAGGGACGCTGTTGTGCTGTGATAGGGCAGCACATATGTAAATGGCATTTCCTCCATTTTAGATGAAACAGTTATACCGCTGTGATTCGGTCCCCAGAGCCTCATCTGTTAAAAGCAGGGTGCACCACGGGCAGGATGAGGATGGGAATTGGGTAGGAGAGGCTATAGGAGGCGCATCACTACCCCTTACCCTTATAATCTAAATTATACAATTTTATTAAAAAAAAAGAGAAACTGCTCCAGACATGGCTAAGGCTTTAGCTTTAGAAACTATACACATACAGATGGGTCTCTCTTAGATGAATACGGAGCTGGTGGAATATGGAAATTCTCTTTCTACAAACATGCTGGACGAAATACTGTCTATTTTGATAGTGAAGCTATTTATCTTTCGGTCCAAAACATTCTTATTTGGCTGCAACGATGCAAGAATATTGCTATTTTGTTACATTCTAAAGCAGCAATTCAAGCTGTAGCATCAACATCCTGTCCAAAAATGGAAAAAATTCTAGAAATGCCAAATATAGTGCAAACCATTAAAAATACTTGAAAAACATGGTTTTACAATGGATACCAGCCCATTGTGGAACAAAGGGGACTGAAAAGGCTGATATATTAGCGAAAAAAAGGATGTAAATGAAACACAAAGAAACAAAAGCCTTTTCATATGAGTAAATTAAAAGTATTATAAATAAAAAAACTATTGATAATTACAAATCTGGACTAACTGAAAAAATTAGTAACCAAAATATGAAAATACTTCTAGAAAATCCCTCTGTGATTTCAGAATTGCCATATAAATCTGCTGTTACCATGATGAGACTTACTACAGAATATGATTGCCTGGGAAAACATCTTCATAGAATTGGCATACTAACTTCTCGAAATTCTGTATTGTGCTCTCAAGATATAGAAATTAATAAAGAACATCTACAAAACTGTGCAACTTTACAAAATAACATCTAAGTATTGGGAAGCAAGAGGGAGAGTGATTTATATACATACAAATATTATGGAAAAATATCAAAAACTGCATCCAAAAAAATTAAAAACGTATTTGAGCATACCTAGGATCCAGCTCTGTGGTTAATAAATAATTTAGCCTGGAGGTCTTGAAGGCCTACAATGCCTCAAGTTTTCGAAAATACTGGACCTGACTTCTAAGAACCTGATGTGCAGCTGACACAAAAATTGCATCATTGTGTTTGTGGTGCTATCTTCCTATAACAATTTTGGCTTCTTCCACATAGACCTTTATGACAACACTCGCAGAAAATATAATGGTATTCTAGTTCAAATATTGAAAAAAAGTTTAATAATATCGTAACAAAACGACAAAATCCAATAGTCCTCTTACTTTTCTAACGCTTTCTTTTCCTCTAAATTCTACTACATATGCACAATGCTAACGCAGTTTATAGTCTCCACTATTATAATTCACAATTGTTCTTCTGATAATCCTTCTCAGTCTTTCAATGACTTTCTCCAGTTTCACTGTGTCTTATATCTTTACAATTACAATACAATCATTCGATACAACACTCCTATTTATACTGGAGCCGACATCATGAGATCTTCCAGAACCCTCCATACACACATGCAATGACTCAGCGGAATTACTGGAAGCTTCTGGATGGTACAGTGCTATCACTCTTTCGATCACATACACAGTCACTAGTTGTCCTGTAGCCTCGGACCTACTTTATGTTTTACCGGCATCATTGTTTATGGACACCCAAACACAGTCTCACCCCGTATCCAAGGTCACCGGGCCCCTCTCGTTGAACGATCCAATGTCACAATATGCACCGCAGGCTGATAGATTATCATCACAAAAATGGAGGTCGCTTGCACAGCAACAGTCTGCCTTTCTCGGCGCGATTTACGAGACAAATGTCACTATTTTCCTATTAAGCAGTTTCTTAACTGTCTTCCAAAGATTTATACTAGATTGAGTGCACCCTCACCAGACAGTCCAGCATGTCAGCAATGGGTACTGAATGTGGGTCCTACCGTACCATACAGAACGAGATGACTTTGCGGTAGCGTGTGGGGCTTCCATTGGTATTCCACTCCCATTGACCGCCTGCTCTGATCTTGCTTTTCCGTGGTTTTTCCTGGTTGGATGGTGAATGTTGTTACAAGCTTTCAACGATGGTAGAGGAAACCTCTGAACAACTTTCACACCGAACTCAGGTCCGGAAACATCTCAATTGATAGGTACAAGCATTGGTGTGTGTTGTCATAATGCTATCTGTAACTGATAACTAGAATAAAGCTCTTCATTTTACAGTGATTCGGTGCTATGGTAAATCGTAATGTCTTTTTTAATGTGGACCAAGATGTTGACATGGTGACGTTTACTTGTTGATATGTTAACGTTACACTTCGCATTCAGGCAACTTCGTTTATGCAAAAGTAAATGTTAATAAAAGAAAAGCTTCAAGGTTTTATCGGTTTATATTTTCCAACTTGGCCCTACAAAACCTTTTAATAGAATCTCTCATTTTCGTCAAGCAGTTATCCTCTCAGGTTCCAGTGTGACAATTATAGAAATTACTTCCAAGTTGTCGTTAAAAAAAACTGTTACAGAATGTTAGAAAAACAGCACTTCAAAAACAGTTAGTCTTCCAATGGATACCAGCTCACTGTAGACTGAGCGATAATGATAAAGCTGATTTTCTTGCAAAAAAGGGTGCCGGCAGTGTACAGAGATCTATAGTTCATGCAGCTAAAAGATTAACTAACACTGGATTCCAAAAATTACTGCAAAATATTACTATGAAAAATCAAAAAATAAAAGATGGGAACTACCAAATGTTCAAACAGTAATTCCTGAGTATCCTCGAAATACGACAGTTCAACCTTCAAGTTATCGGTGTGGGTGGCTCAGTTGGTTAGACGCTGGCCTACTGATACCAAGGTCGCGGGTTCAAACCCGGCCCAGGCCGATGGTTTTTAAGTGTGCTTAAAAACGACAGCTCCATGTCAGTAGATTTACTGGCATGTGAAATAACTCCTGCGGGACGAAATTCCGGCACACCGGCGACGCTGATGTGATCCTGGCAATTGACAGCGTCGTTAAACAACAAAATAATTTCTAATTTGAACCTTCAAGTTGATTACAGAACATGATTGTCCGGCTAAACAGTTGAACAGAAATTGGGTATATTCTTCACCAGTCTGTCCTCTATGTGATCTACAAGAGGAAATGGGCCAAGACCACCTTCAAATATGCCCGGCCATTTCTAGCCCCCCATCCATCAGTGAAAGATATTGGAGAGCAAGAGGACTAATGACTTCATTGTCAGAAATCCAGCATTAGCTAACAACAACATATTTTCCTACCATATGTACCATTTTTACAAGATTTCACAGATGTTTGCATCGAACAGCGATCCTACGAGTAAACTTCAATGAAAATGGTGCGAGAAGAACTCGCAGAATTCCAGTTCGAGGAAGAGCTGTTGGAAGTGAACCATTCTGCATGCGTAATATTTGTACCCATTTCATGGTCAAAAGATCCAGACAGCGAGTCCAACTGATTGTAATCCTCGGGTGGAATTCTGTCACTGATTTTTAAAGAAGAGTATTCACGAACTTCTTTTTTAGCATTGTGTTATTTTCTTATGAGTCAGCGGGAATAGTCATGTCTCAACTGAGGAAAATCCATACCTTCAATCATAAGAAATCATCGACAGTAATGTCTAGTCAACGTGGGGGTGGTAACCAGCATGATCACTTGATAGTTATAAATCAACTGCCATCTCATTTAAATAGACTATTCCACTCAAATCTCACGAAGCTGCAGAAGTACAGCGCAGTAGTGCGCGAAACACATCGGTAACTACCAGACGCTCTCCTCCTAAAGGCAGCCCGACATCGTTGGCCATCTTTGATGAAAGTGACGCGCATCGTCACAGCCAGAGGACCGCGCCCGCTGGTACGCCTGGAATTCTGGGATGGGGCGGATTACCACCTTGACTGACGGGATCCCTGCCCTCGAGCAGGTGCTCCCGGTTGAGGCTAGCCGGAGTGTCCGCCCTATTCCTTGCCGACGCTGCTGCTGCCAATACGGTCGCATCATCGACGCCTGCACCGACGCCCTACGCTGCCACCACTGTGGCGCTGGCACCATCACATCTTGCACCAGCCATAACCCGACACGCCGCTCCGTGTACTGTGCCACGTACAATTACACTGGACACTTCACGAGCCAAGCGGCGTGCCCCGGGAATCCATACGTCAACCGACTACTACACAACAACCAGTCTCCAACCCTTGGACCAACACAGCCATACGCCGACCGCACGCAGACACCACCCGACAAACCGCAGCAAGACATCACAAACAACGATCTCCACACTTCAGCACTCCACACCACCGCAGCGCTTCGAAAACTGCATGAGGTTGAGACAGAATATTAGACCCCAATAGAAAATCGTTCATATAAATGTTTGTTAAAAGTGTATAAATTTCTAGTTCTTGTTTGGGTGTATCAGGAACTTATCTTTAATATTCAGGATAGCCAATGTTCTGTTGTTACTAGCTAGTCTGTTGTGTTAAATAATAAAAACTATTTGCGCGGATGAATACAAAATGGCGGTGTGTTGCGTCAGAAGGACGCCGAGAAATAGTTCATTAGCGTCCATATGCTCAAGGTGATAAGACGTGTTTTGGTAGCGTATGAATATGGAACTTTCACCAAACTTTTATCCAGCGTAAATTCTACCAAATCATTTAAGTGTGAAGGTTTTTGAGTATTTAATATGGTGCTGAGAGTGTAAAATAACGAAGTGTTAATGAATAAATATGTTGTGATAAAGAAACATTGCTATATGCATTCCATCCGTTACCTCGACCCTGTAGATAGGAATCGCGTCTGCTATCACAGTATTCCATCTTTCTGAGAACATTATTCTTTCTGCTATGTGTTACCAGTAATCATTTTGAGACGGAATATTGACTAATAGAAAGTTGTTCATGTAAATATTTTTGTAAGAGTGTGTAAATTTTTAATTCTTTTAATTTGGGTGTATCAGGGACCTATTTCTTTTTGATATTCAAGATCCAAGGTCTTCTCGTCACTTTGAGTTCAACCAATGAGAACTGTTGCGCGGATGAATACATAAGAATGGCGGTGTTGCGTCATACCCACGCCAGAAACTACTTTCATTAGCGTCTGTGAGCTCAAAGTGGAAGGACGTATAATTGCTGATGGCGTGTGAACATGTAAATTACACCCAAACTTTTAACCAGCGTAGACGCTATCGAATTTTAAAAGTTGTTAACTAACTGAAATTGTGATAAAAAGAGTAAATAACGAATAAATGTGTTTGTGATAAAAGAACGTTGGTTTATGCATTCCATTCTTAAACCATCGACCCTGAAAATAAGAGTAGCGTCTACTATAACAAACTTTCCACCTTTTAGTAAAAACATTACTCCTGCTGCTATATTCACGCTGATATGTGTTGTCCATCATTTAATAAAACCCCGTAACAAATGGCTTGCCCAACGTGGGGCGCGAATTTAGAATGGAATGCAAAATTACGAGAACAAAGTGTTAACATCGAATGACGCCATCTCATCGCGCAGGAAAAAGACGCCATTAGACCATCGTCTGATATCAACAAAACATCGATACACGGAGAATCAACGTGGGAAAAACACCGGAGATCATCTGGCGAAGCCAACTACCCAGGAGACGTAAATAACTGGACGAAGAACCAGCAGAAAAGAAAGTAGGATCAAAACTTTTTGTTTTTACATACATTTTATTTCCATTGGTTAATGCTACTCAGAAGTGGCAAAGTAGCGGGACTTTCAACATTAAGTGAATTAGATAAAGGAATTAAAATGTCGCGAAAAGAGATAGAAACAGGAGTGGGGGAAGGGGCAGATAGGCCTAGTTATCAGGAAGGATTAGAAAGTGAGGAACAGGCGGAAATAAGCAAAGACCAAAGGTTAATGATGATGATGTTTGAAAGACTAGAACAGAAACTGGAACAAAACAAGGTAGAATTAGGTCAGAAAATGGAACAAAATAACATAGAATTGAGACAGGACATAGAACAAAGTTTAGGTCAGAAACTGGAACAGAATAAAAAAGAAATAGAACAGAAAATGGAGGAAGTGAGAAAAGACTTAGAACAGAAAATGGAATTAGGTAGACAGAACTTAGAACAGAAAATGGAATTAGGTAGACAGAACTTAGAACAGCAAATGGAATTAAGAAGACAGAACCTAGAACAGAAAATAGAATTAGGAAGACAGGAGTGTAAAGAAAATATGAAAGTAATGGAAACTAATTTAAAATTAGTACATAAAAACTTAAATGAAACAAAGGAAGCCTTAGAAGCTAGGATAGAAATTGTAGGAGATAGGATGGGAAAGATAGAATCAGAGATGAGAGAGAATAAAATTGTGTTAGAAGGGGAAATTGCTAGATGTAGGGATGAAATAACAGAATGTAATACAAGTGTAGACTGTAAGATTACAAATGTAAAAGCAGAAATAACTGAGGAATTAAGGAAAGAGATTGAGGTAGTAAAGAAAGACATTATTAATGAAACTGTAGAACAAATTGTAATTCCTAAAATTAAGACAATGAATGATGTGATGCTTTCACAACAGGATGCTATAAATGATATGAAACAAAGCCACTTAGAAATAAAGAATGATTTAAAATCAATCTGTGAAGAAATGAAAAAAGGGAAAGAAAGTTTGGCTAATGTAAATGATGTTGTGAAGGCATTACAAAGACAAGATGATTTAGATGTAAGTAATGTACAAGATGAGAGTTACTTGAGTAATGTACAAAATGTTGACTCACCATACAGAGAAAGAGGTTCACAACCAAACAATGACACAACACATAACACATGTTACACCAACAGCATATTACATGAAATCACACCACCTACATTTGACGAGGAGAAGGGAGATGATCCAAAACTCTTTGTTAAAGAGATGGAAGAATATTTTAAAGTGAAAAGGATACCAAACGAGCTTAGGATGATGATAGTTAAGAAAAGCTTAAAAAACAAGGCATTAGAATGGCTCAGGTTAACACTAGCTGGTCATGAGTCTTATAGCTCATTCAGAAATTTATTCCTATCAAGGTATTGGGGCCCAGCTAAACAAAACCAAACTAGGGTAGAGCTAGCGACAGGTAGATACGATCCAACCAAAGGGTTGTCGTTAGTCGATTATTTTATGAAAGTAGCCAACAAAGGAAAGCTATTAGACCCCAACTTGTCGGAGGCAGAACTAATTGCCAGCATAACAAGACATTTCCCAGACACAGTGAGAACAGGATTAATTGTTGCGAGGCCAGTAGATTTTGCAGATATGATAGAACTGCTGACAGCCTTCGAAACACAAAATGGTTGGCCTAATGAGCATAGACATAGGAACGGTCACCCAAACTCACCCATCCTAAACCGGAACACGGCTACGAACAACCAGAGTGAGGGAGAACATAGAAATACTAGGAGTACCCATGAAAGGGGGAGAGGGGCACATCATTTCCCACAACCACATAATCATGGCGAGAGGATGGAGAACACAAGACAGCGGTACCACGACACGATACCGAATGGTGAATCGAGATACAGAACATATACATATGATCGTGGAAGACCAGGAGACCATACCCATCAAGTGAATCACATACGATTCAGTAGGGAACACTTGAACAACCACAGACCGTCATACGACAGAGGTTCACGCCAAAGGGGCAGAGACCAATGGTACACTAACAACACAAGACAGCAGGAAGTAGAAGAAGATGTGCCAAACAGGGCAGATACTGCACAGAATACAGAAACGACAACCACCACCAACACTCAGGGAAATTACAACAACTAAGTTCGTCCCAACCGAGTGGATGACAAACAACAAAATCTCAGCAACCTACAATTGACATCGACACCATGATGGCTACACGAAGAGAGAGATGGAACCACTGGTCATAACAAAACAGCTGGGTGACCACACGTATGAGCTACAGAATACAAATGGCAAGTTGGTAGGAAGATACCACAAAAATAAATTGAAGCCATACAAAGAAAGGACCAAATAGTCTTTGTCAACAAATGTGTAAGGCAGGAATAATAGAGATGAAAGAAGATAACAATTTTTGATGGGTTACTTATAGGAAATTATATTCAGAATAGGATTACAACAGGGAAGAAAATCAACATAGTCATTGGCTATATCGACCACAAAGAGCATTGTCAACAAAGACAGATGAGGACACTGATTGTCATTAAATAAATGAATCATAGCGACGGAAGATAATATGTTTTTGACATAAGGATGTCAGGGACAAAAATAAAAATGAATCAATTATGATGAAAAAGATATAATATTTCGACACAAAGATGTCGAGGGTAAATTGAGAAGAAAAATAATACAATTACAGAATAATTGTAAGTATAGAAGTTTTCTCTTATAGAAATAAGAGACAAAGAAATGACAATTAGTGAAGTGAGGAAAACCATAACCAGAAAAACAATGCCCATGAATTGAGATGAATATAGCCAATGCTAAGCTCGAAGAAATGTTGAACCAAAACAACAATGAATAATAACCCAATCAAGAAATTAGTACTATTAGTAACATCAGAGTTTAAGAACCGACTCAACAACCTGCCTATACATAACAAGTTTATAAGACAAAGAAGGCAAAGAACTGAATAAAGTATTGCCATAAATAAGATCATAATCATTAGCTCAAAATTTGTATCCTGTTTTTCTCTCCTCATAGCAAAGAATACAAGTCAAAAACCACATGAAACACTTAAATTGTATTTGTGTCAATGTCAAATGTACAATAACTGAGTATGTGTTGTATAAGAACTGAATATGTGTTGTACAATAACTGAATATGTATTGTATGATAACTGGATATATTGTGTAATAACTGAATATGTTGAGTAATAACTAAATGTGTTATGCAAAAACTGAATGTGTATTGTGTAATAACTGAATATGTATTGCATAATAACAGAACATATGTGATATGATAGCAGGATATATTGTGCAATAACTGAATATGTATTGTGTAATAATTGGACATGTTGTGTAGTAATCAAATGTGTTGTACAATAACTGAATATGTATTGTATAATGACTGAAGGTGTATTGTATAATAACAACATATATGATATGATAACTGGGTATATTGTACAATGACTGAATATGTATTGTGTAATAATTGGACATATTGTGTAATAACTAAATGTGTTGTACAATAACTGGATATGTATTGTATAATAACCGAATGCATTGTGTAGTAACCGAATATCTGAAACTTATAAAGACATGTTGTATTATGTCAAAACAAAGGACAAAGACAAACAGTGAAGAAGACTGTAAAAAAAAAAATATAAATAAAATATATATATATATATATATATATATATATATATATATATATATATATATATATATATATATATTGTACAAAGTGATTGAATCATAGAAGTAGGGAGAAGTATTGTATTGTGTTTCAAGATTGTGAATAAGGTGACAACTTGAAAAACAAAACAAGGGGCATATGAGACGGAATATTGACTAATAGAAAGTTGTTCATGTAAATATTTTTGTAAGAGTGTGTAAATTTTTAATTCTTTTAATTTGGGTGTATCAGGGACCTATTTCTTTTTGATATTCAAGATCCAAGGTCTTCTCGTCACTTTGAGTTCAACCAATGAGAACTGTTGCGCGGATGAATACATAAGAATGGCGGTGTTGCGTCATACCCACGCCAGAAACTACTTTCATTAGCGTCTGTGAGCTCAAAGTGGAAGGACGTATAATTGCTGATGGCGTGTGAACATGTAAATTACACCCAAACTTTTAACCAGCGTAAACGCTATCGAATTTTAAAAGTTGTTAACTAACTGAAATTGTGATAAAAAGTGTAAATAACGAATAAATGTGTTTGTGATAAAAGAACGTTGGTTTATGCATTCCATTCTTAAACCATCGACCCTGAAAATAAGAGTAGCGTCTACTATAACAAACTTTCCACCTTTTAGTAAAAACATTACTCCTGCTGCTATATTCATGCTGATATGTGTTGTCCATCATTTAATAAAACCCCGTAACAATTTTAAAAAACTGCACCAAGGTAATACAAACACTCACAAACCGAGTCACGACATGGGAAGCAGCCCTTGCTCATGCACTCAAAACATCCAGAACGCCGACAGAAGAGTAACAACCACACAAGACGCCAAGATGCAGACACCAGCACTACAGGAAGAATGGATTGAGGCACAACGAAGACGACAACGCCAGCACACGGAATCACTAGGCCAATGTTTTTATAACCGCTATGGACAACCCAGCAATAACCTCTGCGCCTTACCATTCATAATGTGTACTAAAAACGCACAACCTCAACATCAAATTGAATGATTGAATGAACACAAAATAAAAACAGAAAAGAAAAACATAAAATAGCCCTTTTTATCCCCAGTTAAATAAAGAACTACCTCGCGGCTGAAGAGTGAACACTGCCACATTGTAAAACTAGTGCCCATTAAGAAAACAGTTACATGAAAGCCACATACATTAATTTTAGTTACTTCCTCTGCTTTAAGTATTGGAAAGCACGAATGCTAATGGCTTCATTGCCAGATGGAAGGCACTAGAAAGCAACAACAACTTCCTCTGCTTTTCTTATATTGTGATCAGGTTAGAGAATCCAGCTGCACTGTACTACAGATGCGCAACGTGATTAATGAAAAAGACAGGCTGCGGCGCAATTTGGAATCTGATACATGACTAACATTGTGCTGCATCATGATAAAACTATATCTCTTGTATGAACTCAACGAGCAGTTTTTTTTTTTTTTTTTTTTTTTTTTTTTTTTTTTTTTTTTGTTCTTACAATAAGGATGTATAGGGATTGTGATTTTAGTTCATTGGGCCATGAACGGACAAGGAGAATTATGTCACTGCAGTTCGTACCAAAGCCTTTTTTGTTAGCCACCATACGCAACAGCTGACGTAATTTGACGCAATAGAGCCACTATTCAAATGTGAGATATGGCTGACTCTCGCTTCGATAAGTATTTAATGTTGAAATAGATCAAATAATTCCAAGTGGGAAACCTCAGAACACTGGATACAGTAGGATATATGTTTGGAATCAGTTCAACAAATTTTGTATCGAACTAAATTATAAATTAACAGCAGATACTCCAACTTTCGGCATTGCCAACATCTTAAAAAATTGGAGCATTGGTATGAAAGCCTTGTAGGTCCCAATGGACGCTGATGTATGTGTACAGTGATATTTTTAGAGGTGGTGCGTGACCTTGTCACTCGCGCATATCCGAGTATCACGCAAAGCGATGGTGGGGGTAAGTTTCCACCAGCAGCCTGCTGGCTAGTGGGCTGGAAGTCGAAGAGATACTAACCAGACACCCCTTTTATCT
This sequence comes from Tenodera sinensis, assembly GCA_030765045.1. NCBI lineage: Eukaryota > Metazoa > Arthropoda > Insecta > Mantodea > Mantidae > Tenodera > Tenodera sinensis. The sequence continues at coordinate 31,586,363 of CM060963.1, read as the reverse complement.
TGCAATAGACAAGTGGACTCGACCATGAACTACTGCGCAACATTACGACACACGCCACCTCTAAAAAATACCTCTGTGCCTGCTTCCTGTTTCTCTGAAGAAGTTAGTAATTACAATACAGCATTTAAATAACATTTCATGGGCTATATCATCCCGTAATTCCTGAAGTAGTCTTAGTAAATGCAACTCGTTATAGTCAAATTCTCTAGATAAGTTGACAATCATTCGTGGCATTACTTATGATAAATTTACCACAACGTTCTTGATAAGAGTGTAACACCCTGGCTACTAGAGGATATCCCACATGATTTTGTCATCACATGTGAAATGTGTGTTTTCTTTCTTCTGGGTTCATCCAAAATACCTTTCTTTTGAGTTACCGACCAGATCGAAAGAGGGCATAATAGCAAGAATACTAATTTCCTACTACACACTTAATAACATACCAGGAATCTGAGTGAGTACGACAGTCGACGGTACTTGTATTGAGGCTGGTGGAGAACATTTTTAACAGCTCTTAAAATGTGTGTTGTATTTTAACTGTACTGTTGTGAGTGCTATGACCTTCAAGTGTAATTAATAAATAAAAGTTCGTAATCATAATATAAATGTTTAGGTTTAGTATTATCATCATGAAGTGTTTCTAGGCCAGGGATCTTATGTGTGATTATTCATAACTGTCTCCTCTATCATCCCTAATAGTACGAAACATAATGATGAACAATGACTCTGGCTCTGTGTACAGGTATTTTACTCGAACCTTGCTTATACCATCCCGATGGGAAACAGGCGTGCTCGATTGGGAGGAGACATGCTCAGTGAGCGGTCCATTGGCTATTCACAAAAGGAAGCAGAATATCTTACAATTAGCAGTAAGTTTAATTTTCAATACGGTATACGTATAGAATAAACTAAATGGCAATAAAGGTTGTTTCCATCAAAATTAAGAATAGTGTTTTAGATTTTGCGCTTATAGATAAATACCTACATTTCTGAGGCAAGGATGTCACATCAAATGTAGTCACCAGACCAGTGTCGTCCAAGATGTAGCTGTTTGAGTCTTCTTTATCTCTGCTTCTTATTAAAGTCTCTGCAATTGATAGCAAAATTACAGTATTCTTTACTTTCTACATTGCTAACCATATGCTAAAGGGGGTATAAAAAGATCATTTTATTATTTTCTCTGTTTACTTCTTCCGGTCTCAAAATCATACACAATTAATGCATATTTTGATGCATCTTGCAATCGGAAAAATGGCAGTTTTAGAAAAAAAAAAGGGTTTTTTCGCATATGTTTGTCCATTGTTGCATGACAAGAACTTACAGCTGGTTCCGCAGCTCAGCCGGCAGAGCGCTGCTTACTGTCCAAGGGGTCCCAGGTTCCATTCCCGGCTAGAATTTTTTCTCTAGCCAAGATTATTCCCTGTCCTCCCCGGAGTCTGGAAGTATGAACGAGAGTTTGCACGAATGTGTGTGCGTGAATTAAATGTATAAAACAAACCCTCAAGAGTTAAAACTCACTGTTAAACCAGAAACGCCATTGCCTATAGGTAACACGTTCCACAGGAGAGGCCGCTGACATGAACATCGGAGTTAAAGGCTAGACATAAATAGAGCAATTAAAACAAAACTTACAAGTAAAACAGGCTTTGTTTTAAAAATTTCAGTGGCATGAATTTCTTAGAGTATGTGGTTGGTGCTAAAATGTGTTTAAGGAGATTTTCTACTGAATTTAGGCTAAAAAGTTTCAATTTTACAATTTTGACAGCATAGTAATATAAATGCTAGAAAAATATATGCCAAGCTTCTTATTCGTATTCTAAATGCATATTTCTAGTTTCTAAGTACAATTTAAAACACGCGAAATCATGCAAACTAAGAAACAACCTCGATTCTGCAAATGAAAGCTCACATTCAATTAGGAAATTTAAAACATTGAGACAGAATATTGACTAATAGAAAATTGTTCATGTAAATATTTTTGTAAGAGTGTGTAAATTTTTAATTCTTTTAATTTGGGTGTATCAGGGACTTATTTTTTTTAATAATACTCAAAATAGACAATGTCTTCTCGTCACTTTGAGTTCAACCAATGAGAACTGTTGCGCGGATGAATACACAAGAATGGCGGTGTTGCGTCATAGGACGCTAGGTACTATATTCATTAGCGTCTGTGAACTCAAAGTGGGAGGTCGTATAATTGCTGATGGTGTGTGAACATGTAAATTACACCCAAACTTTTAACCAGCGTAGACGCTGTCGAAATTTAAAAGTCGTTAACTAATTGAAATTGTAATAAGAAGTGTAAATAACGAATAAATGTGTTTGTGATAAAAGAACGTTGGCTTTTGCATTCCATTCTTCGACCACCAACCCTGCAGATAAGAGTGGCGTCTGCTACAACAAACTTTCCACCTTTTAGTAAAAACAATACTCCATTTGCTGCTATATTCACGCTGATATATGACCATCTTTTATAATAAAACCCCGCCACAAATGGCTTGCCCAACGTGGAGCGCGAATTTAGAATGGAATCCAAAATTACGAGTGCGATAAACATCAAAATGACGCTATCTCATCGTGCAGGAGAAAGACGCCATTAGACCATCGACTGATATCAACAAAACATCGATACACGGAGAATCAACGTGGGAAAAACACCGGAGATCATCTAGCGAAGCCAACTACCCAGGAGACGTAAATAACTGGACGAAGAACCAACAGAAAAGAAAGTAGGATCAAAATTTTTTGTTTCTTTATACATTTTATTTCCATTGTGCATGTTTTTGAGAAGTGGAAAAGTAACAGGACTTTCAACATTAAGTGAATTAGATAAAGGAATTAAAATGTCGCGAAAAGAGATAGAAACAGGAGTGGGGGAAGGGGCAGATAGGCCTAGTTATCAGGAAGGATTAGAAGGTGAACAGGCGGAAATAAGCAAAGATCAAAGGTTAATGATGATGATGTTTGAAAGACTAGAACAAAAAATGGAACAGAATAAGGCAGAATTAAAACATGACATAGAACAAAGTTTAGGTCAGAGTATAGAACAAAAACTGGAACAAAACAAAGTAGAATTAGGTCAGAAAATAGAGGGAGTGAGAGAGGACTTGGAAAATAATAAGAAAGAGATAGGTCAGAAAATGGAGGAAGTGAGAAAAGACTTAGAACAGAAAATCGAATTAGGTAGACAGAACTTAGAACAGAAAATAGAATTAGGAAGACAGGAGTGTAAAGAAAATATGAAAGTAATGGAAACTAATTTAAAATTAGTTCACAAAAACTTAAATGAAACAAAGGAAGCCTTAGAAGCCAGGATAGAAATTGTAGGAGATAGGATGGGAAAGATAGAATCAGAGATGAAAGAGAATAAAATTGTGTTAGAAGAAGAAATTGCTAGATGTAGGGATGAAATAACAGAATGTAATACAAATGTAGACTGTAAGATAACAAATGTAAAAGTAGAAATAACTGAGGAATTAAGGAAAGAGATTGAGGTAGTAAAGAAGGACATTATTAATGAAACTGTAGAACAAATTGTAATTCCTAAAATTAAGACAATGAATGATGTGATGCTTTCACAACAGGATGCTATAAATGATATGAAACAAAGCCACTTAGAAATAAAGAAAGATTTAAAATCAATTTGTGAAGAAATGAAAAAAGGGAAAGAAAGTTTGGCTAATGTAAATGATGTTGTGAAGGCATTACAAAGACAAGATGATTTAGATGTAAGTGATGTACAAGATGAGAGTTATTTGAGTAATGTACAAAATGTTGACTCACCATACAGAGAAAGAGGTTCACAACCAAACAATGACACAACACATAACACATGTTACACCAACAGCATATTACATGAAATCACACCACCTACATTTGACGAGGAGAAGGGAGACGATCCAAAACTCTTTGTTAAAGAGATGGAAGAATACTTTAAAGTGAAAAGGATACCAAACGAGCTTAGGATGATGATAGTTAAGAAAAGCTTAAAAAACAAGGCATTAGAATGGCTCAGGTTAACACTAGCTGGTCATGAGTCGTATAACTCATTCAGAAATTTATTCCTATCAAGGTATTGGGGCCCAGCTAAACAAAACCAAACTAGGGTAGAGCTAGCGACAGGTAGATACGATCCAGCCAAAGGGTTGTCATTAGTCGACTATTTTATGAAAGTAGCCAACAAAGGAAAGCTATTAGACCCCAACTTGTCGGAGGCAGAACTAATTGCCAGTATAACAAGACATTTCCCAGACACAGTGAGAACAGGATTAATTGTTGCGAGGCCAGTAGATTTTGCAGATATGATAGAACTGCTGACAGCCTTCGAAACACAAAATGGTCGGCCCAATGAGCATAGACATAGGAACGGTCACCCAAACTCACCCATCCTAAACCGGAACACAACTACGGACAACCAGAGTGAGGGAGAACATAGAAATACTAGGAGTACCCATGAAAGGGGGAGAGGGGCACACCATTTCCCACAACCACATAATCATGGCGAGAGGATGGAGAACACAAGACAGCGGTACCACGACACGATACCGAGGGGTGAATCGAGATACAGAACGCATAGATATGATCGTGGAAGACCAGGAGACCGTACCCATCAAGTGAATCATATACGATTCTGTAGGGAATACATGAACAGCCATAGGCCGTCGTACAATAGGGGTTCACGTCAAAGGGGCAGAAACCAAGGGAAAACCGACAACGTAAGACAACAGGAACAGAATGAAAATGTGCCGGATAGGACCGATACTGCACAGAATACAGAAACAACAACCACCACCAACACTCAGGGAAATTACAACAACTAAGTTCGTCCCAACTGGCTGGATGACAAACAACAATATCTCAGCAACTTACAATTGACATCGACACCATGATGGCTACACGAAGAGAAAGATGGAACCACTGGTCATAACAAAACAGCTGGGTGACCACACGTATGAGCTACAGAATACAAATGGCAAGTTGGCAGGAAGATACCATAAAAACAAATTGAAGCCATACAAAGAAAGGACCAAATAGTCTTTGTCAACGAATGTGTAAGGCAGGAGTAGTAGAGATGAAAGAAGATAACAATTTTTAATGGGTTACTTATAGAAAATCATGTTCAGATTAGGATTACAACAGGGAAGAAAATCAACATAGTCATTGGCTATATCGACCACAAAGAGCATTGTCAACAAAGACAGATGAGGACACTGATTGTCATTAAATAAATGAATCATAGCGACAGAAGATAATATGTTTTTGACATAAGGATGTCAGGGACAAAAATAAAAATGAATCAATTATGATGAAAAAGATATAATATTTCGACACAAAGATGTCGAGGGTAAATGGAGAAGAAAAATAATACAATTACAGAATAATTGTAAGTATAGAAGTTTTCTCTTATAAAAATAAGAGACAAAGAAATGACAATTAGTGAAGTGAGGAAAACCATAATCAGAAAAACAATGCCCATGAATTGAGATGAATATAGCCAATGCTAAGCTCGAAGAAATGTTGAACCAAACAACAATGAATAATAACCCAATCAAGAAAATTAGTACTATTAGTAACATCAGAGTTTAAGAACCGACTCAATAACCTGCCTATACATAAGCTTATAAGACAAAGAAGGCAAAGAACTGAATAAAATATTGCCATAAACATGATCATAATCATTAGCTCAAAATTTGTATCCTGTTTTTCTCTCCTCATAGCAAAGAATACAAGTCAAAAACCACATGAAACACTTAAATTGTATTTGTGTCAATGTCAAATGTACAATAACTGAGTATGTGTTGTATAATAACTGAATATGTATTGTATGATAACTGGATATATTGTACAATAACTGAATATGTTGAGTAATAACTAAATGGTTTATGCCAAAACTGAATGTGTATTGTGTAATAACTGAATATGTATTGCATAATAACAGAACACATATGTGTTATGATAGCAGGATATATTGTGCAATAACTGAATATATATTGTGTAATAATTGGACATGTTGTGTAGTAATCAAATGTGTTGTACAATAACTGAATATGTATTGTATAATGACTGAAGGTGTATTGTATAATAACAACATATGTGATATGATAACTGGGTATATTGTACAAGGACTGAATATGTATTGCATAATAATTGGACATATTGTGTAATAACTAAATGTGTTGTACAATAACTGGATATGTATTGTATAATAACTGAATGCATTGTGTAGTAACCGAATATGTGAAACTTATAAAGACATGTTGTATTATGTCAAAACAAAGGACAAAGACAAACAGTGAAGAAGACTGTAAAAAAAAAAAAAAAAAAAATATATTGTACAAAGTGATTAAATCATAGGAGTAGGGAGAAGTATTGTATTGTGTTTCAAGATTGTGAATAAGGTGACAACTTGAAAAACAAAACAAGGGGCATATGAGACAGAATATTGACTAATAGAAAATTGTTCATGTAAATATTTTTGTAAGAGTGTGTAAATTTTTAATTCTTTTAATTTGGGTGTATCAGGGACTTATTTTTTTTAATAATACTCAAAATAGACAATGTCTTCTCGTCACTTTGAGTTCAACCAATGAGAACTGTTGCGCGGATGAATACACAAGAATGGCGGTGTTGCGTCATAGGACGCTAGGTACTATATTCATTAGCGTCTGTGAACTCAAAGTGGGAGGTCGTATAATTGCTGATGGTGTGTGAACATGTAAATTACACCCAAACTTTTAACCAGCGTAGACGCTGTCGAAATTTAAAAGTCGTTAACTAATTGAAATTGTAATAAGAAGTGTAAATAACGAATAAATGTGTTTGTGATAAAAGAACGTTGGCTTTTGCATTCCATTCTTCGACCACCAACCCTGCAGATAAGAGTGGCGTCTGCTACAACAAACTTTCCACCTTTTAGTAAAAACAATACTCCATTTGCTGCTATATTCACGCTGATATATGACCATCTTTTATAATAAAACCCCGCCACAACATACATACTTTATGATTTTATTTTCTTCTCGGCTTTGTTGAAAACAATGAGTTGACTTGTGTTTGTTTCATCTCCTTTATGCCTTAGTAAAAACTCTCCCCATGTTCTTCACTTAATACACCCAAGTTTCCAGCAAAATATGCAAGATACGCATGCAGAGAATCCAATTTATAGCTCATGTTGCATCCGAGTAATAGCATAAATTCAGACAATACCACATATTCTCCTTTTTCTTCTTTTTCATATTCTCATGTGAATTCTTTCTGTTTATTAATGTAAGAGATAAAATGGCTCAACATAATCGCATTAACTGTATAGATAGGGTTACCAGATTTTACCAAAATAAAAAAGGAGTTGCGTAAAATTTTACATAACAATAGCAACACTCAATTTATGTATGCTTAAAATGATAAATATACTTCTCTTTTACTTGTTATCTCGTTATGCTTTGATAATGATCTTGCACATTGCAATGTTTTGAGATCAGTGCTTGCAAATTTATAAAATACTTCACAACGTATAGTTTTGATAAGTTACTGATACCTGTAGTTCAGCCTTAAGTATCTACAGAATATCTGCTCCTTGTGTTACTCCACTTATTTTTCATTAGTGAGGAAATTCTTTCCTCAAATTTATTAGATCCGGGAATGCTAAACAAAAACCCTATCACTTTATGCATCTTGTTCTTTCATTGTTTTTAACATTTACTTAAAAATCAAATACTTTTGTTTCCACACCCTAACTTCAATTGTTCCTTTTCTTTATGGCCTTTTTTATTGTTGGTGCTGTTTCAGGTCAAACTGTGCACCATGTGAAATACTAAAATCTCTTCTACATCAAACATAAAATGTCTGCCTTATAAAGGACCAGCTTAACCCCGCAAACTGTTCTTCCCATATCTTTAAATACATTTCAATTTCTTCTTTAAGGTAGTCTTTGAAAGATGATCTTAATTTTCACTCATTTTAACACAGTGCTGTCTTATCACAATATTTACCACTCTCCAACTCAGAAAAAGCACAAATAAAACTTGCTAAACCCGATGGAGACAGTTTTCTGGACATCCTCATGTCCAATCATATCTGTTTCACTGTACTAACAACTCAGCTTCAATTTTCAAAATAACTAACTTGCCACTAATCCACTTTTTCGCCTGAATATTGTTTTTGGAGGAAAGATAAAGCCGCAGAAACAGGCCCCCCAAAACCGAGGAATCCTGCAAAATGGAGCATCTGGCAACCCTACCTCGTATTGCAACCGAGTAGTAACATAAATTCACACGATGTCACGTATTCTCCTTGTTCTTCTTCTTCGTATTTTCATATGAATACTTCTTGTTTATTAATGTAAAACACAAACACTCAACATAACTGCAATTAACTATGAAGAGATCTCTGTGGTACTCAAACATTGATAACATAAGATACAAAAAGAAATCGAAGTTCATATCCTTACATTGTGTGATCACACTCCGATGTTTGTACATATATTCCCTTATAGTCTGTATCATCTCATTTCTTGTAAGCAGCTGGTTCTTTCTCTATGAGAAGTTTCTGCTGTTTTTATAAACATAAAAACAAAAACTGGGCGGTGTATAAAAAGGAAAGTCAGCATGGATAATAATATCTAACCAGACGAAGGACCACTTATTTATAATTCTTCTTCTCTTTGAACGTTAACTTTGGTTTTTTCTTTGTTTTGTCTTTCGTGTGCTTTCTTAGTAGATTTATGTATGATGGCTACTACGAATAAACAAGGCTATATTGACGTTACTTTACCTGCTGTTACTTCTTCGTAACTGAGATTTTCTCTAGGAATAGCGACAAGGTAGTCCGAATGTGACAACGTACTCGTAGAAGTCACTCAGCTGCATTCATAAATCGCCAATGTAAGCTGTGGTATTTGGGTCGTTTAATAGTGCGTTTTCATGGTATTTGTTTTCTTGGTATGTTATAGTAGGGTAATAGTATGAATTCAAATATTGGTAATGGAAACATAATTGTTATAACAGAGTAGAATAATAGTCTGAATTCATATATTGGTAATGTAAATATAATTGTTATAGAAGAGTAGAATAACAGTATGAATTCATATATTGGTAATAGAAATATAATTGTTATAGAAGAGTAGAATAATAGTATGAATTCATATATTGGTAATGGAAATATAATATGTGAGAAATAGTTTTAAGCAGACGTATTCTACAGAAGTTGGAAATACTGGTACATGTGACTGTCTGGAAGTTGACCTTCAACCCCAACGGGGACCCGAGGAAGGGTGCAGTATTCCCAGACGCCTGTCACATAACAGTTTATGGTTATTAGGGATAGTGTGCTTACCCAGAGAATATTGTGGAAGGATATATAAACCTTAGTCACCATGGAAGGGATGTCTTTTGACCCGCCGTTGTCAACGAGTCCACATCGGATGGTGTAACCACTACCAATATTCCTTTGAGCTTGTTCCGTGCTTGTTCCGTACCGTATGTAAATAAATCCTTTAATACCAATTGTTGTGTGATTTCGAGTGGAATATCCAGGAAACCTCACCTATTTGCTCACCTCACCTGCGGGAGGGTGCTAGGTGCGAGAAGGATACAACAGGTAGTATTCTGGCTGTTTTAACTTCTTGTTCAAGTGTCTTGTGTAATGCTTTGTAAATGCATCCAAAGGAACCCAAGCTTATTGAGCAATTGCAATCTAAGGGTAAATGCTGTAGGAGTAAACCCGTTAAGCCACTGGCATCACCGGGTTTTTCAGCTAGTACCCGCTAAAAATGGCATTATAAGAACATGCTAGTTTTAAAACTCAGTAGCGCGACCCCTTTTATTATTCTGGTATTCTATTTCCATTTTGTCATTAGTATGGGAAACAATGTAGTTCCGATCGTACAAACATAAGCAATAAGCACAAGTTTGGTACTGTCTTTGTATTAACAATCAAGAATCAACAGTATTATTGTAGGTCTTCAAAACTTTTTCCTCCCAAAAACTCCTTTCCTCCATAACACATTAGAGGCCCTTTAACCTCCCAATCCGCACAATACCCTATCAGACTTTTATTAATGTCTTGAAGACCTGTGAAGCATTAAGATCAGAAGAAACTACAGTTCAAAAGTATTGGAAAGCACGAATGCTAATGGCTTCATTGCCAGATGCAAGGCACTAGAAAACAACAACAACAACTTTTATTAATGTTGTAGAAAAACATATCCCTTGGCGTACTTTCTACTTAGAAGAGAGAGCGTTCGAATGGAATGACCGAGAGAAAGTGAGGAAAGGCATAATGTTAGAGAATGAGAGAGTGAGAAGGGCGATAGAGAGGGAATACGGAAGAATATTATAGTGGGATAAATTACTATATTTAACGCAACAGTAGCCAAGCTGCGTGTTCCATTAGTTAAATAATAAATATTGATATAGTAAGACCTACCTAACTCTACTTTATCCAAGCACTGAACGCGTATCAACTGCAGAAATGCCAAGTAATCTTCAGAAGAGTTGGCTGTTCTCTCGTGCTTCCAGCCTTTCACGCTGTAATCTACTTTCGGTTGAAATCTATAATATTAAATTGCAATAAATAGCTTCAGATTTGGAAGTCCGGGGAAGTGCCACATTTTATGATGTTGGACAGACTTACATTACGCTGCACAATCGGCCTTCAAACGATTCCATTCTTCCTTCGTATGGGTTCACCGTGAACATTTTGAATTCTGAAAGTTTATTTCTTGCTTCTCTTATAAGCTGTAAACAGAAGGGAAAACACAAAAATGTTATACTGATGCAGAAAAACACTGTGCAGAAAATTGTAAAGATGAGTACCAGTACCCAAATAAGCATTTTGGGGATAAAAACAAGGGGTTGCAGAACTTTTTTATTGTACTACATACGTCAATATTAATTTTGATTACGGCAATCACACAAGACCAGATGCTAGACAAGAGACATCTTATTGACGACTGCAGCACTTGCTTTATATTTGTGACTGCACTTCATTAGCGCCAACCAAGAAAGGCATTGACAGTTCACGATGAGGGAGAGGCGACGTTGCCGCTTATCGCGACCACGTGGAGAGCATGGTATGATATTTGTACGAAGAATATTGCGCCCGAAATGTTCAGCGTATATTATTTATATTCTTAAGCCAAGACAATAGTAAAATACTGAATTTACACTCAAAGGATAGAACATGCAAGTATATACCACTCTAAAGATTTGCGTTAATAAAAGAGACGTACCTGTGAGGCGTTGATGCTTATTCTAATGGGAAAATGCTGCTGATATCCATATTGCTCTTCTTCTTACTATTCCTACAGCAAGCGAGGTAATACCAAGTACATTAGAGATTGGAATAAGAGGTCCCCCGTTCAATTTCTCTTCTTCGAAATATTCTCTTACAGAGAATATTATTTCCCTTGCTTGTCCTTCAATTGGGGTACATTTACCAAAAACAGTTTCATTCGATTCACGAGTAGGCTCGATTTTTCATTTGGCAGCACTATGATTGTCACTACTTTTCGACATTGTTAAATACTCATTGGAAAGGATCGCGACCAGTCGCGACACACGCACCAAACACACTCAGAAGCATGTAAACACAAGACAAATAACCACATAAATTGAATGATGCAAACGAACTCAGCACACAAGCAATCTCTGATGCAAGTATTGCAAGCTCGGGCTACAAGATGATAGTATTTGCTTATATGTAGCGATAGGAGAACAAAACACAAGCAGTTTATGTTACTACTGGGTTCCTCCATCAGCCACATGCTAATCTCGTGTTACATATCGGCAACAGGGTCCATTGCTATGGAAAATTCTTAGCTCTAATTGGTCCCTTTTTTTTTTTTTTTCCTCCCCTTTTTATACCCGGCCACTTATAGCGCCCCATGCATCAGCGAAAAATATTGGTGCGCAAGAGACTGATGACTTCATTGTCACAAATCCAGCATCCCTGATCCCAAACATTCCTAGAGTTTAAATCCCTGTAGACCAATACACCATACTATCGCGCAGGTAAAGCCGTATAACGGCTAGGTACTGCGGTAAAGACACTTCGGGTGGGGGAATAAGCTTCCCCACTCGACTCGAACTGCCTCTGGAGCCTCTGGAGCATTAGACAACAACATTAAACACGTCATACTGTGAAATCTGTCTGTGACGTGTCAGATATAAACAAAGCGCACCCTTATGCTGTGCATTGCATTAAGCGACATAATTGATCTTGACAGTTCTCTCTGCTCAAAATACATCATTCTTATACATTTTAATGTGCTGGGTTCAAATATGACTTTTATTTTTGTCTAACACCCTTCAGTGTTTTAGTAAATTGCATATCTTCACCTTTGAGCATGTATAAATAAAGCATAGTCACCGCAATAAAATAACCTAATTTTGTAACTGTTGTTGTTGTTTTCTAGTGGCTTGCATCTGGCAATGAAGCCATTTGCATTCGTGCTTTCCAATACTTTTGAACTGTAGTTTCTTCTGATCTTAATGCTTCACAGGTCTTCAAGTGGTCTTCATTCATTTCTGCTGGATCGTTACACAGGACACATAAATGTAAATGTGACCACTCAACATATCTGAAACAGTGCCAGCTCGTTTTTTCAGCCCATCCTCTACTGCTGTCAGTTGAACTCCTGCTGTTTGTTCTTTCTTATGTAATTTCATGTACTTTCTTTTATAAGGTTCCGTCAGTAATCTGAAAGCGTATTGGGTTTTCACCTTCCTTGGTGTCGTTTCTCCATCTCACAGATATCTTGGTGGAATCTTTCCCTATGTTCATCACTCACGAGTACAAGATTTTCATAAATATTCATAAATGTTCTTAGATGATACCCAGGCTTCAAAGTTTTAAAGATTCAACTGGTTTTGAAGCAGCTGATCTTTCATTAGTGTTTTGATTTGAGGATATGAATAATTAATGGTAAAATGGGAATTATTAAAAGGAGTATTATATGAATAAAAATATTTCACTGCCCAAATAAAAGTGCCTTCATTTTAGAAGTTCTGGTTCTTAGGCATGTTCTCTTCTGTGAGGCTTCTTCCGTAAGTCCTGGCAATTATGGGATATAGTTTGATAATGCAATACAGGGGAAATTCATCCTGTGCATGCACCGCGAAGACAGCATGGATCTCAATGCCAACAAAAAAATTGGGGCAAATGACAGGAGTTAACGACAAAGGTTGAAATGAAAAGCACACACTTAAACTTTATGTAAATTGATTGTGCACGAATACAAATGAAACGGACATCTATCAATTAACATCCATGGCACCGTTTCAGCTCCTCAGGGCATTCACACAGCATTGTCAATGATGGAGAAGGCGTTGAATGCTATGGGCATCACCAACCACGTGGGCCACTTGTCGCCGTTAGGATGTCCACCCTGTTTGCAAAGCAATGCCCTGTCCCACAAAGCTTCACGTAAGTCAGCATAACATGAATAGCATTCCGGCCAAGTATGGCAGCTTTTACGTATAATCGCTGTTCCAATCTGTTGTTACACGACCAACCTTAGACTACATTTTTTCAGCGCTGGTACCCAGTCATCCTCGCTTACAGACGTCATCTGTCAGTGGAATTCGGTACAGTTTGCCGCGGAATTTCGAATGTTTATATAGGTAGTATGGTTATGCAACGCGTTTGAAAGATATCAAATTGTTGCCAAAACTTAAGGAAAATCCTCTAGATATTTGAAGCCTGTTACAGATTGATCCAATGCCAAATCTTTCATGAGGCCTGATTTGATGTGAAGGCAAAAAACAAAATAAAAATTATTGATTAACCAAAAGTTCAACTCAGACATTATCTTTTCCGGGTACAAAATTCTTCCCGGAGGCCACTTTTAGTGTCATAATTTTTGTATTTAACGCGGCTATTCATTCACACAAAAAACAGTAATATTTCTAATGCCATTTTGGAAATCTATTAGCATTTCACGATTTTTAAATTGTAGGTAGACCAGTTGTACTCGTCATACTGCACTGTAATAGTGGCTTCATAATTATGTTTGCAACTTTCTTTCATTTGTTTTCTATGGCCAAAGAGTATAGATAATTGTAAATAATTGTTATGTAGCAGCACAGCCTTCAAACTTAATTTTGAAGCACCTGTGGAGAGCTCACATTCATCTGGGTTGTGAATTTTAACAAAAGCGTTCATCAAATCATAAATGTCACAACAATAACTCAATTTCTCTTCCATTCTAAAAGAAAATTAACTAGGTTCTCTTCTATAGCTTGTGTCAGCCTTAGATGACAGTATGGAATTAAATGGGATATTCTATCTCCGTCTAGCGCATACAAGTTGCCATTAGGTTCGTCCTTTTCTACCGTCGCACTGTTGCCAGGTTCCTAATAGCATGGTGTAAATATTCAATTGTTACAAATTTAAGGTTTGAACACATTATCCTATACAGAATTTTTTTCTCTATCAGATCAAGTCTTTCTAAAGTCATTATACATTTCTATAGGCCCATATTTATACAGAAAACTTTTTTTTCTTTCCCGTTTTAGTCAAGTTTGATATTTGCTGTTTCTTTACTCATCACACATTGACTAATAAACTGCTACAATACGTCTATACTTTTTTTTCTTAGCTAGAGTAAACTATTGTGATGTTACCTGCTTACTTTTAATTGTTTATGTTTACGCAGTTAAGTGTTACAATTCTTAAATTAAATGTTCTCGGAAAATTTTATATATGTGAACTGCAAAAGTTACGAGTTACGTAGTGGGACACTTTTTTGTTATTGAGTTTATATCGGGGACCAAGCGAGAGCAAACGTTGAGGAGGGTTGGAGAAAGCTTTTAAAATAAACCAGAAGCCTGTAACCTCCTGCTTCATCATGTAAGACAAACAAAAGTTATTCAGCTATTCAGCTAGAAGAATGCCAGGCTTGACACAAGGCAGTACAAGGAACAGCAGTAACACCAGATCGAAAGGAGCTGTGTGTGTGCGTGCGTGTATGTGTATGCTGTGTGGAATCTGTGAAGTGTTATTGCGTTATTTATTTAAAATTTTCCATAAATATTTGTAGTTATGGAGGGGGGAGTTAGGAAGAGACAGTATATTGGTAAATTAAGAAGCAAGGAACGCCAAATAATTATGAATGTGTTAGATTATTTTTCAGGTAAAATGAGTGTTAGCAAGGTAGTAAAAGAAACAGCTAAGGATATCGAGTGTTCAGAAGCAATAATGTATAGGATTAAAAAGGAACTAATGAAAGAACCTCTAAGAACGCCATCGAAAAAGAAAGCAAAAACGGCGCGAAAACAAAAAAGGAACGCTATGTTATGATGGAATAGTGCGGTGAATTGTTTATTCCTTACCGTTTGAAAATATTCCACCCACATTGAACATAATTTTGCTACGGGTCAACGAAGATAATACCCTACCAAATTTCTCAAGGACCACTCTGAGTCGGCTCTCACATGATTGGGGGTTCCAATATGAAAGAAGGGGTAACAAGTGCACACTAATAGAAAGAGACAATATTATCAGATGGCCATATAGATATCTAAAAGATATAAAAAGGTTTAGTGGCCAGAGGAATTGTTTATACAGATGAGTCATGTGTAAAGTTAGGCCATAGAGAGAAAAGACGTGGAGAGATACCAAAGTTAATTGTACCCATCAAGCAACAATTGAACGACTAAGTAGAGGACTCAGGTCACCTCGGGATCACGGAGAAAGATTTTGCTTTGGTCTATCACAGGTTGTCGCATCTTAGCGAACTTCGAGGTACACATATATGTAGTATATGTTACAACTTTGAGCCCCATTTAACGTGGACTGTCTTCTAAGGTTGAGACGCGCTTTAGTTTCGGAAATATTGATATGTTTTTATATTTGTGTAAGAAATTTCATCTCTTTAGCCTTGAACCTAACAGTAAGATTGAAAACCAAATAAGTCAGAGTTACTCCTTGAGTTACTTCATGATACAGTTTGGGATTTGGATCTTGAAATTCTGATCCTGAGTTTGATTGAGCTACTGGATTATCACTTATTTGAAACTCGTCTTGTAATGTCCAAGATTCGAGAGGATCAGGAATGGGTATTTCATCACTGTGAACAACAGGTATAATGGCTGAGGGAGTGTTTGGATGTCAATTTCCTGTTTGTCTTTTCATTTAAGCCCTGTTATTTTAATCAAACAAAAATAGCAGCCATTAACATTGTTGGTTGGTTTCCTCCGTAACTATGGGGAACGCAACTGAAGTCTTAATCACCAAGTTTAACATCATAATATAATATGTGATTTTTTATTAGTCGCGTTATTTTCTGACTAGATTTAGTTGTGTGTCCCCCGTACACATAGCAAAAGATATCTGGATCGTTAATACACATTTACGACATATTTACTGCTATGTTAGTACATTATACTGAGACAGAATATTGACTAATAGAAAATCGTTTATGTAAATATTTTTGTAAGAGTGTGTAAATTTCTAATTCTTTTAATTTGAGTGTATCAGGGACTTATTTTTTTTTAATATTCAAGATAACCAATGTTTTCTTGTCACTTCGTGTTCAACCAATGAGAACTGTTGCGCAGATGAATACAAAAGAATGGCGGTGTTGCGTCATAGAGACGCCAGGGACTCTTTTTTTTTCATTAGCGTCTGTGAGCTCAAGACGAAAGGATGTATATTTTTTGATAGCGTGTGAACATGTAACTTACACCCAAACTTTTAACCAGTGTAGATTCTATCTAAAAAGTGAAAATTGTTGATTAATTAATATGGTGCTAAAAGTGTAAATTAACGAATAAATACGTTGTGATAAAGGAACGTTGATTTATGCATTCCATTCTGTAACCATCGACCCTGTAGATAAGAGTAGCGTCTGCTATCAAACTTTCCATCTTTCCGTAAAAACATTATTCCTGCTGCTATATTCCCGCTGCTAGGTAAAGACTTATTTATTATAAAAACAGTACCAATACATACCACAACGGCTATAAGTCACTGCTTCTGCTATTAATCAAATCGGCATTCTACTTCAGATAAACCTGGGGCTTAAATGACCTCGTTATCGACGGGTCCTTATTCTTCACTCACTCCTCTAGATAAGCGGGTGAGATATTTGGAAATGTTATCTTTCATCAGTCTTAGATGGCACAAAAAAAGAAAATAAATTGTCCAAAGAAAATCATACTACGGTCCTTAGTAACTAAAGCAGTAAATTAAAAAAGAATATTGTCACTGCTAGGTTTTGTTTACTATGTCAGTCAATATAAGAGAAATTTGAGTATTTACAACCAGCGCTAAATAAAAAAAAAAATTATTTTTGAAACTGAGGTTGCCAGAGAGAAATGGTTTGAACCATTGAATTCAGCGCTAAAATCCACAAAGTAGACATATGATTTCGTGCAAATAACCTTAGGCTGCTATTCAAGGAGAAATTACCTTACGATTCTCGTTCACGTGTCTCATTCCGATATTAACATTTACTGCAGCGGCAAGGTCAATATCCGCGAGGTACGGGGGTAATTCGGAAAGTAAGGTCCAAATAGCCGTAGCTCATTGAATTTCGCGGGAACATCGAAACGCGCATTGCACCGACTCCCAGCATGTCTTGCACGTAATACATTTGCATTGGTAGTGTTGCAGTGTGCTGTTCACAGTGCTTGGTTCAAAATGTTTAAAACAATCGATGGGCCCACTGATTGTGTAATACACTCTGTGATTCGGCTTTTGACAGTAAGGAACGTTTAAGCAGCGGATATTCATCAACAGCTCAGTGAAAAGCAAGGTACTAATGTGATGTGTAACCGCATAACTGCGAAGTGCGTACATGGATGAGAGGTTTCAAGGCCGAAAAGGACACTGTCCATAATGAACCGCGGTCAGGCCGGCCATCAATGGTTACAGAAGTTTAGGTCAATTCCCTGAAGGAAAAAATCCGTGAAGATCGGCGATTGACAGTTTCCAGGTTATCCCTTCTTTAGTTAACGGATCAATAAATATTGCCATCCATAAGCTATAGGTCATTGCAAGTACGCCATTATATGATCCGTTTACCATTCCCTTATTTAACCAGAAAAGCATGAGCCCTTGAGTCGGCGTACGTAATTATCGTGTCAGACGTATCATGTCGGTCCAACAAACAATTGACGCCACACGTTCACGATTGAACTTCTGAATTTCTAGAACAAGTTTCCTATTTTCTGTAAGCCAAATGGATTAGAAAGAAATAGAAGTAACATTTTCTCTGAAAGAAATATTGTCAGTATAAATTTCAGAAAATAAGCATAGTATAAGCAACAGAAAATAAGCATAGTCGTATTACTTGACTCGTCAGAGATCTGACGAGCACCTGCCAGCTGATAACACACCACACAAGTCTCAATCACAAGGTAAGTTTTCACCGACTGTAGTCGCTGTTACTAGGTGTGTCCGATAGGAAGGCTACTGTATGGTACGAGTAACACGCTTGTCTCGTTCTGTACAGTTATGTGAGTACGTGTAATGGTTAGTTTCTCGTTGTCTACCAGTTATCATTAGGGGCACTACGTACGCACTGGTCGAGTGAGTTACATTTTTTTATGACTCGCAAATGAAGATGCTTCATAGTGTGAGATTTCAATTATGTTCATGGAGCGCTATCATACTGTATCTTGCGACCTCTAGTTCCTACACTCAAAATACTTTTTTTGGTATTGCCTTTCTACTCTGCAATATTCTGCACATGTTTTCCTTACTTGTATTATGTACACACTAATAATAATATTAGGTTCGCCATTACATAGAAACATACACCAAAATTATTACTTAGAACAACTTATTAAAGTTCAGTATAAAAGAGACTTTGGCTCAATCGTAAAAACAGATTTTTGTTTCTTAGAAAACATATTTATAAAGTTAATATAACTTATGCTATTAGTTTATACAAATAGGCAGGACATTTAACTACAGAGAAGGAATAAATAGTGAGACGGGAACTTCTATGTATATATTTGTAATTTTAGATTAAGAATGTACATAAATATAAGATTTTAAATATAAGTATAACTTGGTATTGTGCAATGAAGCTGCCTCCTGGAAGTAGGTTGACCTGAGTGCATTTCTGAAGGCCAGGGAACAAACAATCTTTTGTCAACTAGCACGGAGAGACGGTTGCCTGAAGCCCAAGGACACAGCTGGGGAAAATACACCCCTCCTCCATAACGGGACTAGAGAGAAAGTGCGGGGGTGAGACAAATGGAAAAGTTGGAGGAGATCACTGCTTGCGGATAAGCCGTGTTGCGATGTTCCTTGGAGAGTAAACCTCGTATCGCTGAATAAGTATAGCTTCGCGCCAAAAAGAAACGTCGAGGTATGAAATGCGATAGTGATTAGTGTAAAGTAAAGCAAATAGCAATCTTAGAACGAAACTCCAGAAACTTGCTCAGGTCGGCACTTCGAGGCAAATGAAGTGGTGAAGAATAAACTTAGTAAAAGTCTGTGTTGTGTTGTCATCTAACCTCGCGCCTGAGAAACATCCTCTCATGCCTACCTAAATCTGGCACCCAACCCGTTACAAACGGCGCCCAAAGTCACACACCTGTTACAAATAGCATCCCAACGTGGCGGCTCGACAAAGGATGACAACTAGAGGATCGCCGATGGAAGCAGTTGACTCGGCGAGAATAAATCGACGCGTAGGAAGAGAGTGAATTCAACGCAAGGACAGCAGTAGACGCCGTGGACGCGAAAAGGAGACGACGACCATAAGTAACATCACGAGAAACAAGACACAGCCTCAAGACCTCGGAGGAAAGGCGCACGAGGTGCTGTTTCAACAAGCGAGACAATCAACATCAAAGGACGACCACATCAACCCAGCAACGCAAGTCGCCGAAAGGTCAGAGTTTTAAAAACAATCCTATGTAAAGACAATATATGTCATAGTTATAATAGTAGATGCATGAAAACAAATGTGTGCAAGAATGAGAGGATATTATATACTGTACGACCGAGTGGGGAAGATTAGAATAGGGTAAATTTTGAATAGATGCTCCTTCGTAGCGGAAAATTAAGTAGAAATACCAAAATGGAGTCGTTAGAACAGAATAAAGAAAACAGTGCTGGGAGCAGCGACGTGGTAGGGAATATTTCGGGAGATTGCTTTAAGATACTCTTGGAAAAAATAAACGAAATTAGTGGTCAAGTTAAAGAACTCCTAGACGAAGGATTTAGGACCCAAGAATCAAATCTTAAAGAACATTTAGATCACAAGCACCAGGAATTTGAGGAGAGAATGAGGGAACAATTAAATATAGGGCAGGTGAGCATTTCTGAAATCCAGAAAGGGTTAAATTCTTTTAAAGTTAACGTGGGCGACAATTTAGAAGGTATGAAAGAGACGTGTGAAAGAAAAAATGTAGAAACTATGAAAATGCTGACAGATGAGCAAATAGCTATTAAAAACGCAGTGCATGGGGAGGTAAATGAAACTTTACAAGTAGTACACGCTGAATTAGCAGCTGAGGGACTAGAAATTAGTGAACTTAAGGAAAAAAATGTGAGGCAGCTATCAGCTCATCTAGAGGTAGATAAGCGTTCAAAACAGAATGAGGGAATGGAAATACAATTAAGAAATATTAATGATGCTAATGCGACTAGCGCAGTGGATAGTAATGGGAATGATAACTCAATTGTAAATAGTGCACAGCATGAGGCTGCCACTATGGAGAATGTAACACCTAGCTCCTTCCACGTGAACCCGTCTAATACAGGGAATAGTCTTAGTCAATATGGGCAATTACTGAATGAAGTGTCTGTCCCCATTTTTGACGAGTCTGATGCCATAAATCCTAAGCAATTCCTTATCAACTTATACCACTATTTCGAGAAAGAGAATATAACGAAACAGCTCAAAATGTTTGTTGTACGGAAGGGACTGAGAAACAGATCTCCGACGTGGTTAAAGCTTATTTTGGGAGAAAACTGCTTTTACGAGCATTCCAAGCAAATGTTTATTAATATGTACTGGGATACGAATACACAAAGCAAGATAAGATTAATGTTTAGGAAATTGGCCGCGGAACGAGTGAAAAAGAAAGCCGACAGTGACAAAGGAAATCATAAGATCATTTGTGAAACGCGTAGTAAAGATGTTTGCAATAGATAAGAGGCAGGCGGATAGCCACGGTCCTCATTGTGACCACACCAAGGGAAAAGGGACGAAGGACAACCGAACCAGCTGTATTTACGGTCAATGAACCAAGTTACGGGATTGAAAACAGTAGAGAGTACCAAGGAAACATTTATTTACCTACTTTACTAAATAACTTAAAAACAATTGACTTAAGTACCCGGCGTGAAAAGAGGCTGAGAAAAAAAAAATAAAGCTGACCGTGGAATAGATGAAACAAAAGGGGATTTGAACCGATAGAATAGTGGAGACAAAATTCATTAACACAGTGGGCGCGAACTTATAAACGAACAGCTGATGTAGAAGCTGCCGAAAACTAATCTGAGATGCGCGAACTTATGAAAGAATAATTTATGTAGATGCTGCCGGAATGTAAGCTGAGATGCGCGAACTTAAGAAAGGATAATTGAAGTAGAAGCTGCCGAAAAGTATGTTGACATGCGCGAACTAATAAAAGAACAATTGATGTAGATGCTGCCGAAAAGTATGTTGAGATAAAAATGATAAAGTAGACCAATGCAAAGCGACGCACAAGGCGAGAAAGGTAGAAAAATGCTAAAACCGGATCAGAGTCCTAAATGCTGGAACGTTATAACTCGTTGTAGTACTTATTAAATGAAAAATGGAAGGAAATCACAGATTGATTACGCCGATGACAGAAATTACAGAAATGATATTAAAAGTGTAAACTGTATCACACAGTAATTGTGAATTTGATCGAATTACTTATCAAAGGGAGACCGAAGATGCGGGAAACAATAACAAGCAACAATTGAAATAAAAATAATGGTTTAAAATACGCGCGAAGCGGTATATAAGTTTAGAAAGACAGATGAAGGAACAATGGTAAACTTGGAAGGATATAGGTGAAGATAGGTAGAAATAAGTGTAAAATTAGTAGCTCGTAAATGTGATTACTTGATTAGATTAGCAGTGCAAAATGTCATTATGTGAAACACTGGTTAAGAATTAAAAAAAAAAGTGTAAAATTACTAGCTCGTAAGTGTGATTAGATTAGCAGTACAAAATGTCATTATGTGAAACAATGGTTAAGAATTGAGGGACCCTGGAAGACATTGAACCCTTGTGTTTACGTTTAGCCAGGTAGACAAGGAGAACCTGTGTCAGTGACCTACATGTGTGATAGTGTAAAGGAAGAAGGTGAAAGTCCAAGACAGGTAGCTAATTGAAAGTAAAGGTATGCTACGAGGAAGTGGAAATTCTCGTGTGTAAGTTAAGTTGAAGTCAGGACTTCGGAGGAAAATAGAATTTGGTAATCAAGAAAAAAAAAAGGAGAAATCTCTCAAAATTCTTCCTGTTTTCTTGTTACAAAATCCGGCGCATTTGAGACGGAAACTTCTATGTATATATTTGTAATTTTAGATTAAGAATGTACATAAATATAAGATTTTAGATATAAGTATAACTTGGTATTGTGCAATGAAGCTGCCTCCTGGAAGTAGGTTGACCTGAGTGCATTTCTGAAGGCCAGGGAACAAACAATCTCTTGTCAACTAGCACGGAGAGACGGTTGCCTGAAGCCCAAGGCCACAGCTGGGGAAAATACACCCCTCCTCCATAACGGGACTAGAGAGAAAGTGCGGGGGTGAGACAAATGGAAAAGTTGGAGGAGATCACTGCTTACGGATAAGCCGTGTTGCGATGTTCCTTGGAGAGTAAACTTCGTATCGCTGAATAAGTATAGCTTCGCGCCAAAAAGAAACGTCGAGGTATGAAATGCGACAGTGATTAGTGTAAAGTAAAGCAAATAGCAATCTTAGAACGAAACTCCAGAAACTTGCTTAGGTCGGCACTTCGAGGCAAATGAAGTGGTGAAGAATAAACTTAGTAAAAGTCTGTGTTGTGTTGTCATCTAACCTCGCGCCTGAGAAACATCCTCTCATGCCTACCTAAATCCGGCACCCAACCCGTTACAACCGGCGTCCAACGTTACAACCCCGTTACAATAGGAATATAATGAGAGGGAACCACATTTTCATTTGTTGTGTCCCACTAATATATAATCCCTCTGCAGCCGGCTTTGGGAATTATCGATGGAAAGTAAGCGTGAGGAACCAGCCAAGCCGCCGCGCCAGTGCATATCCAAATGTCTTGGTCCAACCTGATTCTCGAAATAGTTTTGATCATAAAGGACAGCCATGAAAGCCTACGCTCAAAATTCGAGTTCATTTGGAGAAAAGTAAAATTAGTATATTTAAACATTAAAAGTGGTTTAGAGCACTCGCGCTCCGTAACTTTTTTTTTAAATAGGGCAACAAGTTTTGATTCATTAGATATTTTCGCTACAGGTATTAATATGGAGATGAGGCTTTACAAGTCTCGGCGTTCTCCCCCCACTTAAATTGAAGATAAATTACTTATCTTGTATATATATCCTCTAGAATTGGTATTTATTTAATAATGTTAGTGCGAAGAAGTTATCTTCTAACCAATAATACACTAGTTAGTCATTAACACAGAATCATAAGTAAGGTCTGCTTAGGAAGCTTAATTTATCGTTAGTGTTTTATGGACTCGAGTGTGCGCGCAATATATCTGTGAAATAAGGCCTTGAAGAAAATCTTACTAGAAAGTCATCGTAATTTTTAACTACTGCTGTTGTTAACTATAGCTTGTTACCATAAGATGGTTGTTGATCTCTGCCAGGATGACGAAGGATGTGATGCCAGCGCTCATGTTGTGGATGATGGCAGACTGGCTGCACTCTGTGTTGTAATAGGTCGGTGGAAACTCCAGCAGAGTAAAGTCATCCACACTATTTGGATGATATACATCCAACCGTGGCATGTACACCATCACACATATAGGAATTCGTATCACTTCTGGAAATAGTCGCAGCCTGCCACGTGAAACAAAGTTAAATATCAAAGCTACATTTTCACAATCATCGCAGTTGGAACATTTCGAAGCGCTCGATCACTCAGTGCTCAGTAATCATATTCTGTGATTGTCTTCTTTCGTGAACTCGCAGTGCTCTAAGCGTACGTTGTGTTCAAATTTGTCCTGTACATCAAATAAAATTTGATACCGGATTTCTTTAATGTCACGATCCACCACTTCCACCGCACTACTATTCCACTTCTTCCATGCAGTAGAGGCGGACTGGCCTACTGTTTCTCCCCTTAGCTTTCATCATAAAAGGTGATGGGAATTACGTCCCTTTGGATCTACACAAACCTAGAATCTGTTGAACAGATTATTATTGAAAGCTTGACAAATTCTGCTGGCGAAAGATTGAAAAACTACACCGGACACTGTCTTCTAGATCGTCAAACCTATCAAGAAACTGTTGCATAAACTTTATATTTAAACATTCCCCCACAGATACCCACATGGATTTAGATCTGGAGAGCGCTTAAAAGCCGTCGCAACTTGTTAATCAGTACGCCACCTTCTACGGATGTGTGTGTTTGTGTGTTTGTTATATGTAAATAGTCAGGAAACCCTGTAATCCTTCATTTTTATGTAACGTAAGATCCAGCCTGTACAAAATGTTCCTGGTCCTGTAAATTTTAGCACCCTTGTAGCAAAAACAAATAACGGCAGAGATTGAAATCCTGGTATTTCTAGCTAGTTGAAGTTTGTATTACTCCCAGACTTGCAGTAGTTGGAGTAGATGAAGAAATTTTAGAAATACATACTTCGAGAAACCACTGTACGTCGTAGAGAAAAAGTCACTTGATATAATAAATATGCGTATTATAGTTGAGTTTGATGAATGAAACCCACCCTAACAGCTGCGCAAAAATATATCCAATGCAAAGTCTGTTATGTAGCGCGCCAGCCAAGCGAGGAGTAGAGTTGAATGAATAGTGAGTGTGTGTGTGTCTGTGTGTGTGAGTGGATGTGTGTGTGTGTGTGTGTGTGTGTGTGTGTGTGTGTGTGTGTGTGTGTGTGTGTGTGTGTGTGTGTGTGTGTGTGTGTGTGAGTGAGTGACATTCCGCCATTTGCTATGTACGCAAACTGGGGCGAATCCACAGCGCTCAATACAAGAATTTGTCACGTAAACAGCACTCGCGACCAAACTACAGTATTCCGCGAGTAGATAAGAAAGCACGGCGTGAACCACCTTGCGATGCGAGGGATCAACCACAGGAGCCGAAGGCGGCCCCCCCCCCCAATCCCCTAAAACCAGGGAAGGCTGCAGCCAAGTGCCACTCCTTACTTGGGTCTTTCCATTAGGTCAATACCTTGTTTCCAAAAAAGCACCCCCCCTCCCATGCTGTTACACAGGGGATGGAAGTAGATACCCCACTTGCGCGCGTCAACCCATCCGGGAAGACCACCTATAACCTAGATAGGACCGCCATATATCTAGCGCCTTCCATGATTATCGGCAACCACTGCCCACCCGAGACTGGAAACGCACCACTATTTTAGCATACATAGAAAATAAATACGGAATAAAAAATGAGGTGACAGGAAGAGCAGGGTGTCAAATACGCAAGATGGCCACCATGCGCGATGTATGGATTAATAGCCAAGGTGGCAAGGAGAGCAAGGCGTTTGAGGTAGGCCCTAGTAAAGGTTTCTAAGGCACACACTGTATATGTGTATATATATGTTTATGTACGTTTGTGATAGGTGAGCTTATTGCTCGTTCTATTCAATGTATGAGGTGTGAGCTCTAACGCAAGAGCTTTCAATGTATTATAGATACTTAATCTCACCTCACGTCATCTAACTTAATCTAAGCCCTCTTCTTATCACATTTATTCTACCCCCTTATTGCCTAACTTAACATAACTCCTGCTCTTCTACCTCCCTACTCCGTCCTTTCATGATCTAACATAATCTAAGTTCTGCACCTCTACTCGCTTCTTCTATCCTCTTATAACGTGTCCTGACCTAAGCCTTACTCTTATTAGCATTTATTCTACCCTCTTATTACATAACATAACTATGCCCTCCTTTTCCACTCGACTATTTTACCTTGCCATAATCCAACCTAACCTAACACTACACTAACCTAACTAGCCTAACCTGAACTTACAACACGAACCAAATTCTTGCCATAACCTAACCAAACCTAGCCACACCTAACAACAGGATATAACCAGACATATCAAGACACCCACACAACCCTAACTAAAAGGTAATCAGATGTTTCAGGATGTTCATAACCTGCCCAATGCTCTCCCTCCTTCTTCTACTAGGCGTATATCTTGTGTTCGACTTGGATATTTTATATTGTCAAATCTAACCTACCCTAAGCCATCCTTTTATCATTTATTTCATCCTCATAGCAACTAATCTAATAGAACCCAACCTAAGTCCTCATCTTCTACTCGCTTATTCTCTACTCTCAGCACCCAACCTAACCCTCTTCTAAACATTTCATGCATCCTCTAATGACCTAGTCTCACCTAAGCAAAGCTGCCCTCTTCTACTAACCTATCCTACAATTTTATCACCTAGCTTATCCCAATCTAACCTAAACCTCTTTTTCACCATATTCTACCCTCTTATAACCTATCCTAGCCTAACCTGGCCTAACCTTACCTCACCTAACATTATTCTGCTCACCTAATCGAAATTCACATAACATAATCACACTCAAATCCTCCTCTCCTTTTTATCCTAGACGCACCTCCTCCAACTTTAGTTTTAACCTGCTATAATTTATCTTTAACCTCGTCCCATCCAGATGTAAGTTTTTACATTTAGGATATTGAGACCACTATTTCCGCATTACGATCGTTCCACATATTTTGGAGCTAGGATGCGACATTTTCAGGAGAGGAGAAAAGGAGCATAAAACATGAACAGCTAATGAAAATTCAAAAAGCTTTAAAGAAACATAATGATGTATTATATCTTGTTAGCTGTATGATTACAACACAACAAAAATGACTTTAACAATCTTCCTTTCTTAGAAGTTTGAAAACAGTGTTGTTATAATATTTTGGACAAAAAATCACAACATAAAACCAGAACCGAAACTCCTCAAAAACATAACCGCAAAACAAGAACTGTCCACATGGGAACAAATCTTCATTTTAAAAATAGAAACCAAGTAATTATTATTTAGAAACCAAGTATTTAATTTTGACATTCCCCAGAAACATATTTTCAGCAAGTTTCTTGAACCGTCACCAGAAGAAACATCAGAAGAAGCATCGCCATCCACATCATGGAAATCCAGTCATTGTCCGGTTGATAATGGAGGAAAGTTAACCTCCGAAACGCGTTCAGGAAAATTATAAATATAAGTGTTTTTTACTGTTATAAATTGACTCACCGTTTAAATTAAAATGCTTTAACAGTTTATAAAATGCTTCAACTCCTGAAAATACCCGATTGTGAATTGAATTAACCAATAACTGTAAATCAATTGGAATTGCTGTAATTTATGCAATAGAACTCTAAAAATGTCTATGGCTGCATTCAATTATCGATGAATACGTCATTTTGGAGTAGCATTTAAATGATAAGAGAGAAACGCTAGCCTAGCTTAGAGAAATGTTATAAAAGTAATTTAAATGCTCATAAAAGCGTGCAAAGAACTTATAAGCGTTCGAATAACTCTTGAAATGATGTAAAATATGTACACCGAAATCCTTGAAATACTCTCAAAGCGTCAGAAATACTAAATAGCAATTTGGTTTCATGTGGTGGTGGTGACATCAGTGGCGGCGGCAATGAAGGCGGCGGCAGCTGTGTTGGTGATGGCGGCGGCGGTGGTGATGGTGGTGGTGGTGGCGGTGGTGGTAGTGGTGGTGCTGATGTTGGTGGTAGTGGTGGTGGTGGTGGTAATGGTGGTGGGGGTGGTGGTGGCGGCGGTGGTGGTGATGGTTGTGCCGGTGGCGGTGGCGGTGGTGGTGATGGTGGTGGTGGTGGCGGCGGTGGTGGTGATGGTGTTGGTGGCGGTGGTGGCGGTGGTGGTGGTAGTGGTGGTGGTGTTGGTGGTGGTAATGGTATTGGTGGTGGTGATGGTGGTAGTGGTGGTGGCGGCGGTGGTGGTGGTTGCGGCGGTGGTGGTGATAATGTTGGTTCTGGTGATGGTGTTGGTGGTGGTGGCGGTGGTTGTGGTGGTAGTGGTGGTGTTGGTGGTGGTGATAGTATTGGTGATGGTGGTAGTGGTGGTGGCGGCACGGGTGGTGGTGGTGTTGGTGGCGGTTGTGGTGATGCTGTTGGTGGTGGTGGCGATGGCGGTGGTGGTAGTGGTGGTGTTGGTGGTGGTAGTGATGGTATTGGTGGTGGTGGTAGTGATGGTGGTGGTGATGGTGTTGGTGTTGGTACTGGTGACGGCGGTGGTGATGACGGTGTTAGTGGTGGTGTTGGTGGTGGTTCTGGTAGTGGTGGTGGTTGTGGTAGTGGTGGTGATGGTGTTGGTTGTGGTAGTGATGGTGGTGGTAGTGACGGTGGTGGTGGTAATGGTGGGGGTGGCGGTGGTGATAGTGATGGTGGTGGTGATGGTGGTGGTGGCAATGATGATGGTGGTAGCAGTGATGGTGGAGGTGGTGGTAGTGATGGTGGTGGTAGTGATGGTGGTGGTGGTGTTGGTGATGATGGTGGTGGTAGTGATGATGGTGGTGGTAGTGATGGTGGTGGTGGTAGTGATGGTGGTGATGGTGGTGGTGGTGGTAATGATGGTGGTGGTAGTGATGGTGGAGGTGGTGGTAGTGATGGTGGTAGTGATGGTGGTGGTGATGGTGGTGGTGGTAGTGGTGGGGGTGGTGGTGGTGGTGTTGGTTGTGGTAATGATGGTGGTGGTGATGGTGGAGGTGGTGGTAGTGATGGTGGTGGTGGTGATGGTGGTGGTAGTGGTGGGGGTGGTGGTGGTGGTTGTGGTGGTAAAGATGGTGGTGGTAGTGATGGTGGAGGTGGTGGTGGTGATGGTGATGGTGGTGGTGATGGTGGTGTTGGTGGTGGGGGTGGTGGTGGTCGTGGTGGTGTTGGTGGTAATGATGGTGGTGGTAGTGATGGTGGAGGTGGTGGTAGTGATGGTGGTGGTGATGGTGGTGGTGGTAGTGGTGGGGGTGGTGGTGGTGGTGTTGGTTGTGGTAATGATGGTGGTGGTGATGGTGGAGGTGGTGGTAGTGATGGTGGTGGTGATGGTGGTGGTAGTGGTGGGGGTGGTGGTGGTGGTTGTGGTGGTAAAGATGGTGGTGGTAGTGATGGTGGAGGTGGTGGTGGTGATGGTGATGGTGGTGGTGATGGTGGTGTTGGTGGTGGGGGTGGTGGTGGTCGTGGTGGTGTTGGTGGTAATGATGGTGGTGGTAGTGATGGTGGAGGTGGTGGTAGTGATGGTGGTGGTGATGGTGGTAGTGGTGGTAGTGATGGTGGAGGTGGTGGTAGTGATGGTGGTGGTGATGGTGGTGGTGGTGATGGTGATGGTAGCGGTGGGGGGTGGTAGTGGTGGTAAAGATGGTGGTGGTGGTAGTGATGGTGGAGGTGGTGGTGGTGATGGTGGTGGTGGTGATGGTGGTGGTGATGGTGGTGGGGGTGGTGGTAAAGATGGTGGTGGTGGTAGTGATGGTGGTGGTGGTGGTGATGGTGTTGGTGGTGGTGAGGGTGGTGGTGGTAGTGGTGGGGGTGGTGGTGGTGGTAAAGATGGTGGTGGTGGTGATGGTGGAGGTGGTGGTGGTGGTAGTGGTGGTAGTGATGGTGGTGGTGTTGTTGTTGTTGGTGGTGATGGTGGTGGTGGTCGTGGTGGTAGTTTTAAGGACTTTGATGTACTTCTTTGTTGAATAATTGGCGGTGGTGTTAATGTGGATAGTGGTGGTGTTGTGATGTCCCAGGGGTTAGTGGAGGGGCGTATAGAATAAATGATGAAAGGCTTCGTCTGGTTATGGTTGTCTTAGTGAAGTAACCTATGGCTCTCATATACTCAACAAACACATCACGAAGAAAACAGAATAAAAGTAGTGTCAGGCACTAACTTTATCAGTATGAGTAAATTCTACTTATAGTCTCAAAAACCTCAATAAAAGAGGTTAGAGAAATAATGAAAGCAAGAACACTGTGCAAAAATGTAAATAAAAAATACTTCA
Source organism: Tenodera sinensis (assembly GCA_030765045.1). Taxonomy (NCBI): domain Eukaryota; kingdom Metazoa; phylum Arthropoda; class Insecta; order Mantodea; family Mantidae; genus Tenodera; species Tenodera sinensis. Next base: position 31,556,204 of record CM060963.1, on the reverse strand, counting down.
AAAGAACGACATGCTTCTCTGAGATGCAGAGAAGCATACTTTCAAACACCTTTTATTATGAAAGGTAACCGTACGAATTGGGGAATGTGAGTCCCCAATTCGTCCACTACCTATGTAATCTGAATGAGGAAATGGACTATAATCATCTTCAAACATGTCCATTAGTCCTCAATATACAAAAGTAGTATGACAAGTATTGGAGTGTAAGAAGACTAATGACTTCATTGTCAATCGTCGAATATTACAACAACAACAAAAAATCCTAGATGAAATACAAAGTTTTAAATATGCACTTCCAATGGTAAGTTTGCACATTAGTTCAGACACTATTAAGGTAATGTGATATGGTAGATTTAACTGCTACTCAACCTGCTCGTTCCCTCAGATGCAGCAGCAATTGACAACTAAACTATCAAAGCACTGGAACTCTGAGCATGTCGAAGACCTAGTTGATCGTGAATCAGCTGCTGGAGGATCATTGTATATGTTCTGAAAAGGGAAAAAGTACAACTATTCTCCCTCCCAAACTTCTGCACTTAAAAATTAAGCTACGTGCATACAATACCCACGAGCTATTGCATATAGGCATTCAAACCGACACTAAAAGATGAACCACAGTGAAACTCCAATCTTTTTCAGCTTTTAGCGAGAAAATAACGAGATTCGCGAGCTCAAGAAAGATGCAACCGGCAGCAACGCAAGGAGTGACTGAGCAGGTGCTTCGAAACATTTAAACTGCTTGTATTGCGGATAACATAAGAGGTAAGGAGTCTAGAATGTTATTATAAGTGATATAGACATGTTACCTTTTTGCTTATAAGATTTTTAATATAATGCATCTATCACTTAATAAAGTAGATAGAAAACGTATTGCAATCCACCTACAAATTTAATATCGATATTCTACAGAAGATACGTTTTGAGGTCCCATGAATCCCAGACTAAGCTCAATCTTCTTCTGTTTCTGTTACACAAGCTATTCTGGCGGAAGTCTGTTTCTCAGTTTGATTTATATTAATCGTGATAACGTTTGCAGAAATTCCTTCATTGCACATTTCATTGTAGACACAAAGCCACAGAAGAGCCTGGACTGATAGTCGCATGTTTAAAAAGTGAATTGTTATTATGTTATGTTATTATTATATTATTCGTACCTTTTGGCATAACACCGCAACGAATAAAGAAACGGTGATGCAAAAAAGAATGTCTCGGAAATGATTAATCGCACAAAAATTCATATACATCGTGTATTTTAATAAGATCTACAGAGGGTGCCAAAAATGTATGCAGGATTTGACAGTGTCGGTCTGGGTGGCTCAGTTGGTTAGATGCTGGTCTACTGAATTTAAGGTCGCGGGTTCAAATCAGGCGCAGACTAATGGTTTTTAAGTGTGCACTGGCGATTGACAGTGTTGTTAAACAACAATTTTTTAAACTAAATTAACGCCCTCCAACGTAATGTCATATCGGATGGTGAATGAATGAAACGGGTGAAATGATGCTCAAATGAGCCCAAGGTCCATGGAGCTTTAAGTTACCAGACATTCATCTTCTCAGGATAAGGGAAAATCTCGGAAGAAAATCTTACCCGGATAACTTACCCTAAGCGAGATTCGAACTCGTGACCTCTTGAATGGGAGGCAGACAAGCTAACCATTACGCTACCGAGGTGGGCTCTTTACGCTTTGACAGGAGGTATTCATTTAATATATTTCAATATTTGGCCGGAAAAACAACAGCAATGTGTAGTTTGATGTTCTGTAAATAGATGTGATTTACCACGTTATACTAATGTTGTTATATGACAGGTAAATCAACAATGAACAAATAAGACCAAGATTGTCGTGTGATTTTTGTAAATAGAAGTGACTCACATTACGTTATGCTAGCGATACTAAAACAAAATGAGCCAAGATTATTGTTTGAATTGGGGAATCAATTTTGAAGTAGTGTTGGAAAACCGAACGTCTGTTGAAGTTCAGCAGAAATGGATACCTGTGTACAGAACAGAACCACCAACGCGACTAACAATTACACGAATTCGAGACAAAGTTGAGACTCATCGTATCGTATGCGATGTTCCCATTGGCAGATCTAGGAGACCTCACATAGCAACAAGCTCCTCATCCTCGGCTATCATTTTGGAATGCTTTGAGCACTTAAGGTAGAAATCTACAAAGCGATGTGTAGGTCAGATTGCAATTAGCAGGACCAGCGTATCGGCTATTAAAACGGCAAATTTGAAAGTTTTCATCCCAAGACTTCTGAATGCATTAAGTGAAGATGACGCTTCCCGGAGAATGCACAGCATGTGGGAGGTTTGGCAACATGATGCAAGAGGAGGCCTTCGTGGGGTAAGTTATTTGGTCCGGTGAGGTCTCATAAGTTCATTTTGTTCACAAGTTCCATCTACAGCACCTGAAAACCCTGAACACTCTGTATATTTAAGTTATCATAGTTGCCTAAACCTCCCCCCCCCCCCTACAACTTAGAGGTCGAATCAGACTCGCTATTGGATATGTCAGTGTGTGTAACAGAAAGTTTGGCAACTACTCTGTGGTAGCTGCGCTGCGAGTGACGTATGCTCCTAGGCGTTCTTAGTGATTGAACCGTAACGAGAAACGAACTTATGAGACAACCTTATGCAATTTAAGTTGAAGGTAACTGTTTACCGACATAACTGTGTCTACTGGTGTGCAAACAATACTCATTATTTATGGAAAACGCCGTTAATTTACCTGGAATTAATGTTTTGTGTGGGTTCTTATCTAAGGTTCAAATAGGGCCATTGTTAGGAACTAACTGGTCATATGTACCTTAACATGATTCTCACATCCGTCTTACCTGTCATTTGTACACGCTATGGAAATGAGGAATTTTACTTCCAATAGGATAGTGTACCACCACATTATCGCCGAGATACGTGAATACCTGATTACAATCTTCCAGGCACTGGGTAGGACGAAGGGGTCCGATGGAGATTCTACTACGTTCCCCGGATCAACTCCGTATAATTTTTACCAATGGGGAGTATACCGTAGAAAATCAGCTGCACTGGCAGCACTTCTGGAAGAAAGCGAAATGGCATGTGCTACAATCGCTGAGGACCCTTCTCAAACTTACTCGATCAGTAGTTCAACATACTCAGAACTGTATCGACACAGATGATGCGCATTTTGAGCAGCTGTTGTACCTACTGTAACTGTGGAGGTATATGACGACTAGTGCTCATCGTTTTCTGTTTGTGTGGATTCAGCTTCGTTATGTCAACGCGGTTTCTTCTTTGTGTATACATTTTTGGCACCCTCGATATATTGTTTCATTTCCATTGTGTGGTGTATAATCATGCAATGGACTTGTGTTATCAGTGATACTGGACACACGTAATGAAGAATGGCTATACATTTTTATGTAGTAAGCTTATCAGTCGTCTCAGCGTGGTGGTAGCGTTACCAAGTGGGAGGCCTGAATTCAGTTCTCAGTACCGGCGTTGGAATTTTCTCCTGCTGGGAGACCTGGTTGGGGTCCAGTCAGCCTAATTGGGTCCCTGAGGGGCCAATTGAGGAGCTACTTGATTGAGAAATAGTGGCTCCTGGTTACAAGACCGCATATCCGGCCAGGAGGGAACAGGGCGCTGACCACGTCTGTCGCACCGCGGGTTTAGTTACATAGTAAACCTTTCTCCCCTAGCCGTTTCTATACAGAACTTAATAAAATGCATTCGTAATGGAAGGAATTTCATCTGCTTTTTCGCGGAAAATTCCAGCTATACATTTAATTTATCATACAGATGCCTTAAACATACGGTATTATAATAAAACTCGTTTAAGTCATTTTGATAAAGTAAAAGCTAACAAAATGTTTCCCATATAAGGAGCCGTTTCGAGTGCGGAGAAATTTTCTTGAAAATCTTCGTGTGCTCCTTTGAAAATACTACACTAAACATTCATCTTGTTATTTATTTATGCCAACAAACTCACTGTTGGTGTTTTTAAACACACAAGCCGTGTGTGGGCAAAGTTTGAGAGGTGGAACTGGAACTTAAAAATTCAGTGCCACAACTGGGATTTGAACCACAGACCTTCCGCTTACCAGGCGGCTGCTCTAACCATTGAGCTATTGTGACAAAAACTGCCAAAATGGCATTAAATTCTCAAACCAATTCGTATTCCTCCTGGTAATGCCATTCTGGCAGTTTGTCACAATAGCTCAATGGTTAGAGCAGCCGCCTGGTAAGCGGAAGGTCTGTGGTTCAAATCCCAGTTGTGGCATTGAATTTTAAGTTCCAGTTCTACCTCTCAAATTCATTTTGTTATTTATCCACTTTTTCTTTTTAGAGTTAGTGATGCTGATCACATACACACACATACACAGGTACGCACGCACATACATCAATGTGGATCTTTTTGTTTTATTTCCTGTTGGGTATGTTGGAAACTCAAAACATTTATTTCTGGTAAAATCTCGAGATCGAATTTTTGAGTAGAATACAATACTTCTTTTACCCTGCATACACAAGCAGTAGAGAAAGTAAAACTGTATGCGGTTAATTAAAAGCAGGTAATTGACTCACTTTAGGAAAGCGAAGCAATATCAACTGCCCCGCTTAAGAATAATGCTCATAAGATTGTAAAGTATTGCTGCAAATTTAAAGTACCTTAAACTTTATGGAATAAATACCAGCATTCGGAGTGGAGATATCCAGGTTTGAGTGCAACAAACTCGAAAGTGACGTTCACAGAGGATTTTTCGTACACCATACCTCGCAGAGGGCGCACTACGAGATCCAGGTCATTCTTTCCAAGATCAAAGGCAAATTTGTTGCCAAGAGCCCCTTCGTTGTTTAATTTCAGGGTACGGGTTACAACAGATTGTCCCACGTCCACAACGCCAAAATCCACTTCTGAAGGTTCCACTTTAACACGTCCCTCTGCTTTGGATCTGTAAATACAAAGCATTAGCAAGTAAAATTGTATTTTATAATATAGTAAATTAAAGTAGAAGGAGGAAGCACTCGGTTCAATCATGGTAATAACACACCTAATAGATAGAGATGGCTCCACGGTAATGTGCGAGTCTCGCATTTGGGAGGTCGCACATGCGATCTCCCTTGGACCGGCTTCTCTGATGGCATTTTTCGTGATTTTCCAGGGTCGGTATACAAATACTCTTTTCCAATGAATTTCCTGTTCCCTTATTCCCTCCCATTGCTCATAGGAAAGTTCTTGGTCCTGCCTTCTTTTAGCCACCTAAGGCGCGCCGAATTCTCCCCGACCCACCAGAAGTAAGCCCCTGCAACTCCGTTTCTTATACCTCAAACGTTCCTCCTGAGGGATGGCAGCCACGAAACATCCATCTTGCAAGGAAATTAGCGCAAGTTGCGACTGCAATTGCCAACAAGTTGTGGTTTACATGTAACAATTTTACATGTACATTACAAATATGCGCATAACATTTTCCATTAACAATTACATTGCACTTTACAATATTGCATGAATATTCACCGAGTTCAAAAATGGGTTTTTGGTAGCTCTTGGAAAAAGATTACGAGGATGAACATGTCCACAAAGTGTAAAGTGCCGAAAAGTCTTTTTTTCGCAGTAGGAGTACATCATGAATGCCTGCATTATGCAGCCTTCCGAGTCACCTGCTTTTGAACATCAGAAATACGTTCGGCAGGTGTTTGAAACCTCTCTGGTCTAAAGTCATCATATTCAGCTGCAGTTCAGGAGTACCGAAGAAAGACTGCGAACACTGGAGAATAGAACTGATTGTGTAGAATACACATAAGCAATTTAAAAAACACATTTTGTTGTTTAACGACGCTGTTAATTGCCAGGATCATGGCGTCGCCGGTGTGCCGGAATTTCGTCCCGCAGGAGTTATTTTACATGCCAGTAAATCTACTGACATGGAGCTGACGCTTTTAAGCATAGTTAGAAAACCATCGATCTGGACCGGATTTGAACCGGCGACCTTAGGATGAGTAGGCCAGCGTCTAACCAACTGAATTACCCAGAGCAACACACACACACACACACACACACACACACACACACACACACACACACACACACACACACACACAAACACACGCACGCACACAATCAGCAATAAAATTGAGTCCCTCAACGATGGCGTAAACTGACAATCGTTTAGAATACGTTACCTACGATCTGCTTTAGCACCGCCTTGAACTGTCGGAAGAATAGCACATTGGGAGCAGCTGAATGAAAGATACGCACCCAGGAGGGACTGCATACACCATTTGTTGAGGTCGGATAATACCAACATGAGTAACTATCATATTTTTACCTAATGGCCAAATTTAGAACTAATTATTTTTGGGGACATAATTCGCAATGTCATTTCGACCATAGCATACACTGCAAATAACTGTATTAGCTAGCGAGAAACTGTTAACGATGGCTAAAGTTACTACAGTAATGGAGTAATGGTATGTTAGGTATGGCCCAGTGTGAGCACAATATCGAATCTTCGTGGCTTACAGTATTATGGCAATGGCACTTAGTTTATACATGTTTGTAATCAGCACCTCAAATATGTTCACACAAACCAAGCCGTATTGGAAATTGTGATCGCAAGTTGTTATAGGCCCAAATGAGCCAGGTGTTACTCTCCCTAACTTTGCCATAGTCATAGTACACCTAGTTGGCACCAAGCGAAGTGGCGCTACGGCAACATGTGCGACTCGCTTTCGGGAGGTTCCGGGTTCGATGGACCACTTTGACTAGGGGTTTTCCGTGGTTTCGCCCGTTACTAGGTGATGCTAGATGGATTCTTTTCTCAAAGGATGCCTTTCCCTTCATTTCTCATTCCCCTCCCTTGTCATCTTTCAGATTCGTTGGTGAAGCGTTACATTTCGGCGGATTCGGACAGATGACACAGATGCTTACGCTCTGAAAACCCTCCCCTAACACGTCCTGGAAGTTCCCGCCCGGGACGCTAGGGTCACCTAGTCGCCCTCTCTCTGGTTGGTAGACACAGTTCGATTGTGCGCCAGATGTCAATATATGTAACTGTTAGGAACTTCTAGGCGTTTCTGTGCTTCGCTGGCTCCACTCTCTGACAGGCCTACGGTCTCACTTCGCCTCATCCCTTCCTCCTGCGGGGTGGTAGCCCGCAAAAGAACCATGTCGTGGTCGCGGTGGGTCGAGGTGTCCCCCTCCGTATCTACACACACACACACATTCTCTCTCTCTCTCTATCTCTATCTCTCTCTATCTCTATCTCTCTCTATCTTTATCTCTCTCTCACTAACACACTCACACACCTAGATGAGATTCATATGACTATGATTATGACTAGATTTGGAGGGGGACTATGGATCACCATTTGTGCCTATGTCCCTGATTGGGCAACCCCCTGCCCCCCCCCCCCCCGGAGAGAGATGTGAGGTAAGGGGATACTAAGGATGAACCGTCCGGAGAAACAGCTACATATTGAAGCTCCGAGTGGCGGCTCGTACAACCGGCCCCACCAACCCCTTCGCTGCACTGGGGGGACCGAGAACCGGAGATCCCCCACCCCCCGAGGAGGACGATGAGTTACAGAGAGAAAATTCCTTGCCTTACATGACGAAACTTCCGCCGACACTGAAATAGCTAACCGGATAAAAATTGAAGTGAAATGAAAAGTTAGTCGAAGTGGACGCACAGGAAATTTGAGGGATGTAAATATTCTCCCCAGCATTCACCTAGCGATCTTCAGGAAACCCCTGAAGAAAAACCATGGGTCAGGAAGGTCGGCAAAAGGAATAAAACTTAATACCTCCGGAATGCGTACCACGCACACGCTACCACCTGAGCTATCCCACTCGGCGGCAATTCATAACTAGTATTTGCAGTCTTTGCAAATTGTATTAGTGTGCATTTCCCGCAATCTAAATATTCGTGGCGTTCTTTAATTATGCTTGAAATCAAGATGAGTTAGCAAATGAAAAATGTCATTTTATTGTAATTATGAAATACCTCCCAGTACCTAGAACAACAAAATTCACGGAGCGGAAACTGTGGCATGGATGTAATGTGCATTAATCTTATTTCTAACTCATAGTTCCTTTTAAATCAAATTTCATGATCTTGACTTTCCTCCTCGTGCATAATGTTTGAATATGGTTTGAACTTAAATATGCAAAAGGTGATAAGTGACAAAGTCAACCTTTACAGGAGACAATATATTTTCTTCATTTCCTATAAAACATTCTCTTCATGCTCTGATTTTACTAAATCTAAATTCTTCAAGTTTCTGAAGTAGAGAATCAAAAGATATGATGTATTTACGTGTGACCTTTTTGAAAATTACGATTTTCCAATGAGTCAATTACATTTTCGTCACATATATTATTTTGTGTTGTTTTTCAATTGAAATGTGTGAATTGTAATAACAGTATAAGCATACCTGGTGGAGGGTACTGCTTCGGCCATTCGTTAAATGGAGATTCTGCATGATAGTGTAGCAAATATGTTCAATACTATCAGTGCCAATAAAGAACCGTTTGGCCCCAAAAAGTTAAATAATTTATGTCAAATATTTGGAACCATCTAGCTTCTTGACGAATGGATATAGATGATTTATTATTTCACTAACTGTCGCGTAAACATTGTCTACACAATGTTGTAATGCATTTCTACTTTAATTAGAATGAATTTAGTAACAATTTAATGTTAAAGTGCCATGCAAAGTTTAGTTTCTAAGAGAAATTTGGCAACTTCCCGTTAATATAAAATTGTGACTAAATTCATTCGAATTGAAATAAAAAGGTATTACGGCATTGTTCACACAATATTTTGCGACAGTTAGTCCAATAATAAACAATTTATGTCCATTTGTCAAGAAGCTACATGGCTCCAAATATTAGAGACAAATTATTTTTCCCAGCGAAACGTTCTTTATTGACAATAATTGTACTGAATATATTTGTAGCACTCATGTAGGTTAACGTATGGCCGAAGGAGTACCTTGCACCCGGTATACTCGGTTTATATGATTGTGTTATGGTGTTTTCTTCTTCACTCTTTATTGCTGTTTTACTGTCTCAATCTGCATATTGTGCTAGTAAGATTATTAGGAATAAAGGCACATAGGGCTTGTGTAAGTTCTGGAGAGATTTGTGTTGTGTATGTGCTCAAGATCAAACTTGGTTAACGTCGAGTCGCGTTATAATGGATTTTTGTGGAAATTGTGTTTTCCAAGTGCAATAGTGGTGTTACCCTAGCATTCTCAGATAGTGATAAACATTTAAGAATGAGATCGTTTACGGTTGTGCGTATTTAGCTGGAATAACCTACGATTTGTATTAAATACGGAAAAGGCCACCTAAAACATCTGTATTGTTAATTCATGATAGATAGCAACACTGCATTTCACCAAAAATCTATTTTTATGTACAATTTATGAACAATAACCTCTAGTTGGAAGCTATTAGTGCAATACACAACAACTTACATTATTCATACAAGTTTAAAAGCCTTAGGTTAACCTAATACCAATAATTTTTTATTATAAAATGTCCATATTGCTGCCTAATCATTATACGTGGTGTTTGTGTATTAGAAGGCTTTTTGAAGATATTTGGAGCATTCGGATATATTAATAATAATCTCAATATGCACAGGAGATCTAAGAAGGCAGTTATCGATGACAATAAAGACAAATGGCAAATAGTACCAACACACGTCATATTACGAAAGGCTGCCCGCAAGGTTCTATATTGGGTCCAATATTCTGGGATATAGGTTTGGAGCCTCTGCTTAATGACTTAGTTGTTGGCACACAAATATATGCCACTATAGCATATGCGGATGATCTGCTTTTCTTAATAGAAGGAAACACCCGCCTGGAACTGGAAACAAAATCTTCTGATGTGGCCCAGAAGGTATATGGATGGTGCAACTCAAATTTCAGCTAACAAATCTGCTTATTCGCTATTTAAAGGTAAATTATTAAGAAACCCAGTTATACGAATACACGAAGAACGTATTCAACGCCACAAGTATATTAAATACCTTGGAATAACGCTTGATGAGAAAGACAACTTCAAGACACATGTCACTCAGGTCTGCAACAAAGCCAGTAAAATTATGATGAAGATTGCCAGTATTGCCCAACGTCAATATAAACTACCTCTCACTACCATTAAAACATACCATAATTGTATCTTTACTGCTATCATTACATATGGTGCAGGAGTGTGGGCACAGTGTATGCAAAAATTAAACCTCGTCGCAGATCTCAGAAAATGCCAGAGGAAAATTCTTCTCCGTTTTGCTCCAGAGAGGCTCCAGAGGCAGTTCGAGTCGAGCGGGTGCAATTTTATTTGCCCCGTTCGAATGTCATGTCCGCAGTACCTAGCCGTTATACGGCTTAACCTGCGCGGTGGTTTTGATGGTGTTACTACAGGGATGTATGATACACTGGGAAATGATTTTTTTTTTTTATTATTATTTTTTTTTTTAATGTTCATGGGTGAGAAGTTGGTAGGATTCAAAGGAAGGGTTGTTGGAGTACCGCGTCAACACCTCCGTTAGTATATGTTAGGATACAAGCTGCCGCACATAGCGGGAGCGCGAAAAGGTAGGGTCCAGGACATGGCCATTACACGAGGCACTGGCCATGACCGTGGGGTTAAAGGTGAAGGTGGGTAAGAGAAGTAAGAGAGAGTGCTGAGGGGGAGTTAAAGGTGAAGTTCTTTATTTGAGTTGGGTGTTCATTTTTGTGTTTCCTTGGGAAGACTGTGTTGGTGGCTTCGAGGGGCCGCTGATATAGGGCAGGATGTCCGCATGTGTTAGTCCGGTGCCGCTACAGAGCATGGTCCGGCACTTGTTGACACATGGATGTCCTGTGTGGCTGAAGTAGCCTCTCCTCTGGACGAGTGAAATTTGCTCTGGTGTCAGTTTACGTGGTTGAAGAGTGTCAGTGTGGTGATAATGGGTTGCAGTGTTTGTGGCTGGCTGGTGAGTTTGTTGCTCGCGGTGCTGCTCTCTGGTGAGTGGAAGTGGAGGTGGTGAGGTCTGCGTACATGCTTCATGTGTAGTGGTCGACGGTTTGTTGGTCCGCGAGCGGGCTCTGCGCGGTCTCTGGTTGGTCGTTTCCGGCCGGTCAGGTGGCGCGCTAATTCCCTCTAGGGTTCTGGCCGTCAGTCACTCACTGAGAGGTGAACTGAAACAGGTATTTTCTCTGTTTTGAATACAGATTGTACTTTCGCCTTTCCCATTTTCAGAGTTAAACCGCCGGGCTTAGGATGTCCTTTGGTAGTCTCTTTGATGGTAGTCGGCGTGGCTCTCTCTGGTCGTATTGACCCAGAGTATTCACCAGAGGGTTAGGATGGTTCTGGAGTTTGTTGTACATTGTGCGAGCGCGGGTTTTAATCACGTCGGCAATGTACGGAGCAGCAAGAACGACCTCTACTATGGCTCTTCTTGTAGCCACTGGTTCCTGGCCAATAGATCTACAGGTTCGCCTATATGGTGCTTACTATTGGCTAAAGAAAAGCAATCACCAAAAGATAGAAGATATAATAGGGAAACGATGCTATATGAAAAGACAAATAAGGACTGAGTTAATATCCTTATGGCAGTCAGAATGGGATAACCTGCAAACTGGGAGACGCACCTATATGTTTTGCCCTAATATACGAGAAAGGTTACGACTAAAGCACCTAAATCCCTTACCAGCTGCATTACAATATATTACGGGCCATAGGCCACATGGCACTTACTTAAAACGTTTTAATATCATCAACTCTGAAATGTGCACCAATGCAATACAGAAGATACTCCAGAGCATGTAATGTTTAACTGTCAGAAATGCAGTGAAATAGCACAATCTAACAGGGAAAAGCTCATGCACCTCACTTTATCGGAAATGGTCAGGAATAAGGAAAATCTAAATACTTTAAATGAGTTAGCGACTCAAATCAGTATAGCAGAAAGACAAACTAAACAAGAAAGAAATCTCAGAAATTTTTATAGACCTCCAGCGACTGTTGCACCATCACCCCGTCGATCGTTAAGATTGTCAAATCAATATAACCGAAACTAAGTGCCCCAAGCTCCTGAACCTGTTATACCAAGAACAATTACATAGAACAGAAGAAGATTTCATTGGATCACTGGACGACAACTGTAAGCAGAAAGGAGAACAACGAGGCCAAAACGACAGCCTGATGAGACTTGGACAGCCTACCAGAGACGAATAGCAGCGGCTAGGGAACAATAAATTGCATGAATACTATGAGATCTCATATAACTTTAAAATATCACTAATTTTCGTTATTGCTTTTTTAGTTTAATTTAGGTTAGTAACTTCTGCACATTCTATTGTGAACAAATTGTAATCAATAAGTTTAAATAAATCAAAATATCCGCACACTGCGTCCAGATATAATAAATTAGGTATCTGGACATAGCTGGCAGATATTATTTTATTTTATTTTTGTCTCAATCAGCATGCCCCATTGTTTGCAATATTGCAATGCTGCATGCTATGTTTACATTTCTGAATTTGTTGGTACTACAGTGTTCCTATCATTAATATTGTTAAGTTCTCACAATGAATGTTAATTACTACCCTAAAAATGTACTTGTTCTATTTGTTATTTACTATGTATTCACAATGTGTTAAAGTCCACTGATGCTATACATTTTTGAACAGTTTATAGTGTTTTGTAATGGTTTGCTCTGAAGTCACTGGCCACTTTTCGTGATTCGCCACGATTTCTTGTCTCAATGTGTCCCTCTGAAGCTGAAGTTTTCAGCACCTTTATAACGTTGCTTATAATTATTACTTATATCAGTAAAAAGTTATATATGCAGCTCACTGGCGGTCATGCACCAGTTTTTCAATCTTTCCGCAGATTCCTAATTCCTAATCCCCTATGCCACGACGTATCGTTTCAACACAGCATTGTGCGAATGCCTCTGCAGCGCTGATTTCAGTTTAAAGCGGTAATGTCAAAAAATGTCACATGTCACCTTTTTGCATCTTCCGATTCACCTACAGTAAATGTTATCCAAGAACTTAAAGGAATAAAATTCCTGACAACGAAAAGGATCTGATGCTGTATGTGTTGATTAAGTAATGTTAAGTTTCATAAACCAGTTGTGGCACCTCTGATAGCAAATTATTTTACTGTCTAAGCTTCCCGCAAAAGTTAGAGGCATGTGGATGCTGGCCAATGCTCAAGCAGAGCGCTGTTGCTAAATGTAGTTCGTGCACCGGCAGAGGCTCTGTACATGAGAGCGTATGAGATGCATGAACCACATTCGGCAGCGCTGGTAGGAGGGGCAAGCTTAGGATTCGCTGGAGTCTGCAGTACGGCCCATCTCCATATGCCTTTAACTTTTGCGAAGATTATAGCCAACTTAACTGCATGCGACGTTACACTCTCGTGTGTCGTAACACTGTTTCGAGCGCAAAAGGAGGGAGGCGGGCAGGCAGACTTTGTGTATAGTAGCTATGTAGGAAGGAAGGTAGGCAGGTAGGCAGGCTTTGTGTATAACCGCTATGTAGGCACAAAATACAATTATACATTCGCCTTACTCCGCTGCTCCTTTCCTAACAGTGTCTTCCCTTTCCCTTGCCGCATCTGCTTACAATTCTCATTTAGCTGCTAGGAGCAAAAAGGTACTCGCTGGCTACACAGGATGGCAGACTCTGATCTAGCCAACTCCAATCACCAAATACAGCCCTTGAGTTGTAAGTAAACCAGAAGGCAGCAAATACTAGCAGCATTTATAATAACTACTTAAGATATACTTAAATCTCTCATTGTCGAGATAAGCTTTGAGGTTTCCAGGATGTACAGAAATAAATGCAAGAAATGCGTGCTTGTTTGCTAGTATTCAACATATAAATTAAAAAACTCACACTTTTATTGGGTAACTCCAGGGAATTCTGTCCACAAACACTGCAAGTGAACTTTCCAAAACGCTTTCCTTTATGCCGCGATATTTCACACTTCTTGTCAAGCTCATTCCTGGACATAGTTTCATCTCACGTGCATCAGATAGTATCTTGAACCCCTGAAAACATTCGTAATCATGTGTGAATATAATTTCATATACGATACAAAATACATAAATTGAGTGGCTCCCATAAGTTAAGCTATGTAATGTAACACTCTCCAATTTTAATGTCTCGAAACATACCCTCAGTCTTTTGGCCTTAGAATCACGTGTTAATACTTATGTAATAGTCACTGTGAGTTTATAATTGCAGTACAATAATACTTTTTAAGATGTAATGGATATTATTCCTAATATGTAATAACTGTATCTGAATAATGAAATATATACTTAAATCGTATAATGGAGTTGTTGAGGGGTTATCCTCCCTATAGGAGGCGAACAGGACTCTTGCCGTACCGGGATTAAATCCCTAAATGGCTTTAGATAGTTTTTAAGTTAGAGATGCTGGGTGAGCGGTGGAAAAAAATGTTTGGAATAGAAAGTTAAATGCTGAAGAGAAAGAGATATGTAACAGATGGTTTTTTATGCGTATGATAAAATTGATGGTAATGGTGACGATGATTTTGTCAATTGTTAATCGTCTATGTCGAGTTTATTGCTGGCCTAGCACAAGTCTGGATCTTTTGTATGTCTCCCCGGCGTCGATGTCATGTCGCCCGTGCCCATGAATGAGATGGTTAAAGCTGTTGGAAGTCTGGCGCAGAAACTGTTGGAGAGATGTAGAATGTAAAGTTTCAAGGTTGGGAAAGAGAGGTCTGAATGATAATTATCGTTTGGCATGTACCATTCTGCTGCGGTGGCTGTCCGTAGGTATCTGTTTTGAAGGACTTGAAATGGATAAAAGTTTGTTCTGGCTACAGCTCCACAGACTTGGCATGCATAGACCAGTGCAGGCCAGATTAACTGTTTATATACAAGTACTTTGTTCTTAAAGGACATCTGCGACTTCTTACTGTACAGTGGGTACAACAAGGCCATTGTCCTGCTGATTTTGGATGCCAAAATTGAGATATGCACCTTCCAAGTTAGACGAATATCTAGTAGCACTCCTATATATGTTGCCTCGATGGACCATGGTCCGTTTTCACCTGCTAGACGAAGATTGTCAACTTCCTGGAGGTGGCGTCTAGTGAAGGTGATACGGCTTTCGAATTGTTGGCGTTGATCTTGAGGCGCCATGCGGCAAACCATGCTGCCAGCATGCAGCATAGCCCTGAAGACATTGTCCTGCAATACCATGACGAGATAATGCTGCGGTAATTTCAGTGTCGCCGGCGAGGAAATATATGTTGCAGCAGGAGAGGAGGAAGAGTATTTATGAATGTTAAGAATAACAGAGAGCCCAGAACACTGCCTTGGGGTACCCCTGCATTGACAGAAAACGTCTAGGAGTGAATGCTGTCCCTGGTGACAACAAAGCTTCGGTTGGAGAGAACACTATATATAAGATGAGCTAGGTATGATGGGGAGTCGTAGTTTATGAGTCGATGAAGGATGCGTTCGTGTCACACTGTGTGAAAGGCACGGGAGATGTCTAGAAAGAGGGCTGCAAAGTAATGCCGATTGCTCAAGCCGTTCACCACCTCGTCCACGAGCTGAAGGAGTTGCTGAGTGCTGGAATGATGGCGACGGAATCTAAGTTGCTCGGGACGAAGGATGTTGTGCCTGTCGACTATGCTCTGGAGACGTTTTTGGATTACTTCTTCAAACACCTTTCTAATGGCCGGCAATAGGCTGAGTGGTCTATAGTTACCTGTTTTTTGAGCATTTTTCCACGGCTTCGATAGATTGATGATGTGCGCATGTTTCCATGCTGCCGGGAAGTGTGCGAGGCGAAGCAAGCTGTTGAAAAGATGGACTAACAGACCTATCGACTCAGCTGGGAGTGCTTTGAAGGCTGCATAGGGAAGGGTGTCATTTCCCGCTTCTTTAAACTCCCGGACAGAGGATACAATGCTGTTGACTTCCTCTACGGTAGGCAGGCATACTTCTTGAGCGATAAGGGGTGCTGATAAAAAGTTGGGCACCGCTGCCTCGACTTCTTCTACAATCACGGCGCCAAGGGGCTCAGCCGCATGAAAGGTGAAGGCTAGATGTTCAGCCATCATTCAACCTTCTCCCTCGTGGTTGGGCAACCCTTCTGCCGTCTGAGAGGGGTGGATCAGATGGGGGAACTTGGAGTATGGCCTTAGACATTCTCCAGAGGGAAGAGTACTCCGTATCTAGAGTGCCCAGGCGACGTTTCCATTCTTCGTTGCTGTGGCCCTGTAGCTCCATTTTAAGTATGGACTGGAACCTGTTCCACTCTCTCTTCCACCGGGTTGCGCATGATTTGGTATTTGCGCCATGCTCTGCTCTTCGCTGCTATGAACTGACGAAGTTCATGAGGGAGAGGCCTCTGTTGGTAGGAGTACTGACGCCGAGGAGGGGTAGTCTCTGTCATGGCTGTAACCATGGTCGACGAACGGTTCCTCAACCTGATGGCGGGCTTCGCTACAATCCCGGCGGAGGCCCTTGCTCAGTGAGATATTGACCAACCTCCTCGGGATCAAGATCTTTCCTGGAACGCCAACAGCTTTCGTGGCAAACTGCACGAAATGAAAAACTTTCTTGCAGTTAATAAAGTACATGTTCTTCTGGTCCAAGAAACCTATCAGTCTAGCAACCAGAAAGCCATGATTCTAGGGACGATCTGCCACAGTAGCGACCGTGATGAAGGTTTTGGCGGCACGGCCATCTATATAAGCCGCACTATCCAGCACTATCGCCTTGAACTAACAGCCACAGAAGGCTTGGACGGGACGGGTGTTCAAGTGGCCACCAACAAATGTAAAAATAAAATAAAGTTATTTTACTTAATTTTTTTATTTTTTACCAACAGACGTCCACTCAACATATACTCGCTCTACATACCACCTGGCAGACGCATCAGGGAGCAAGATCCTGATGCTGTGTTCACACATGGCTCACCTACCATAGCCATGGACGATCTTAACGCTAAAAGCCTGTGTAGGAATTCCACCATCAGGAACCACGGATGCATCGTTCTGGAAAGAAGAGGCCTAGCCGCACTTGCTCCAGCGTCTCCGACCATCACCAATGGCGAACGTCGACCACCATATCTAGACATCACCATCTTACATAAAATCCGCTGCCATTCACAAATCTTCTTTATCTCCAAGCTATCCTCTGAACACTATCCTGTCCTTCTCATCTTCAGGGCATGACTAATCGTCAAAAACCCTTCAAACTCCGTCAATCCCCGGCGAACTGACTGCAGCAAATATAGTGCAGTGATGGCTGAAAAACAAGCCGAAATCTAAGCATGCCTCAACACTCTGGACGCAGACAGTCTTGCGGCCAAAATTACAAGCACCATGGTGACAGCCATGTCACAAGCCACGCCTCCTCGTTGACGTACTACGTTCGAGGTGAATCCTCTTCCTCATGCCATACGCCAACTCATAGCTACGAAGAACAAGGCACGGCGCAAGTATGAACTTACACGCAACTCCATGGACAAGAAAGAATGGATCCGTCTCCGGAGTATATTGAAACTGGAGCTACAAGATCACAGTAATAAAGAGTGGGAACGTCGCCTGGGCACTCTCAACACGGACGACTGTTCCCTCTGAAGTATGTCCAAGGCCATACTCCGAGTTCCCTTTTCAGATCCACTTCTCAGAGACGGCACAAGAATTGCCCAGTCCATTAGTGAAAAAAGTTGAACTAATGGCTTAGCATCTAGCCTCCACGTGCCTAGACGCCGAGATTGCAAACGGATTCGAGGCAGTGGTACGGGACTATCTTGCAGAAACCTTTGACGCAGAGGAAGTATGACTGACCGCCTTTAACGAAGTCAACAGCATAGTGGCCTCTGTCCGACCATTCAACGCGGCGGGCAATGACACGCTGCCATACATTTCCTGGCAACATGGAAACATGCACACATCATCTCCCTGCCAAAACCGAGAAAGAATGCTCAACATCCAGGCAACCATAGATCTATCAGCCTTCTACCGGCCATCGGCAAGTTATTTGAAAAGGTAGTCCAGAAACGCCTCCAAAACATGTTGGACAGGCACAACATCCTTCGTCCAGATCAATTTGGCTTCCGTCGCCAGCATTCCACTACGCACCAGCTTCTGCGCCTCGTGGATGATGTTATACACGGCTTCAACAATCGGCACTACGTTGCAGCCCTTTTCTTAGACATCTCCCGAACCTTCAACACCATGTGGTATGAAGGTCTCCTTCTTCGCCTAATTAATTATGGCACACCTTCCTACCTTGTTCATTTAATCAAAAGTTTCCTGTCCAATCGTACACTTGTTGTCACCAGGGACAGCGTACATTCCCAACCGTAGTCCATCAATACAGGAGTACCTTAAGGCAATGTTTTATACCCCCTGCTATTTCTAACCTTCATCAACACCCTTCCCTCCCTCCGGGGCTGCAACATATATCTGCTCGCTGATGACACTGCAATTACCACGGAATCTTCTCATCGCGGTATTGCAGTGTAACGTCTACATCGCTCTGGCGACATGCTGACAGCATGGTTTGGCGCGTGACGTCTCAAAATCAACGTCAAGAAATCCACGGCTGACATCTCTCCAAGATGTACATGACCGTCTGTTAGGCGAAAATGTACCCTGGTCTACAGAACCGATGTATCTAGGAATGCAACTGGGCATGCGCCTAACATGGAAAGCGCACATTTCAACACTTGCTTCAAAAGTCAGCAGACAATGGCCTTGTTGTACGCCTTGCACAAGAAGTCACCCGTATCACTCAGGAATAAACTCCTAGTATACAAGCAGGTCGTCCGGCCTGGACTAACATATGCCGGCCAAGTCTGTGGCGCCGCAGCGAAGACTAACCTGTATCCGCTAAAAGCACTGCAAAACCGGTACCTAAGAACATCTGTAGCTGCTGATTGGTATATACTCAGTGACAACATCCACTCTGACCTCTCCTTCCTAATTTTAGTCGAGTACATTAAGAAACGTTCCAACAACTTCTACGTCAGACTTCCATCTAGCTTCAACACCTCATCCGTGGCCTCGGGGAATATGAGATCGACCCCGGGGAGACATACAAATAACCCAAACTTGCACTAACCCAACAATAAACAGACCAATAACGATTGACGTAATCATTATCTCCATTATCATGAATCTTATCATAACCAAAAAGAATTTCAGCAAAACATATATTTATCCCAATACTCAATCTCACCATCTTTTATAACTCTCCATGCATAAAACAATTTTCCACCATCTAACCACCATCCTTCAGTTATCACCCACCATTAAGCCAACAAGGGATCTAATCCCGGAATGGTAAGATTCGAGGACGCCTCCCATAGGAAGGATAACCCCTCAATGACTCACCACTACACGATAGGTGACGACCAACAATCGAACGAGAGATATACTTGTGCAGTGTACCCAGTCTAACATGTGAGCATTTGGACCAAAAAAAAAAAAAAAAAATTGACCTCTGACAGTAGTGTCCATGTGACTGTCCGGAAGTTCACTTGTAACCACGAGAGGGAAAACTTGGAAACATAAAACGCTCCAAACATCTAATGTAATACCTTATGTCAGAATTTATTGTGATTATTGCCGATATTGAACCTATGTTTACTTTACTAAGAGAACCTTGTAAAACAGCGATGTCAAACGTTTGCGAAAGAGCGGAAGTTGGATTTACCTCCTTCCTCTTTATGCGGACTGTGCCAGTTTTTAACGCCTAGCGATGCATTGTGTTGCAGTGATGGTTTGCTTATATGCATGTTCCTCTTGATTTACGAAAGCACTTTCAAATCTTATGCGATTAACATCTGTTCATTCGTGACTTGTTTCGTACTGCTTATGTTTAAGAAGTCTATCGATATTTATAGGGGTGGCGCGTCCTATGTGTTCAGTGGTTCAGTGAACCCCCGGAAAAAGGTTGTTTGTGCAAATTATATTTGAACAATAATTTTTTGTTTCCTTCTCGTGTTATGTAATTTTATGTACATTTTCATTTTCTATTTATTTGGTCCATGTAAGTTTGGTATCAAATGTAACTCCTAAATACTTTGTTTCCTTTGTTTCTGGTAATTGTTGACCCTCAGAATTTAGTTTTACTTTTAGTGGTTTTTTTCTTAGTGAAAAGATTTGGTAGTTTGACTTTGTTGTATTAACAGTCATTAAATTTTCTTTGGTCCACCTTTGCAGGTTGGTTAAGGATTGTTGCATGCAATACAAAGAGCAGAGAGGCGCCTTTCACTGTTAAAACGTTTAACAGGAATGAAGTAGGAATGTTCCAGAGCAACTCTTAACACAACATACAATGTATATATAAAGCCACTATTTACTTACTGCAGCGAAGTTCTTGTAACAGCAAACACAAAAAAAAAAAAAAATCAGATCTTTCAAAACCAAAGTCTGAGACTAATTACAGGTGCTATCAAAACCACAACAATACCAGCTATGGAAATACCAACCAACCAATACCCCATTGAATATGAAATAGAAAAAGCGGCTCTTATTCAACACGAAAAGTTGATCAGACTCCCATTCAATACATGGCACAAGAGAAATTTTACACATACACTAAAGACTCAGGAGAGCTTTCTTTCCAAAATTCAAGACACCAAGAAGAATGTAGACCTTCCTAATTCAAAGGAAAACTTCATATCTAAAGTCAATCCGACACAAACATTGGACATCACATATTATTTACACCTGACAGAAGAAGTTAAGAAAAATGATACTCCAACTAATGTTCTAAAATTATTGGCGTTAGAGACAATCCATACTAGATTTCCAGAACATTAATTGCTGCATATTTATACTGATGGATCAGTGATATCAAACCAAGATGGAGCAGGTGCTGGCGTCACATGTCACCTCTTTTCCTATTATAAATCTTTAAATTATGCAACTACTAACTTTGATGGAGAAATTGAAGCAATTCGAATGACCCTACAAAATCTTTTGTACAGAATTTCACATTTTCAGCAAGCAGTTATTCTCTCAAATTCCAGGGCAGCAATTATAGCAATTACTTCCAAGTTGTCACCACAAAACCAAACAATTATAGAATGTTGGAAAATCCTTACCCATCTAACAGCACTTCAAAAACACCTAGTCTTCCAATGGATACCAGCTCACTGTGGACTGAGTGGTAATGAGAAAGCTGATTTTCTTGCAAAAAAGGGTACCAGCGGTGTACAAAAATCTATAGTTAATCTACTATTTTATGCAGCTAAAAGATTAGTCAACTCTGAATTCAAAAAAATTATTGCAAAATATTACTATGAAAAATCAAAGAATAAAAGATGGGAACTACCAAACATTCAAACAGTAATTCCTGAGTATCCTCGAAAAACAGCAGTTGCAACCTTCAGGTTGATTACAGGACATGATTGTCTGGCAAAACATTTAAACAGAATTGGGATATATTCTTCACCACTCTGTCCTCTATGTGGTCTGCAAGAGGAAATGAATCGAGACCACCTTCAAATATGCCCGGCCACTTCTAGTGCCCCATCCATCAGTGAAAAATATTGGAGAGCAAGAGGATTAATGACTTCATTGTCAGAAATCCAGCATTAGCTAACAACATGTACATTTTCAAAGTATTTTATCGCATCAAAAACTTTTAAGGCGTTCAGATAGCATGTATACGCGCCAAAGTTTGCCCAGACATTCCCGAGGTTCAATTTCTCCTATGAACCTCCGAGTGTAAGCTTATGGGTGCTCTATCGGCAGGGTGAGGCCAGAGGGTAGGTCGCTTAGTATAGGTGCATAAGGGCTGGTCGGAGTAGCAGCTCCAACTGCAGTCGGACTCTGGTGGAAACCCACGAATCGACCCGAACTAAAAGCAACCTAACCAGAACAACAGCACGTGTGTTTTCACTGTAATAGTGGAGTGATTGTCTACAATCGTTTAAGCGTATTACAGTGTATTCAGTTATTCACTTGTGTTATAGTGTTTATTTGCTATTCATCTGTTCTTAGAGCTATTTTCCAAGAAGAATGAATAGCTTTCAATATCCTTTAGAAACAGATTTCTCAGCTTTAAGCTTGCAAGAGAAGTGTGAAATAAAGAACTTGGTAGGCCGATACCTCCTCTCAAATTAATACATGCGCGAACAAGCCGAGGTAAGACATGTTGCAGGTCTTTTAATGTTAATATAAATAAAAGAAATAGTTGGATTTGCGGTTTATTTCCACAAATAAGCTAGTTTGTTTTCCGTGCTTGCTGTTTGCTAAGGGTAAATATACACCCTTAGCACTGGCGTGTCAGATCTAAGTCATCTAAAACAGATCGTTAAGAAGCACGAAGAATCTATTTAACATAAGAATGCGTATTCGGATTTATCAGTCCTTGGAAAATCAGAAATTATGCAATACTTAGCTCAGCTTTCAGAATATAGAATATAGAAATACACAATGACAACGTAAGGAAAAATCTATATATTCTTTCCAAAATAATTGATTGTATTAACTTCTGCGGTGAGTTTGAACTTGAGTTACGTGGACATGATGAAGCTGCAGAATCTAACAATCCTGGAATATTCAGCGCGATAGTAAATTTGACTTCAGCTTTGGATGCAGTTGTAAAAGAGCACATGAATAATGCTACAGTCTTTGAGGGTACAGCCATGGAAAAAATGATTGAGCGCTTTAGGAGAGCAGAATATTTCTAAATCCCACGTCATGCTGCAGTGCGGCTACACAAGTCGATATTTCCAAGATAGTTTATTGATATTCTCTGCTCCATATGTCGGAGACGCAAACAGGCTGTCTTGAATCATCACTGGCATTTGCATCTGCTCCTGATAAAAAACGTGGCGGTGGAGCAAACTGCCTATTTGTGGAGAAATGTAGCAGCAAAGGAAGTAGGTATGTAACATAATAATACATCAGAGCCAACAGAGGCTTGAATTCTCCAGTCACTTATTGGCCACTAATTTACTTGAACAACACTACTTTCCTGAACAAATCCTTTCTGACGTGCAGTCCTATCCATTTTTAAATAAATCTAAGTCAAAACGGAACTACAGATCATTTATTCTCAAAATGATTCTGATAAAATGAAAAGTGCAATAGCCCTTCTAAGGTTTTTAATTGAAAATAACCTGCAAGAACTCATTGGTGATGTTATGAAATTGTTGAAATTAGTAGCTACTATTCCAGTGACAATGTGTGAAGCAGTGAAATGTTTCTCCACTTTGTCTGGATCAAAACATTTCTTAGAAGTACCATGGATGACGATGGCTCCTGCCATGCTGTCTACTGACAAGGAAATGATCCACAGGCTTCCAGATTTCAACGAGAGTCATAGACACATTCGTCAAGCAAAAGGAAAGGAAGATGGAGTTTCTCTACAAATATGCCTTTACAGAAGATTCAACCACATCAATGTCATCAGGCTCGTTTAAGGGAATATCAGAACTACTGAAATACTCTATGCCATTTAGAAACTCGGACTATTTAGAAAGGTAAACTACATAATGCACTAAAAGTGCATTAATGCACTAATCCTCTGTTATTTCAGACACCAGCCGCCACTGGAAATTTGGCGACACATTCAAACAACATTGCGTTAGGAGATACACCAAGTGATCTTTGCATGAACTATTGCAATAAAGCGTTTAAATATAGTTCAATTTGAAGAAACCATTCGCAAATATATGTAGAGCTACACTCACTCTTCTACAAACTATTCTTACAAATGTTTGCTTATCTATCTACTTGTTAATTTTACTATCACTATCACAGGCCCCCTGAATAAAAAAAGCACTCTTAGTAAAACATCCGTGATCTGTGTGTATGCGTGTGTGTGTCTGCCAGTCACTGGACAGCATAACTCGCATAACTCAAAAACCTTTGGTTAAAAACCAAAGTTGGTATTTAAGTTTGTCTTTCAAACGATACGACACGAAGATTTTGAAGAAAATTGCTCCACCCTAAACTACACTTTACATGAACAATTCTTCGAAAATATTGATTTTCTTGCAAATGGCTCTATTTTTATTAAAAGGTCATATGTTTGAAATATTTTTATGACAAATGAACGTGTATTTTTTTTTCCCTCTAGCCTATGTAGTGCTGTTTACTGTGGATGACTTTTGAATAACTCGTAAACCGTAAGAGATAGACGAAACCTTACTATACAAAACATTAGGTCTTCTAAAATACACAATTTATGTCTGAATAAATTTTTTGTAGAGTGAACCATTTTGGAGATATTCCTTGTTATTTGTGTCAGTTTCGGAAAACTTAAATTTCCGTCAAATGCAACATCGTTGTTCATTTTTTATGTTACGTGTGCAAAGAGAGTGGGATCTCAAAGATTTAAAACATTTTACTATCGCACAAAGCCTAATGT
This sequence comes from Tenodera sinensis, assembly GCA_030765045.1. NCBI lineage: Eukaryota > Metazoa > Arthropoda > Insecta > Mantodea > Mantidae > Tenodera > Tenodera sinensis. Next base: position 31,531,821 of record CM060963.1, on the reverse strand, counting down.
ATTCTAACATTCCCCTTGCACCTACAAGGAAATAAGCAATAAGATAATTTGTACCAATGCTTATCTCAACTAACAGAAGAAGATATATGAATAAGTGTTTATAAGAATGGTTAGTACAAGAGTATAGAAAGTCATGTGAGTGCAACACATCAGATTTTAACTTTTTCTATTACGTTTAGTAGAGGAAATATTATAGTCCACCGTAAAATTCGATGTCGAGATTTCATCGGAAATATGTTTTGAAGCCCTCTGAATTAAAAAAAAAAAAAGCATTTTTAGAAAAAAGGTCCGTGTGTGTGTCTCTCTGTGTGTGTGTCTGTCTGTCTATCTGTCTGTCTGTCTGTCTGTCTGTGTGTATATGAGTATCTCTCGTGTCTGTCAGTCTGTGAACAGCATAACTCAAAAACGAAAAGTCGGTTGAAAACTAAAGTTAGTATTTATGTTTAATGTCTTTCTAGGATACGACACGAAGATTTTGAAGAAAATTTTTCCATCATAAACTACCCTTTAAATGAAAACTTTTTCGAAAATTTTGATTTTCTTGAAAATGGCTCTAATGATTTTGATTAAAATGCCATATGTTTGAGATATTTTTATCACAAATGAAATGTATATCTTGAATTTACTGGCTATAGCCCATGAAGGCTTATTTACTCTGGATGACTTTTGCATAAATGGTAAACGGCAATTGACAGACCAAATCTTAAATGTAGATCTTGCTAAACCACACAATTTAAGTTTAAATAAGGTTTTTGTAGAGTGAACCATTTCGGAGATATTACTTATTATTTGTGTAAGTTTTAGAGAACCTATACTTCTGTCAAATAGTACATCGCTATTCATTTTTATATGTTAACCGTGCAAAGAAAACGGAATATGAAAGCTTTAATGGATTTGACTGTCGTTCAAAGCCTACTGTACTTCCATATTTCCGTTGCACGTGTAAGAAAATAAGCAATAAAGTAATTTCTGCAAATGTCTATCTCAACTAACACGAAGAAGATAAAAGAATAAGAATTTGTAAGAATGGTTAGTAATTACAGGAGTAGAGAAAGTCATGTGGGTGCAACACACCCGATTTTTTTTATCTGCATCATGTTAATCGAGATATAACTTTCAAAAGTAGTTGCATTATACGATTCGTTGCAGGCAAGGACAGCGGAAACGAACCCATGGTCAGACGTTTAAAAGGGCACGCGCCACAACACGAGCGAATATTTTCATAAAAATTCTTTTTGGAGTTCAGGGGATATCAAAACAGGTATATCGGGTGAAATCTTCACATAAAAAGTTTTGGTAGAACACAATGCTTGCTCTACTTATAATTTACCTGAAAGATAACATAAAAGTCTGTGTTACACCGAAATAACCTCTACTCTTGCACAAACTATCCTTATAAAAGCGTATTCCTGTAACTAGTTTATATAAGTCGATAGAAACATTTGCAGAAATTATTTAATTGCTAATTTTCTTTTAGATGCAAGGGAAATACGGGAATACAGTAGGCTTTAGATCAGGCATGTCAAACAGCACTCGCCAAGTGTGAAAATATTCCCCTATTTTCCCTCCCTTCAAATCGGAGAACGAGAAAAACAAAGTGGAAACCGGTTCTACTAGCGCGTGCTACTGCAGTCAAGGAGGGGTGGACTGCTCTCTTGACACCCTCGGAGTGATGTCTGACATGCCTGCTTTAGATCATAAATATTGAAATTTTTATAAGCTAGTCGCTATGTGACAGCTTTAAAATCCCGTTGTCTTTGCATGGCCAAGAGATAAAGAAAAAGAATAACAAATTCCCATTTGTAAAAATTATAAATATTTGAAAACTGGGCCAAATAACAAGGAATATCTCGGAAATGGTTAACTCCACAAAAATATTTAAGAGGTGGAATCAGGACTGAAAAATCCAATGCCATAGCCAGGATTTGAAGCACAGCGCTTAAACATCTTAAACATTGCCCACACATGTCTTGTGTGTTTAAAACATCAGTATTAAGTTTGTTGGCATAAATAAGTAATAATTACCATCTAAAGGTTACTTAAACCCGGGATATAAAGTACTTACTATTGTAAGTCGCCCTTGGGGGATTTATCTCTGATGTGAGATCCCCCTGTGGTCTAACCGGGAAAAAGTACGAATCGGTTGGGGAATTTAATGTCACACTGGCAAGTTGGCCATGGTAGCTTAGTGGTTAAAGCAGCTGCTCAATAAGCGGAAGATCCGTGGTTCAAAATCCCGGCTATGGTATTCAACTTTTCAGTCCTGATTCCACCTCTTAAAAATTGACCACACACGGCTTGTGCGTTTAAAAACACCAGCATTAAGTTTGTGGGCATAAATAATAATTACCATCCACAAAAATATATTTGATATAAATTGTGTTTTAACGATTGTGTTTGTGTGTGTGTGTGTGTGTGTGTGTGTGCTTAACACACACATTTTTTGTAATAAATTGTCTATCTCAGTATATCTACTAGTTATACAAATGTCATCCAGAATGAAGAAGACTTCTGAGTACTTTCCTAAAACATTCAAAATATACATTCCATTTTGCCACGAAAGCATCTTAAATATGTGGTATTTTTAGAGAAATTGTTTATAAATCGAAATTTTCGAAAAATGTGCCAAATAAGAGGGCAGTCTGGGGTGGTAGGAATTTCTTTAAAATATTCGTGTCACATCCTTGGAAGATGTTTAACTCAGTTTAATCGAGTCATTGTTTTTTTTTTTTTTTTTTTTTTTTTTAAAGTTATGCTGTTCACACACACACACACACACACACACACACACACACTCACAGAGAGAGAGAGAGAGAGAGAGAGAGAGTGAGAGACACATACACATAGACCTTTTTCTACAAATGTTTTTCTTTGTTTTTAGATTCAGCGGTCATAAAAGATGTGTTTCCCAAAAAGTCTCGATATCTGAATTTTTGGAATGGAATACCTGCCCTGCTTACTACTCGAGGTAGAGAAAGTAAAAACCCTATTTTGAACTAGGGTAACTGACCACTTTTACTACTCCCTTTAGACCAGTGGTATTCAACGTCTTTTCTCCCTGCATCCCCAAAGACGATGTTCCATTTTAGCCTGTACCCGTAGATCTAGGTCCTAGGCCTAACCCTAGACTATCCTTAATTCGAAATGTATATAATCATATTTAAAACAGATTTAAAGTTTTATAATTTATTAAATACTACAAAAACGGGATCATGTTATTAATGCATAATATAAATATAGGAACACGTTACAGGTAACACACACAAGAAGTATATGAATATACAATATAATGAAAATATTGAAAATATACAATATTTTCTCATGTATCAATGATATGGCCAACCTTGTTTACTGCACACTAGTTTTAAATACTTCATTTTCATCAATGTTATAACAGTTCCTCTATTTGTGGCTGAATCTTCCTCAGTGCGAGTACCTATACTAATACTGGATTCCAGCGATTTCTCTTTTTCGTTTTGATTTCTGACAAAGCAGAGAAACCCTACTGTGGATAACACCGGAATAATAAATTGGCATGTTTTCATGTTTTCGATTTTTATGTTCAGTGAACTGCCAAAGGACATTTCTAAAGGATATTTTTTTTTTTTTATTTTGTGGGAAGATCAGAGGAATTGGTGGTGGTGCAAAAAAATTCATAATCCATTCTTGTTTCTTATCATCTTTCTCAATTTGTGGAAAGCATTTTAAAAACTGTAATCTGAGATTTTGTAGATGAAGTTTGATTATTTCTAAAAGTTCATCAGCAATACCAACTAACCAGTAGAGAAAGCAAAATGGATACTTGGACAGAGGTCAATTCAGATCTCTCTTGCTGAAATATTTTTCGTTGTGATCATTTAGCAAACGTATTTTATTGACTCTGTGCTTATTTTACGTGTAGACGACGGTGTAATGTAGGTGCATAAAACAGGGATTAGACAATTTTTCAAAGCCAGTATACTGAAGCAAACAGGCATCCAGGGTGCCATTAAAGATTACAGCTGCTTGTAATCAAATTGGTCAACAGGTACTAAAGTAACTTGTACACTTCGGTAGAATTTGGCGGGCCATAACGAGAACTGTTAAATTTAATGACTACTCACCATTGACAAAGGCTCTTGCATCCTGATCACTACAGGAACATTCTTCATATTCTGAACACTGAAAGTAAGTACAACTGGATCTTCGTAAACATCTTTAAAATGTAACGCAGCTGGGGTAAATCGAACGCCCTCGAAATCATAATGATTTTCCTCGGTGCTGCATGCAACCTTCTTGCTTGCCATTTGAAGCTTATTCACAGAATTTCCAAAATAGCCCTAACCTTTTAAAAACAATTGTTGTGTACTAACACAAAAACAAATGCCATCCTAAAATACCACTGAATTCAGCTGTGTTCGTAAAAATATATCGTATTTAAAGGTTAAGTAAATGTGTTATTTTCTTAAATTCCTTAGTAAAATTCAGATTACGTCAGTGTCTCCTTTAATAAATTACCAAACAGTCACAGAAGGTGCATTAAACTACATTAGTACGTTTGTGTGTTTAGTTAAGTTGCTTCATCAGTTATTTACTTTTGTTTTTACCATGCTTTTATTAGCTTCATCTTTGGATTCACACAAATATCTCATTATCTTCTTTGGTATGCACTAGAGCACACAAATTCAACCTGTGGTATGCGAAGACTTCTTAAAGATTTAAAATTTAAAATTCGAATACAGTCAGCATAACATATTTCCTGAACAATCACCAATAACGAAAAATAATACAATTTAAAATAAGCACACTGTCAGCATAATATGTATTCCGAATGATCGCAAATAACCAATAATAATAATAATAATAATAATAATAATAATAATAATAATAATAATAATAATAATAATAATAATAATAATAATAATAATAATAATAATAATAATAATAATAATAATAATAATAATAATAATAATAATAATAATAATAATAATAATAATAATAATAATGTGACATGGCTTCTCCATGTCATTAAGACTCTTTGATTTTCAAGGAGGTTGCCATAGAGACAGTGTTTGAGTGGTTGAAGATTAAGAGACAGAAACTAGTATGGTGTGAGAGTTTGGAAAGATTAAGAGACAGAAACTAGTAGTGTGGCTGTACTTGAAGCTTGAGAAAATAAAAAGATTTGGTAAATTTGTTACATTTGGTGTCAGGAAGTGGGATGGAGGGAGATTCGGAAACCAGGATGATGGCAATGATGAAAGAATTATTTGCCAAAATGGAAACGAGAAACGACAACCTCGCTGCCGAGCTGAAAGAGATGAAGACGGAGCTATCGGCGAAAATTGACGGGCAACTGGCTGGCGTGACGGAAGGCGTGGAAGAACTCGGCGAAAAGGTGGAAGACCTCTGCCAGCACGTGGACGTCGTGGAGGACGACGGGGAACGTCTTGGCGCCCTGGTAGTAAGAGTTGACGAGAGCGTCAAAGTACTGGATGCCAGGGGCAGACGGAATAGCGCGGAGCCGGGGAGGGAGCACCTAGTGGCCGAGGCGACAGTTGCGCCCGTTTCGGATGATATGAGGGAAAACGTGGAACAACTCGGCGAACGGATTGGCGTGACGGAAGACGTGGAACAACTCGGCGAACGGATTGGCGTGACGGAAGACGTAGAACAACTCGGCGAACGGATTGGCGTGACGGAAGACGTGGAACAACTCGGCGAAAAGGTGGAAGACCTCTGCCAGCACGTGGACGTCGTGGAGGACGACGGGGAACGTCTTGGCGCCCTGGTAGTAAGAGTTGACGAGAGCGTCAAAGTACTGGATGCCAGGGGCAGACGGAATAGCGCGGAGCCGGGGAGGGAGCACCTAGTGGCCGAGGCGACAGTTGCGCCCGTTTCGGACGATCAGCAGGGAAGCGCACAAGCAAACGAGCAACACGCGAGAACCGACTTGGCGTGTGACATGGGGGGACCGTCGGGGCCATCCAATCACCTGACGCATAGTGCCGTGAACGGAAGAATGGTGGACATCATCGTGGACGGCAGGATACAGGAGAGGCCGTGCCGAGCACGAGTGAACACGAGTGCAGCGGTGGACGCGACTCGCGCGGATGTGGTGGGGTTTGTTGCCGGACCCATCGGAAGCAAGGTGGCTGCGAAGGTGCGCCAGAGAGGTCGGCGGACATGGTACCCAGTGAGCCGTTTCAAAGTGCGCAGGATGGCCCGTCAACACACCAGGAAGAAGGGCAACTGGACGAGGGACCGTCAAGACCGGCGGTACTGTTGCAGAATTTCGAAGCAGGATGGGATACATCGTCCTACCTGGACCAAGGGACACTATCCAACAGCGATACCTAGGATCGTGCCCCCTGGAGAGCGAGGTCCTACTGGCCCTCAAGGTTTACAAGGATTCCCTGGCCCTCAGGGTCTGGTAGGCTTGCCTGGAATGAAGGGTGAACGTGGATTCCCAGGAATGAAAGGTGAACAGGGCAATCCAGGACCTCCAGGACAAGCTGGTGCACCAGGACCTGAAGGACCTAAGGGTGACTCAGGCTCTCAAGGACAACATGGAGCTCCAGGACAACCTGGTCCACAGGGCCCTCCAGGAGACAGAGGACTTCCAGGATTACCCGGCCCAACAGGACCTGCTGGCCTCAGAGGTCAGAGAGGTGCACAAGGTGAGACAGGTCCACCAGGGAAGCCAGGCAGTGAAGGACCTCCAGGACCACAAGGTATTGCAGGACCTCTAGGACCACCGGGACCAATTGGAGAACAGGGACCAGAGGGAGCACCAGGTAAAGCAGGAACACCTGGTATTGCAGGAAGACCGGGAGATAAGGGACCTGTAGGACCTTCAGGACCTCCGGGAACTCCAGGGGCACCAGGTCTTCCAGGGCCACCTGGTCCAAATGGACCTCCAGGACCAGCAGGAGAACGGGGTCTTCGAGGAGAAACTGGACCACAGGGTGTAGAAGGGCCACAGGGAGCTAGAGGAAAGCCAGGACCTCCAGGGCCAGAGGGAGGTAAGGGTGATAGAGGAGAAGAAGGTCCAAAGGGTGCAAAAGGACACCGTGGTCTCATTGGTCTACAAGGGTTACCTGGACCTCAGGGACCTCCAGGAGACAAAGGCATGACTGGACCTCCAGGATTGTCGGGAAAAGATGGTGAACCTGGAACTAAAGGTATGCCTGGAAGAGATGGAAACCCAGGACCTCAAGGTATACCAGGACCACCAGGCCCTCGTGGACCACCAGGAGAAGAGGTTCGATGGGTTAATCCACCGGGGCGCAAGGGAGATGCCGCAGTGATAGTGCTGGTCGGGACGACCAGCTCTGAGGAGGGAGCAGTGTGACATGGCTTCTCCATGTCATTAAGACTCTTTGATTTTCAAGGAGGTTGCCATAGAGACAGTGTTTGAGTGGTTGAAGATTAAGAGACAGAAACTAGTATGGTGTGAGAGTTTGGAAAGATTAAGAGACAGAAACTAGTAGTGTGGCTGTACTTGAAGCTTGAGAAAATAAAAAGATTTGGTAAATTTGTTACAATAATAATAATAATAATAATAATAATAATAATAATAATAATAATAATAATAATAATAATAATGATAATAATGATAATAATGATAATAATGATAATAATGATGATAATAATAATAATAATAATAATAATAATAATAATAATAATAATAATAATAATAATAATAATAATAATAATAATAATAATAATAATAATAATAATAATAATAATAATAATAATAATAATAATAATAATAATAATAATAATAATAATAATAATAATAATAATAATAATAATAATAATAATAATAATAATAATAATAATAATAATAATAATAATAATAATAATAATAATAATAATAATAATAATAATAATAATAATAATAATAATAATAATAATAATAATAATAATAATAATAATAATAATAATAATAATAATAATAATAATAATAATAATAATAATAATAATAATAATAATAATAATAATAATAATAATAATAATAATAATAATAATAATAATAATAATAATAATAATAATAATAATAATAATAATAATAATAATAATAATAATAATAATAATAATAATAATAATAATAATAATAATAATAATAATAATAATAATAATAATAATAATAATAATAATAATAATAATAATAATAATAATAATAATAAAATTTAAAATACGCAGTCAGTATAACATGCTTCCTGAAAACGAAAAATAGTTCTAAACCCCAGCACAACAGTCTATGAAGGACCAAAGCTTAAAGCCCGCCACTACATCCCCCACCTCTGCCCACGACAGGCGTCATGAGTGGGGTGTAGTACTGGAGGGTGGGATGTGGTCAGTGCCCCGAGCCCTCCGGCCAGTTATACGACCTTCAGGACCTGGGTTCGCTACTTCTTCATCAAGTAGCTCCTCAATTGGCCCCTCCGGGACCGAAAGAGGTTCAGTGCACTGCGTGCCATACCTCCCAGTGGGGGAAAAATCCCCACACCAATACCGGGAATCGAACCGGGTCCTACACCTCAGAAGCAGGCGCGCTACCACTACGCTACAGAGGCGGCTCAAAAATATTTCGGCCACAGTAGTTTGAATTTCCCATTATCCAAGAATCCATTTCGCCTACTCTATCGGTTAGTTAGTATTGTTCCTCCGATATGACACAATATTGGAGGACGTTAATTCAAAAAAAAAAGTTAGTATTGCTGATGGGCCTTAGGAAATAATCCTCCTACAAAATCTCAGGCTATAGTTTTTAAAATACTCTCCAGAAATTCCTAACGATAATAATACACAAAAATCTGATGATTTTATCCTGTACTAACCATTCTTACAAACTCTTATTCCTACATCTTCGTGTTAGTTGAGAGAAACATTTGTACAAATTATCTTATTGCCTATTTCCCTACTGGCGCAACGAGAATATTAGAATACAGTAGGCTTTGAGTGATAGACAAATCTTTTAAAGCTTTGAGATTCTGTTCTCTTTGCACGCTTAACATATAAAAAATGAACAACGATGTTCTATTTCACGAAAGTTAAGTTTTCCGAAACTCACACACATAACAAGGAATATCTCCGAAATGGTTCACCCTACAAGAAAGTTTATTGTACATAAATTGTGTATTTTAGCAAGATCTACATTTTTTGTATAGTATGATTTGGTCTATCTCTAACGGTTTACCAGTTATGCAAGAGTCGTCAAGAGTAAATACGACTACAGGGGCCACGACCAGAAAATTCAAGATATACATCTCATTTGTCATAAAAATATATCAAACATATGACATTTTAATCAAAATCGTTAGAGCCATTTTCAAGAAAATAATTTTTGAAAATTTTTCCATGTAAAGGGTAGTTTAGGATGGGGCTATTTTCAAAATCTTCGTGTCGCATCCTTGAAGGACATCAAACTTAAATACCAACTTTGGTTTTTAACCTAATTTTCGTTTTTGAGTTATGCTGTCCACAGACTGATACACAGACACACACGGACCTTTTTCCAAAAATGCTTTTTTTTTTTTATTCAGGGGGTCCCAAAACATATATTTCCGGTGAAATCTTGATATCGAATTTTTGGGTGGAACACAGCACTTCCCCTACTTACCAGTAGAGAAAGTAAAAATGGATTAAAAATCTGTTTCGCACTACCGCCATCACTTCCTCTGATCTTCCCATAAAATTAAAAGAAAGTCTTTCGGAAATGTCTGTTGTGATTGTTGAAAACATGTCAATTTGTGATTTATGGTGTTATGAGCAAACTGAACTTAGTGACACTGCCACTGCACACCTTCTTCCATTTCCCTCTACTTATTTGTGTGAGGAGGGCTTCTCTACGTTGATAGAAATCAAAACAAAACAAAGAAATCGTTTGAATCCAGAATCATCTCGCACTAACGAAGATTCAGCCACGGATAGAGGACCTGGTGTTCAGAAAACAACTTCAGACATCTGATTAACAAATCAGAAACATGTGCAAATTCATATACTTTTTGTGTATGTCTATTTGTAACGTAGTTTCTGCATCTATTTTATACAGTTATAGCATACCCTCCTTTTTGTAGTATTTAATACATTACAAAATTTCAAATCTATTTTACACACCGTTAGGTATAATTTGAATTAAGGATAACTCTAGGGCCTAGGCCCAGAGGTACAGGTTGGAAGGGAAAATTGTCTTTGGGAATACGCAGAGAAAAAAGGTTGAATTCCATTGCCCTAGAGTTCTGCGACAATAAAATTCATTTTGTTTGTCAGATCCATCATGCAGATATTAGATTTCAAAAGAATTCCAAACTTCTGGAACATCCAGAAACAAAATTACGGATAGACTGTAATTATTACTAGATATATTACAGATTTCTATTTCCCAAGAAAATTATTAGATCTGGGGGGATATGAATTTTTCTGTGAGTAGTAGGTCCAGTGGGACTCCTCTACACGCCAATTAACCATACCGTACCTCACTCTCGAAACACAGAGGAACTCTTTCTATGTACCTATCAACATTAACCTTCTGACAGACGCGGTTACTTCTGTTATGGGACCAGGCGCGCGTGGCAAAGTTTACAACATGGACGTTTTAAAATAATAACAAGGCTTTTCTGGGGAATTTGGACTATGTATTGAACGAAACAGTTTACAAACACCGTTCTTAAAATAGTACACTAACAACTTTAGTTATTTGGTTCCTGATGGTGTCATTTTGTCACATTATTTTCAGAAGTGTTCACTTTTATCACACCTTTCACAGACTACTTGCTTTTTATGCGCTTTTCGCGCTTTATGCATCAGTCACCTAGAGTAAACAGGACTACGTAGGCTATGGAAATTTCAAAATATTGTAACGTATGAGCCAGGTTATTCTAAAAGTCGTTCCCTGCAAGATCACTTGCACGGCTAGGTCATGCACCTACCTCGGTCCTTCACCCGCAGTCATTGTGACATATTGCTGACCAAGTATTGACTAAGCTGCCTGGTAAGCGAAGTTCATACTAGTATATTTTAAAATCCCGAACTCTCATCGAGCCGAGAGACCACTTTTGCGGTGCTAAAGGAATCTACGTCGGTGGGGCGTTCGCCAGGGGTGCTATGGATTCCACAAGGCACCACCCGCATAACCTGGACTCATAACTTACAGCTGCTTTCAGGTAACCTGTATTGCTTGCTTTCTGTAATCTATCTTATCTTATTAAAAACCTATTTTTGGTAACTTGTGTTGTGCCATGAGTTGCTCCCTCTGTCCCTAACCACCTAGCTACGCTACCATGTTGACTCCTGTCACACACCCTTCCAGGGGCAGGGCGTGACAATATACATTTCATTCGCCATAAAAGTATCTTAAACATATGGCATTTTAATCAAAATCATTACAGCCATTTTTGAGTAAATGAAAATTTTCGAAAAATTATCCTTGAAAGGATAGTTTAAGGTGGAGGAATTTTCTTCAAAATCTTCATGCCGCATCCTAGAAAAATATTAAACTTAAATACCAAATTTGGTTTTTAACCGACTTTACATTTTTGAGTTACGCTATTTACACATAGACACACGCACGCGCGTTAACCTTTTTCTAAAACTAATTTTTTTGGATTCAGGAGGCCTCAAAACACATATTTCCGGTGAAGTCTCGACATTACAATTTTGGGCCGAATATATACTTCCCCTACATACTATACATAGTAGAGAAAGTGAGAAGTACAAAGATCATTAAATAAGCTTAAATCGTGGTATTCGAACAATTTAATACTCGTATATGTTACACATAAAAATAGCTTTCAACTTTTCTCTTTCTGAAAGAAACCAGTTGATATCAGTCTATCATATAGAATATTAACTTATTAAGAGCCAAATACGTAGAGGTGATCTTTGACAGCAAGCTAACTTGGCAAAAGCATATTGAAATCATTAATACAAAGCGACTGAGATACTCAAAATATTAAAAAAATAAGTTTGTCCTAAGAAAAATTTAAATACTCGTACAACTTACAACATGTAATTAAACGCATTTTACAATATTGTGGTAATTTCCTATAACTTCATCTTCAAACAGGAAGATCCTTTAAAAATCTCTGGTGCCATTATATCCACTCCAGTTGAAGCCTTATTGACTGTTACGTCCAACAAGAAAATATGACTGTCAGGTCATGATACCCTGGCGGTACCGCGGTCGAGCGGGTAGATCGCCTATCACCAAGGTGGCCTGGATTCGATCCCAGGTACCTGCATATGGTATTGGTAGTGAACGAAGTGGCGACTGGGCGGGTTTTTCCCAGGTTCTCCGGCTTCCCCCTCCACTTATTCCACTAATAACTAACTCATCACCTTTACATTAATCCATTTCGCGTAAATTTCATATCCTCTTCCTCACTCTCATACCTGCTGGGCTGACCACTTGCTTCCAGATCTTCACTCTATCAGGTCCATAGATTCGTCCACTCCCCGACAGGCATCTGACCCTAGGCACTGGCTTGTCAGTCCTCCATATGAGAAGGAGGAAGAGGAGGAAAAGGAGGAGAAGAAGAAGAACAACAACAACAAGAACAAGAAGAAGAAGAAGAAGAAGAAGAAGAAGAAGAAGAAGGAGGAGGAGGAGCAGCAGCAGCAGCAGGAGGAGGAGCAGGAATAGGAGCAGGTGGAGAAGACTACACCACCCATTTGGAACAGAAGCTTTTTCATCTTGCTACAATCCTGTTAATGAAATTATGGTTGACAGCTGACTTCATCCTAACAAAATATTTAGCCTCTGGCACAGAGCTTCGATCCCCGGTATCGGCATAAGATTTTTTTCCCACTGGGAGATCTGGTACGGAGTACGCTTAGCCTCGTTAGATCCCTGAGGGGCCAATTGAATAGCTATCCTGATAGAAGCGTCCCTAACAGTTCAAGTAGTCGCCTTATGGTCGATCGGGGGCAGTCGCCGCGCTGACCCCCGCCTCCCCTAACCAGCATCCCTCCGTGGCCTTGGCTGGAGACGCCCTAGGGATTATTATAAGTTAATGCTGTTCAAGCTGAACCACTCAATACACTGTACCCACTCAGTGAGTGGATTCATGTCTATACTGTTAGCTCTTTTGGTTTATGAAGACAGATCTGAAGGTGGTAAATTTTGCCAATTCTTTTCCTTCTATAAAAAGGTAGTGAAATGCACAACAAATTTTAATGGTGTAAATGGTGATACGTATAAAAGGCGGACATAATGTCGTCTGATTGACATGGGGATTTCAAGTATTCCCATCAATCTTCTTGCGTTGAATTTAATGGTTAACATAATTCCAGTCAGAAACGGACGAATTAATATATTTTGACATTTACAATATGTGGTTACTCTCGAACTCCGACAATGCCATTCGGTCGAAATAGGAACTTGAACTCACTTTGCATACGTCCGTCTTTGATAGTAGAGGCATACACATATGTACAGGATGTCCCCAAAACAAACACCGACAACGCTTACTATGTTGTGCGTGACTGCCAACAGATAGGCTTTCAAATTGTAATCCCTGTCCGGAAATTCACGGTTTGGACGCTGCAGAGTATCGAATATGGGATGGGTGTACGTTCATATTGCGTCTACAAACCCAACATCGCGCTGTCTAAATTACAAACGGGTTTCGAACTCTGTACCTCCTACGTCATTGCAGAGTCTATATTGGCGGTGTTGAGCCTCAAGCACATGACCTAATAGCTGCGGTTGTCTTTGAAGATTTTCAATCGCTTCGTGGACTCGAGCCATAAGATCCTCCGCTGAGTTACAGGAGTGTCATACTCCATACTCTTCATTCAACTCCACAGAAAATAGTGGAGAGGTGTCAGATCTGCCAACCGTGCTGATCATGGAACTGGTCCACCTCTGGCAATCCATTGATTTGGAGATGCGACGTTGAGAATATCCGCATATTTACATCAAAGTGTGTTGGAGCTCATGTCGACCATTTCAGCAGCTGTGTACTGGTGTCGCACTGCTATTAAAAACAATACTGTACCAAAAATACACAAGTGACACGGTGGGATACGTACTAAGGACTCTATGAAGGAATTTAGCGTACCACAGGAATGTAACATGCTCAGGTCGCTCATTCCAGTACATAAATGGCCAACGGGTTGCATACTTTCCGTATTAAGATACTAAAACCAATGTTACCAAATTGTCACAACCGTTCGTTCTCTAAGTGTTGTCGGTGCTTTTTGGGACACCCAAAATTTATTTTCGTGATTAAATAAATGCAAACATCTAGTTATTTTATTTGGTTCTAGGGCTAGACTCCACTATTCTTATAAAAATTAAATAAACACATGATATTATCAAACAAAAATAGGATCTGAATAACAGTATTATGTTACAATGCATCCCCGCACACCGAAATATTGTTGGAATTTAAATGACAGATGCTTTAGCAAAACAGTAAGCTGAAATGAACTTTGTGGTGAAGGCAAACTTTTCATATGACTAAATTAAACGAGTCAGAAAGAAAGCAAGTTTAATTTAATTATAACCAACAGATAACACTTCAAAACGCACAGTCGAAATGGAAGATATTTCAAATTATCTATCAATAGTTCCTGATTTATCAATTAATCTTCTGATGATACATTGCAGATTATCACAGGATATGATTGCTTGAATAAGAATATTTACGAAATTGGAGTAGTAACAACTCCATACTTTTAGAATTTATGAGAGAGCGTAGGCTTTCGCGGCCAGAGTCAATATAACGAAGTTATTTCCGGGTTGTTATGCCGTGGTCTGCTGGAATTTGAGTAACCAGACTCCTCGGGAGCCCTTGTCAGCCGGTGTATACCGTATTCTCTGTTCCTGCGGTTCGGTTTACATTGGAACTACACAGTGCAGCATCAACACCAGACTCACTGAACACAAAAGAAGCTGCCACCTGGGCCAAACGGATAAGTCCGCAGTTGGCCAACACGTCATTGAAGCGGAGAGCGAACACATAATTAAGTTCCAGGACACGAGCACTATCATCCGCAACGCACTACCATGCCCGGCTACAACGTGAGGCTATTAAAAATATAAACATCCCCACAATTTCAATAAGAAAGAAGATTTGAAACTTAACAGCAACTTGTATCCTGTCATTGTAGGAAAGAAACGTTACAAAATAGGAAAAATTGAAGTGAACCAATCAGGCATTCCAGCATTCGAGAACAGGTCGTACAGGTTCTCCTGTACGGTATGTTTATCTGCACAGCACCTAGCCGCTTATTGCGACTTTATCTGTGCAGGATAGAAGGTGGTCCAAATTGGTGGTCCAAATACACACGCACGCGCGCATACACACACACACACACACACACACACACACACACACACACACACACACACACACACACACACACACACACACATGACAGACAATCCGACATTCCTACTTGTTGAAAACTGCAAGTTATTTGGTACTCGTGGAGTTGATCTCTATTGTTAAGGTAGCCTGCCGTTCCAGACATGAGTTTTCTTTTTTATTTTTATTTTTATTTTGTTATTTTTTTTTCCCTCTCTTTCTGTCCGCGGGTGTACAAAAGCATTACAGTGATGAAAAGCCCATTTCTACTGCTGAGTACAATGATGTACAGAATTGTGTAAACACATGATCATGGGAAATATCACTCCGAGTATAAGAATTTCAAACACTCCAAGACTACAGTACAGAGTTCCATCAATACGAAACCCGCTGATCCAAAAATCCACCTAATTCAAACAGGGCTAGGAAAAATGTCTACCAAATTTGTTTTGAATTTTAAAACCGGAGAAAATAAAGATTAAGGTTAAACTACTTTTTCCAAGTAAAAAGGTAAATGTATTAGCACAGAAAAACATGAAATAAATGCTACAAGAATAAACAGTGAATCTGTCAACTATCTTATACACAAAAACTAAAAAACAGAAGGCCTGGACCTACTTAACAATGTGTATAAAGTTCGAACATAATTTTTTACGTTAACAAGAAAACAAAATAGAAAAGCAAATAATCGTTTAAGAAGTGAAATCAGTGATATTTTGACGCAACACACTTAAGCGACTTGAGACAATGTTTCACCAACTTTCATTGCGACTTTGACCAAGCTACTCACGCTAGGTAGACGCCAACAGTGCTTACAAAAGCATTACGGTAATTGGTTTTCGAGCCTCAGAAAATAGTTGCAACATAAATTATAGCATACTGTACTAATTCCCTACTTTCAATGATTTTAATACTTAACACATTAAGGTCAATATGTCATCGTATTTTATGAAAATCCGCCTTATCTCAATGTTCGCTAATCTGAATAGGGTTCGGTTCCAAATAGTTTGGATTAGTGGGAATATACTGCATTAGATACAGACAAGGAGGATGGTATTCCAGAAATGCTGGACTAACAGGAAATTCGTACTAGGGTTCAAATAATATAATTCTAAAATTTATACCTTACATATTATTGTTATACTACACTTGTGAAACCGGCTTAATTTCATAACTTTGTCACATTTATGTCCGTGTTTGAACATTTAAATAAATGAAACATTTGTGCATGAACTAATTGTGTTTAAAATAACATACCATAGACCTATGAAGTGCCCCCTTCATGTTATGTTACAGTGACAGTAAAACCATTGGGCTCTGTTACACATCACTATGTTTCACAACAGCTACGAAATCCACTCTGTATTTTAACTCAATATTTTAATATTTTGCCTTAATTATGAATAACAATATTATTGCAAGATGTACGAAACATTTTAATTCTTTAGTGTGGTTTAACTACTTTTGTTTCATGGCAGACTCATTGTGTTGTTTCATAATGTTGTTATCATCGCCATTGCCGCCACCACCACCACCACCACCGCCACTGCCATCACCACCATCACTATCATCATAACCATCAGCATTATTATCATTATGATTATGATTATTATTGTTATTAAAGATATAATTAAGGAGACATTCAAATTAGTTTTGCTGTAGAAGACAATCTCTATAGATCTCCTTAAATGCTGTAAACTAAAATAAAGTATATCTTAACCACTAATGACTTTATTTCAAGATTGTCAAAAACATTGTAAGCATGTACTTTTTGTGGAAAATTAATATTTATTGAAAACTTCTTCACAATTATTTTAATATGCCAATATACACATTATAAACAGTTATCAGTACATATTTGATAACTGAAAACATTACTCACTTTTATTCTCTCCAATTAAGTTGAGTAAATGGCCGCTACACTACTGTGCCTTATAGGAGACAACATGCAGCCTATCAACTCCATTCATACAATTTAGTGTTGTTAGTCTAAAAGTTGTAAATGCTTTGGGAGCCTCTCCCTAAATAAACACACCAATTTCAATCAACCTGAAATCCGTTGACAATAAATCTCTTGGAAATCATATGAGTTGAACTTGACAATTTTCTCCATATTGTGACTTTTTGGTGTGGGTGTGAAGTAAAGTAGACAGATGTAGTCGAGATAAAGAAACACTTTTATTTCCGTAAACAGTAACTTTGTACACTCGTTGCAACAACAAGAAAGTCTTTTTCGATTCTCCAACAGCACGGCTCCGAACTCGTAACACAAAGAACTAACTCTTCTCCGTCGGCACGACTCCTCAAGCTTCACATACGTCTCTTCTTTCCGTCGGCACGACTACTCAACGCTTCACATACGTCTGACTCCTCTTCTCACACTTTACCGCTATTTATATCTCCCAGGCACTATTCTGGAAGCTTCAGGAACGTTCACTTATTGCGGTGAGATACAAAGTAGAAGATTCCAGTAGCCTCTATCCTTCTCTCTCTTTCGGCAAGCGCCCCAACAATGCGGTCATTCTCTATCTCTTTCCTTCGGCTCCTTTGCGGTAGTGCCGACAATAATGCGATGGGTGACACTGCTGTTGTCGGCAATTAGATGCGGCGGGCGCGGTGACACTGCTCCCTCCTCAGAGCTGGTCGTCCCGACCAGCACTATCACTGCGGCATCTCCCTTGCGCCCCGGTGGACTAACCCATCGAACCTCTTCTCCAGGAGGCACGATCCTAGGTATCGCTGTTGGATAGTGTCCCTTGGTCCGGGTAGGACGATGTATGCCATCCTGCTTCGAAATTCTGCAACAGTACCACCGGTCTTGACGGTCTCTCGTCCAGTTGCCCTTCTTCCTGGTGTGTTGACGGGCCATCCTACGCACTTAGAAACGGTTCACTGAGTACCATGTCCGCCGACCTCTCTGGCGCACCTTCGCAGCCACCTTGCTTCCGATGGGTCCGGCAACAAACCCCGCCACATCCGCGCGAGTCGCGTCCACCGCTGTACTCGTGTTCACTCGTGCTCGGCACGGCCTCTCCTGTATCCTGCCGTCCAAGATGATGTCCACCATTCTTCCGTTCACGGCACTATGCGTCAGGTGATTGGATGGCTCCGACGGTCCCCCCATGTCACACGCCAAGTCGGTTCTCGCGTGTTGCTCGCTTGCTTGTGCGCTTCCCTGCTGATCGTCCTCCACGTCATATCCTGGTTGGTTACGTACCCGACACACTCCTCCAGGGGATCCTCGACGACGTCCCTGAACTGCCCCTTTGTCTTCCCCGAGACGTACACTTTCGTTATCTGAAACGGGCGCAACTGTCGCCTCGGCCACTAGGTGCTCCCTCCTCGGGTCCGCGCTATTCCGTCTGCCCCTGGCATCCAGTACTTTGACGCTCTCGTCAACTCTTACTACCAGGGCTCCAAGACGTTCCCCGTCGTCCTCCACGACGTCCACATGCTGGCAGAGGTCTTCCACCTTTTCGCCGAGTTCTTCCAGGTCTCCCGTCACACCAATCAGTACGCCGAGTTGTTCCACGTCTTCCGTCACGCCAATCAGTTCGCCGAGATGTTCCACGTCTTCCCTCATATCATCCAAAACGGGCGCAACTGTCGCCTCGGCCACTAGATGCTCCCTCCCCGGCTCCGCGCTATTCCGTCTGCCCCTAGCATCCAGTACTTTGACGCTCTCGTCAACTCTTACTACCAGGGCGCCAAGACGTTCCCCGTCGTCCTCCACGACGTCCACGTGCTGGCAGAGGTCTTCCACCTTTTCGCCGAGTTCTTCCACGTCTTCCGTCACGCCAATCAGTTCGCCGTCAATTTTCGCCGATAGCTCCGCCTTCATCTCTTTCAGCTCGGCAGCGAGGTTGTCGTTTCTCGTCTTCATTTTGGCAACGAGGTTGTCGTTTGTCGTCTTCATGTCTTTCAGTTCAGCAGCGAGGTTGTCGTTTGCCGTCTTCATCTTGGACATTCCTGTCTTCATTTCGGACATTTCTGTCTTCATTTCGGACATTTCTGTCTTCATTTCGGCGAATAATTCTTTCATCATTGCCATCATCCTGGTTTCCGAACCTCCCTCCATCTTGGTTCTAACGTTGAAACTTCTAACGACGATGTAACGAAACTAGAAGCAATTCGACGGATCCCACTTCTGACACCAGTGTGGCTTTTTGGTGTGGGTGTGAAGTAAAGTAGACAGATGTAGTCGAGATAAAGAAACACTTTTATTTCCGTAAACAGTAACTTTGTACACTCGTTGCAACGACAAGAAAGTCTTTTTCAATTCTCCAACAGCACGGCTCCGAACTCGTAACACAAAGAACTAACTCTTCTCCGTCGGCACGACTCCTCAAGCTTCACATACGTATCTTCTTTCCGTCGGCACGACTACTCAACGCTTCACATACGTCTGACTCCTCTTCTCACACTTTACCGCTATTTATATCTCCCAGGCACTATTCTGGAAGCTTCAGGAACGTTCACTTATTGCGGTGAGATACAAAGTAGAAGATTCCAGTAGCCTCTATCCTTTTCTCTCTTTCGGCAAGCGCCCCAACAATGCGGTCATTCTCTATCTCTTTCCTTCGGCTCCTTTGCGGTAGTGCCGACAATAATGCGATGGGTGACACTGCTGTTGTCGGCAATTAGATGCGGCGGGCGCGGTGACAATATCTATACTGATGGGTCACGGAACCCTGATGATGGAATTTCAGGTGCAGGGTATCATATCGCAAAATAACGAGAAATATTATTTATAATGTTCGTTCAACACTACTGGCATGTATCTCCTTATCTGATGTACTTGTATGCATTTTCAGTGACTCGATGGGAGCCGTTCATGATATAAACTTCCTATCCAGAAATTTAAACCTGTATACAAAAAAAAACTAAATCTTCAAAAAGATATATTGCGGCATTACTGAAAATGAAATTGCAGATAATATTACCAAACAGGTAACATCTTTGGGACCCAAACCTCTGCAAATTGCCTCTTTAACCAGCGCATATTCTGCAGTTAATTCTCATTTAACAACTTCATGGATCGAATAACGACTTTCTTCTGACAAAGGCCAAGTACTTTAAAACATACACAGGAAATCTAATATAAGATTTGTAGCTTTCCTGGCGACGAACATATTCAAGATGCTCTCGGGCTTCGAGCCAGGTGTAGTGATGAAAAGACATCAACGTTTCGGGAGTGTACATCTCTCCCATCTTCAGGATGAATGACTAGCTCTTTTTTTTTTTTTTTTTTTTTTGAAAGGGGAGACAGAAAGAGAGTTGGACGGGAGAAAGAGTTGGCTTATTGCGCCGGGAAGGGAAAAGGGTTGTGGGATCGAGTTTTCTCGGGGGGGATAAGGAGAGAAGTGTAGCGTAGGTGGTGAGGTACCGCCGAAGCACCCTCGCAGTGCGTTGGGATACAGCCGGTAATTACCGGCATCGCGTAAGGATTACCGGGTGACAGTCATGAACAAGTCCTGACTGTCACACGCGGGATGTGGACGTGGGATATGGTTAGGAGTATATGTTTTTCTGGGAAGGCTGTGTAGGGAGTTCCGAGGAACTGCGATGGCTGCGTTGGCACTTGACTTTCAAGGGAGTGGCAAGTCCGTGTAGGATAGTCCGGAGGCACTGCAGAGCTTTCTCCTGCACCTGAAGTCGCATGGTTGACCTTCGTGGCTGTAAAAACCATACCTATGGAAACGGTCAAGTTGTTCTTGTGTCGGTATCCTGCATTCAGTTGTCTGTGGAGTTGGAGTTGCTAGTTGAGGTAAAGAGGTCCAGGGCTGACTATTGGGATATGATGTAAGTATGGAGGTCTGCGTGTAGGCTTCGTGTGTCGTGGTTGCAGTTTGGTTTGCCATTTGTTGATTTGTTGAAGTGTGCGTTGTATTGAGTCCATGGAGGTTGTGGTGTTGTCTTCCATCTAACAAAAGAATCATATAAGAAAAATAAACATAATCCACAAAAGTATAGTAAAATACAATCGAAACATAAGAATGATAATATTATTGCTACAGTGACAAAAGAACTTGTTAAACAGGATAAAAATAAAGTACAGATTATGAAGGCAACTTCCACTAAAAAGACAAGCAAAACAAGAAAATCCATTAGGCCCACTAGGGGATATAAATACTTACGCGAGGTGACTGCAATAATTCCAGACATAACATCAAAGGAGCGCTTTTTCGCAAACAGAGGTTACGTTACGCAAGTCAGACAAGACGGACACGAATCATTTTCAGACAGAGAAGACCCAGACGATCAAAATTGGTCAAATAAATGCGCAGCGCTCGAAAATGGTGATGACTGAACTTAGGAAATTAATTGACGAACTAGATATGGACATTTTATGCCTTCAAGAGCCGTATACCTTTAAAAACAAACTCACGATAACTCCAACTATGGCAAGAGTAATCTGCACTGGCGAAAATCCAATGGCGGCCATTATAATTGTGAATCCAAATTTACAAGTGACCAAAATAACTAATTTTAATGATACACATAATAACTGTGTTCAGATCAATATGGAAAAGGGGAATTTTATCCTATCTAATCATTACTGCCAGTATAGCCAAGAAATTGACCAATATTTGGATTTAATTAAACAAATACATATCAAATATCGGGATTATGAAACTATTAATACTCTAGACGCTAACGCCAAATCCCATTGGTGGCATAGCGGTATAAAAGATGACAGGGGTGAGAAACTGGAAGATCTCATTTCAGAACTTAATTTATATATTTTTAATAAACCTAATAATCCTCCTACTTTCCAAAATCGTGCAGGAGCAATGTCCAATATTGACATCACTTTAGGAAATAGTAGAATTATATCCAAAATCCAAAACTGGAAAGTTGGACAGGATTACACCTCCAGTGACCACAATTTGATCCTATTCAACTATATTATTAAAATTTCAAGATGGGATAGAAGTTATACAGTACCAAGTTTTAATTTTAATGCTGCAAATTGGAAAGACTTCAATAGGACACTACAGAACAGACAACTAGGACATATAGGAGCTGAAGCTAATCACGAAGCGACTAAATTAGAACACATTTTAAAATCCACTATGCTTAAATATATTCCTAAAAGGAGACTCAAAAAATTTAAAGATGATGTTTGGACCGATACATTACAAAATTTACGGAGAAAAGCTCGAAAATGTCGGAGAATTTATCAGAAGACTATTGTAATAGAAGAGAGAAATAGAAATTTAGAAATCTATAGGAAAGCCAAAGAAAAATTTAAGAAAGAATTATTTGAAACAAGAAGTAGATCATGGAAAAGTTTTGTTGAAACCAATTCTATGCATAATATATGGGGAGCACCTTATAAAATCACTATGGAAAAAATCAGGAAACCGGAAATTTTAAATACCATTAGAAGGGATGATGGGACTTTAACCCAAAACTGGACCGAAACTACACAGGAACTGTTACAAAAACTACTACCCGACGACAGCCAGGAGACAGACACTGATGAAAACACACAAATTAGAAGAAATTTGGAAGTGCCGTATCCGAATTCTAACGTTATATATCCTTTTGACAAATCGGAAATACGACAGATAATTAGAACACTAAAAAAGAAAAAAGCAGCAGGACCCGATAACATCAAGAACGAAATTCTTATAAATACTGCAGAATCATTAATCCCAATACTTTGTAATTTATATAATAATTGTTTGTGGCAAGGAAAATTTCCCAACAATTGGAAAGTTGCAAAATTAACTGTTTTGAAGAAAAGTGCTGATAAAGATCCGATGGACTGTAAATCTTACAGACCCATCTGTCTTTTGAATACTATTGGAAAAATTTTTGAAGCTTTAATAAATAAGCGTATTTTGGAATATCGGACACTTATTGGGCTTAATGATGATCAGTACGGTTTCAGGAAAGGGAGATCCACCGAAGACGCAATTAATACCCTTATCACTGCCACCCTAAATTCCAAATCAAAATACGTTATGGCTATTTTCGTGGATATTTCGGCTGCTTTTGATAACGTTTGGTGGCCCCATTTTTTCACTAGGCTTAGAAATTTAAATTATCCCAGAACTTTGTATAACATTTTAGAAGATTACTGTAGAAATAGAAAAGTACAACTTGTTGGTGTGAACCAAATCATTTCAAAAGACATCACCAAGGGATGCCCCCAGGGTTCGATTCTCGGGCCCACTTTTTGGGACATAATTTTGGAAACATTATTAGAACAAATTACTCGTATAAATATCTGTCTTAGGGTAGTGGCATATGCAGATGATGTAGTCTTTTTGGTAGAGGGAAGAACTAGGAATATTTTGGAAGAAAAGGCCAACAAATTGTTAATAGAGCTATCCAATTGGTGTCAGGTTGCTAAGATGAAGATTTCATCAGCGAAATCTACATATATGATACTTAAAGGCTCATTTAAGCGATACCCCATTATTAAATTTTAAAATAACCATATTAAACGTTCAATACAAGTAAAATATCTGGGCATATTTCTGGACGAAAGACTAAATTTCAAATTTCATACTGATTATGTGAGGGTTAAAGCAGAAAAAGTAATGCTGAAACTTTCCCGTTTAGCACAATTTGATTTCAAAATTCCCTTGAACACCATAACCACCTACCATACGAGCATATTTGGAGCCATAGTGACCTATGCAGCATCAACGTGGGCGCACAGAGCCAAGCTTACCACAGTCAAGACCTTACTGAGAAGATCACAGAGGAAGATCCTACTCCGATTTACAGGAGCAGTGAACACAACACCAACCATGGCTTTGCTAGTTATCCTGGGAATTTGGCCTATTGACCTTACCCTACGATACAGGGGTGCATGCTTTTGGATGAAAAAAGGAGATCAAGGAAAAGTTTTTGAAATAATGGATGGTTTTTATTACAAGAAACGAGACGTCAAAAATAAACTATTACAAATCTGGCAAGAAGAGTGGGATTTAATAGAAGAAGGCAGGAGAACTTACTCAATTTTCGGTAACATTAGAGAAAGATTACAAAAGAAGTATAAAAGTTTTAATTATACAAAAGGTACAATACATTTCCTAACCGGGCACGGCCCGTATGGAACCTACTGGCTAAAGATTAATAAACAATTAACCGATATATGTGATATATGCAACATCCAAGACACTCCTGAACATGTTTTCTTTGAATGTCCAAAATATGCACACCTGACAGAAGAACATCGGACACCATTACAAGGACACCAAATCTGCAACATCGTAAGGGATAAGGATTTACTCCACCACCTAGAGACAATGGCTAATACCATCAGCAAATCTGCCATCGAGACCAAAACTCTGCCAAGGCAAATAAATATTCAACATCAGGACCCATTAATAAGACGATCCGAGAGGATACAAAATCAACAGCACAGAAATAACATTGATAGTGGTTTATCTGATACACAAGATGACCAATAAGATATAAATACCGACAATAAAGAAATGTTTGAAATTTTTATGAAAATGAGGTTATGAAAATGTTTAAATGTTGTATTTTTATTTTAGATGATGTTTTAGTGTATTATCTTAAATATGTGCAATATTGTTTATATTTAATTGTCATTTTGATTATTATGTCTCGCATTTTATATAATTATGTACGAGTGTATTCGTGTTGTAGTGTAGAGTTTAAATAGTTTCAAATGCTTTCTAAATTTAGGGATCAAAAATTTTTTGTAATATTTAATATATAAATCTGAATTTGAAATTTTAATATTTGATTTAAATTTAATGCAATATTTTATTTTATTAAATAAACTCAAATGTTTTAAAGCTTTAGTAGATTAAGAAATTTGAAGGATTTGTTGTTTATTTTGGAGGTCTGAGATTAAGAAATTTGAAGGATTTGTTGTTTATTTTGGAGGTCTGAAGATAATTTGTATTTTTGAGTTATTTAATTGAGGTTCTGAAGATTTTGAATGTTGTAATGTTTGTGTTGTATGATGTTTATGTGTATATTTTTAAATGTGTAATTTGATTATGTTCAATAGTTACTTTGATTATTGTTTATTATATAATTATGCATGAGTGTAATTGAGTTGTAGTGTGGAGTAAAGGAGTTTTGGTGCTGGGTACCAGTACCAAGATGGCCGCCGGATTTCGGCGGTCATATTTTGTTTTGTTATGGATCTTTTATATTTGTAGATTTAGTAGTAACTGGTTACCAGTTATTTATTTTATTACTGGATACCAGTAATATTTTATTTAAAATTTTTTGTTTTTTTTTATATAAATTTTGATTTTGAAAGTTAAGGTTATTATAAGTTATTTTATAATTTATAAGAGTTTGTGTTTAAAGAGGTGATTTTTTTAAATTTTTATAGATTTTTTATTAAATTTATAAAAGTTTTGAATAGGTATGATTAGGGATGAGATGGAAATTTTTAGATTTTATTTTGGTAATTTATTGGGTTTTTTTTTCTCTTAATTTTAGTTAGAAGAGGTGTGGTTTTAGGATGTTAAAATGTTGTGTTTTAAATTATTTTATTTTTATTTTATTTTGTTAATCTGTAAATTTTGTAAAGTGTATATTTGTTTTATATTTGTAATAAAATAATAAAGATCTGAATATTGACCCCGGTTTAAGAAATTAGGTGCCGGGGTCCAGTATGCAGATTTTTATTTTTATATTTTTATTTTTATATTTTTATTTTTATTTTTATTTTTTTTTTTTTTTTTTTTTTTTTGTCTTCCAGATTCCAGGTCGTGGTGCAGAGTCTTTCCAGGATTCTTACTGCTACGTTGAAGTCGACGTGGTTTTGAAGAAGTCGTCGGTGAATTAAAGTGATTTCTTTACGGTGTGTCCTTCGAA
Source organism: Tenodera sinensis (assembly GCA_030765045.1). Classification (NCBI taxonomy): domain Eukaryota; kingdom Metazoa; phylum Arthropoda; class Insecta; order Mantodea; family Mantidae; genus Tenodera; species Tenodera sinensis. The sequence goes on along the minus strand of CM060963.1, from coordinate 31,505,695 downwards.
GAGAGTTGGTTTTCTTGTTGCTTCTCCGGATGTCTGTGCGAAGTGACGTCAAACCGCCAGTTGTGGAGTTGTGTTGCTCGCGTCCTGCATCTATGGCGTCTTGCAGTTGAGTTTGGACAGTAGCAGTAGAGGTGGCTATGGTGGACACGGCGGCGGTGATTTGAAGTAATGTCTCGTCGATTTTGTCAAGTCTTTGGTGAAGATGATGGACGTCGTGGCGGATGTCCTCCGTTTCGTTCCTGGGCAGTGATGCACTTGCAGTGGCGGCGAAGATTGGAGTGTACTGTTGTGCTGGTGAAGATACTGCGTTGGTTGGTGCTAGACGGCGAGGAGGCTGTGAGACTGCGGTGGCTGGTGCTGGTTGGCAAAGAGGCTGTGAATTTGCGGTATACCGCAAACCAACACATACTGACCTCTATTTGAATGCTCGCACTTTCCATCATAAGTCTCAACGGGTCGGAGTTCTCAACACTCTGTTCCACAGAGCTCTGTCGATCTCCGATCCCAGCCACCTAAAACAAGAGCTGCAGCACCTGAGGCACACATTCCGCCAAAACGGCTACTCTGTAGAGGATATTGAAGCCTCTATCTCCAAGACCAAGAGAAGAAAACCACAAACTCAGCAAACACCAGACCAGCCGACCGCCACTGCCTGCATCCCATACACTGGCAAGCTTTCCGGCAGAATCAGTAGAATTCTCGCTAAACACAACATCAGAACCATCCACAAGCCGCCTTTGAAGATCCAACACCTAGTGAGGCCGGTTAAGGACAAACTGCTCCTTAATGTACCAGGGGTATACCGTATCCCCTGTGAATGCGGGACGCCGTACATAGGGCAAACCGGCAGGACCATTTCCACCAGAGTCAAGGAGCACGACAGATTCCAACGGAGCGGTGAACCACCTCCACACTAGACTGGGTGTTTTCTACTCGGTACGTACTGGCTGACAGTACTGGTCCCTTCACTCTTGCTACTCAACTGTAATACATAATTTTCTATCCAACAGAACTTTTATAGTAAAGAAGGACAGCATCCAATCCCATACATTCTACATCAACGCAGGGGTACCCCAAGGCAGTGTTCTGGGCCCCCTGTTGTTTTTAACATACATAAATACTCTTCCTCGTCTCCAGGGCTGCAACCTCTACCTATTTGCCGACGATACTGCTATTACAACTTCATCATCCCACCACTTAATAGCAGTACAACGACTTCAACGCTACGCTGATATGCTCACAGCATGGTTTACAGCGTGGCGACTCAAGATAAATGCTAATAAGTCGAAAGCCGTAACCTTCTCCAGACGTCACCTCCTGGATGTTGATGATCTTCGCCTGGCAGGTGAAATAGTTCCATGGTCCACGGAAGCAACATATTTAGGTGTTCTTCTAGATATGCGTCTAACGTGGAAGGCGCATATCTCAACATTAGCTAACAAAGTCAACAAAAGAATGGGGATGCTGTACCCATTATATAATGGGAAGTCACCCATGTCATTGAGGAACAAAATCCTCATCTATAAGCAAGTGATCAGGCCTGCACTAACATATGCCTGCCAAGTCTGGGGCGCTTCAGCGAAGACCAACCTATACCCGCTACAGGTGTTACGGAACAGATACCTGAGAACATCAGTAGGAGCCGACTGGTACATCCCCAATGCAAACATCCACGCTGACCTGAGAATCCCAACGCTCTTAGAACGCATCAAGAGCCTCGCTAACAACTTCTATGCTCAACTGCCAGGCAGCTTCAATGAGCTAATACGTGGACTTGGGGAGTACGACATAGACCCCGGTGAAACATAAACGCCCCAGACTTGTATTGACAAATCCCTGACCGATTAAGATCGGCCCAAAACCATGATAAAAAAACAACAAAAAAAAACAAACAAACAACAACATTCATTCATAATTCATTATAACCCCATCATAATAAAAAAACCCACCATCTAACCACCATCTTTCTACTACAAAAATCCCTGTACCAGTAAGGGTTTATAACCCGGTATGGAAATAGTCAAGGGCGCCTCCCATAGGGAGGATAACCCCTTAACGACCCCCCCTACGAGTGGCTACTCAACTGGAAGCCGCATATCATGTCAGTCCGTCGTAAAGCTCAGGCACAACTCAGAAAACTTTACCCACTCATCCACCGGAATAGCTCGCTGAGTCCTAAACTTGGGGTAATCCTTTATAAAAGCCTCATTAGGCCCATCATAACCTACGCTGCCCCTGTTTGGGGCTATGCTGCCCCAACACACATCAAGACTAACCACTTTCCAAAACAAAATCCTCCGCATAGCTGCCAAAGTCAGCCTCTATGCACCGGCGTATAAATTGCACGAAGAGCTTCGCATCCCTACAATTGAACAGTTTATCAAAATTCTAGCCACCAACCTTTACAAATCAGCTCCCACAAACCACAATCCACTTATTCAACAGATTGGAACCTACGACACAACCGACTTGAAACACAAAAGACCACTTCACCTCTTTGACCGCAACTTAACCGACCCTCATGTAGCTATTGACGTAGCCGTGCATCTCCTAAACATTACTGCTAACATCCACTAATAATTCTTTTAGTCCTCTTTCAGGTTTTTTTCCTTCAGTCGTCAGCCCTCCAAGTCCCTGTTTTTCAGGGTGGCCAGGGGGGAAGAGGGCCCCCCCAACTGTGATGAACTTGACCTGGCCTGGAACTGGATATGATTATGGCAAATGGATCAAATACCTACTTTTGTAGGTACATACAAAATCTCCTATTACTACACACCACATTATTAACAACAGTCATGTATTAATTTCCGTCTCGTCCGTCTGTCCCCAACACCTAAATACACAACCTTTGTTAACAATATACCACACTCCCCGCGGTGTTACTCAGACTTCGGTATGGGTACCACCCGGACCACCCTCGCACCCACATGCTCACGCATGTGGCCAGAAAGACCTCACTAACCGGGGTGCTATGCGGAACCCGATCACCACACTATACCATAACATCCACAATTTACTACACACACACACACACAAACGACATAACTCCATCATTCCACCCCCATCAATTCATCCATTATCAACAAACAAAGGACGCCTATGTCTTTCTGCCATAGCTGTCCTTTGCAACTTCTGTAATTACCTGCTGTTACTGCCACTGGCAGGCAGCTACCACTCACCTCCATCACCCGAGGTTCTACCTCAGGACTTCCGGTGGGGTTTTTTAGTGAGTAGTGCTGCTCTGGTTCGAAGCTGGGCAGGAGTCTTACACTCGCATGCATGCATGCGGTAAGGGCGTAAGAAGCCTTTTTCCCCACCATTAAACAAAAAAAAAAAAAAAAAAAAAAAAAAAACTCTTGCTAGTCATTCGAAAAGGAGACAGTCCGAGAATATGGGAAGAAGAAAGCTACGCAGGAAATCGCCGTCAACGCCGGGCTCTGGGACCACACCGGCCCCGGAACCCAAAAGCATCATCAGCGCCGAGACAACCAGAGAATACGCTACCGCGGAGACAACCAACACAGCCGCCGAAGTTGCGGCCACCGCCGCGCCGAGCACCACTAGCGCTGACATCACCTCACCGCAGTCAGAGAGGCAGCCAGTCGAGCGGCCGCTGCCACTCAGGCAGGAGGCTAGCTCCCCGGGAGAGGCAGTGGCAGTACCACTCCCGGAGCTGCCGTCTCCACCACCAGCGTCCTCAGAACTTCACCCGGCCAACACACCACCGCCGCCCGAACACACTGGCCCCCCCTCGGGAGCCAGTGTTATTATCCGTGGAGTTCCTCGCGACTTCCCAGCGAGGCACCTACTCAGCACAGCACAACACGAGTGGCCATCAGCAATGAGGGCCATTCGTATCGTCACTTCCCGGGGACCAACGCACATGGCTAGGATCATCTTCGCCGACTCAGCAGATCGAGAAACCACTTTAAGGACCGGCTTGCCGTTACTCGGACGGCGCCTGCCTGCTGAGCCCGCCAGGACTACACGACAAGTGCGCTGCCGCAGATGTTGCAGATATGGGCACGACGCAACCACCTGCAGCGCCGCACCTCGGTGCCATTACTGTGGGACCTACGGCCTCACCAGTGAATGCACTAACCACGATCTCCGCCGTCGCCGCCGGTACTGCGCTACCTGCAATGGCACAGGCCATTTCACCGGTCAAGCGCAGTGCCCCCTTTACCCTAGGGCCCCGGCCCTTCAACCAGCACCAGCCAGCGCAGCTACACAGCCATACAGCAGACCAGTTCCTACCAGTACTTCAGCATTGACATCACGTATGCCACTGCCACCACAACGCCACTGCCCAGGAGCGAGGCCGAGGACATCCGCCAGGCGGTTCAAAGCCTCAACACGCGACTAGACAAGCTAGAAGACGCCTTGCACCAACTGACAAATGCAGTGACCATCATCACCAACTGCAACCACACCATCAGGACCCAACTTCAAGACGCCACTACTGCCGTACATGAGCAACACTATACCACAACAAACAAACTCACATCACTACAGCAAGATATACAGAAGATCATCAAGAAAACCAACACACTACGCAGAACACACCGGAAAGAACATGCACAAATCTCAAGACAACTAGTACACCACACCACTGGCTTTAATGCCGCTGCAAAACTGTTAGAAGAACTCCGCACCGCAACCACAGAACTCGACAACTCTGAGCTTCTGGCATCTATACAACGAAAACTTCACAGAATAGAGAACCAACCTTCGACTACCACACACGAAGCAAGTACTCAGACCTCACTACCACTCAGCAGAGGGCTGCACCACGAACAACAATCTCACCAGCCTACCGCGCCGTCTACACCACCGACGGAACCATCTCATCAGCCAGCTACACCTTCAAAACCAACTCTGGTACAACCACGCCAGGGAGCTACACCAACACCAACACCACTACGCCAACTGACTCCGAAGCAACTCTCACTCTTCCGCCGTGGCGGCTACGCCCACCACGGCAGCAACCCATGCACCCATCAGTGCCGGAACAAACTCTGCAGCAACTCAGGAATCACTATGGACGACCTCATGCCCTACATGTTCCCAAACTGGAAGCAAGAAGACAAGTAACAAACTGCAGAACAACAACACAGAACTGACTGGCCGGAACAAACTTCACCACGCATACACATCAGCTATTGCTGTCAACCAACACCGCCGCCTACGCCACTCACAGCAACCATCGCAGACAACGCCGATCTACACAAGCACGAAAAATAGTACAATCATAAGAACACGCAGTCTACAACACACCGCACTCCCCGCGGTGTTACCCAGACTCCGGTATGGGTACCACCCGGACCCCCAACGTACCCACATGCTAATAGCGTAGCATGTGGCCAGCAAGACCGCACTATCCGGGGTGCTAAGCGGGACCCGGTCACGACGCCACACCCCTCCTAAGCCTCCCCTAGAAATCCTGATTCATCCCGCACTCCCGGCGAAATAAGCCACTCTTTATCTCCAACTCTCTATCTGTCTCCCCTTTCCAAAAAAAAAAAAAAAAAAAAAAAAAGCTAGTCATTCATCCTGAAGATGGGAGAGATGTACACTCCCGAAACGTTGATGTCTTTTCATCACTATACCTGGCTCGAACCCCGAGAGCATCTTGAATAGGAAATCTAATGATTTAAAAATGTTCACAAAATTTCCAGACACATACAAACGTTCTAGCAAGAGTCAGGACAGACCATATTCTCACTCAGACGTATTTTCACTGCTTTAATCTTGAGGACTCCAGTAGTAGTTGCTGGTGCAACAATAACGAAGAAGATTTGGAACATATCCTCTTAAACTGCCATGTCACAAGCATACATAGAACTAATCTAAAATCTGCAATCCCTGTAACCTTGGACAACTCTCTCCAATACATACCAAATGCTCCTTATCTTTGGAATGTGGCTGCTGAAACGTACAATAAACATCGTGCTTTTTACACATTTGTAAGAAGAGGAAATTCATAATGAAATATAGTAGAAAACATGTTATCAGTAAAGCCACCATTTTTAGTACCGTATCGTGTGTAGGAGTGTCAGTTATGCCGTGAGTGTGTTCGCCCAGACCGAGAGGCAAGCCATTAGCACTGAACGAAACAGCCCCTT